>OZ036012.1:4327084-4587084 GCA_964035015.1 Corallium rubrum
AGTTGGTTGGTTGGTTGGTCGGTCGGTTGTCGGTCAGTGAGTGAGTGAGTGAGTGAGTGAGTGAGTGAGTGAGTGAGCGAGCGAGTGAGTCAGTCAGTGAGTCAGTCAGTGAGTCAGTCGACGTGAGTGAGTGAGTGAGTGAGTGAGTGAGTGAGTGAGTCCTTGACCTAACAAATTATGACTCACCCATGCACTGACTTGGAATGACTTGGTATTGAAGGAGCAACTGGTGGAGCTTTGGCATTGATCTAAACAATAAAATAATTAATTTAAAATAATGTATGAAATAAATAAATACAAAACACAGCCATGTAAACAGAAATAAAAAATAAATAAAATAAACATATATTAACTTAATTACTTTCAAGCCATGTAGATTTCTCTTGCTTGGTGTCTTGCAAGCTTTTAAAAGAATAAATGGACAGAGTAAATATTATAACAAAAAATCTCATTTTTATTGGCTCAGCTGTCAATGGGTAATTATGCTATTAAATTTATCTTTTACAGTACACTGTATATTGAATAAATTTTAAGAAAAATGACCTTTTGGAAAGATAACCAGTGGCTTATCTACATTCATCCAATGATACTAAAAATGAAATAAAACAATTATTAACACTGTAAATGTGTGCTTGAAGAAAATGTAATATATTTAGGAAAAATGAAAAAAGTGTGGAAAATTTCGAAGGGAATGGCATGTATGTGGAAAGAGGGAAAGAAGATGTAGAAAAGGGATGAAGAATAGGAAGAGTAAAGATTGAGTACAGTACAAGTAAAGAAAGATTGCTGTACATTAAAAAAAGAAAGTATTAATTAAAAAAGATCAATCAATGCAATACATACACAATCAATCATAGCCTTAAGTTCTTCATCACTACGAACTGTAATCCTATCTCCATCTTCATCTTCATCTGAATATCACAAAATAATTCAAAACATGTAGTTCCAGAAAATATCCATAACCTCTGAAAAAACAAATTTTTTTCTAGTACCCCCCCCCCCCCCCCAATCACCTGCCCAGACTGTTCTTATGCCAATCAAGAATTGACCCCTCCCTATAATTCCCAAATACCTTCCAGGGGGGGTATAGATATTTTCTGGAACTGTTTAATACTCAACTCAGTTTTTGGAATTAAAATTATATTTTTTAAATAAAGTTAAGTTACATTCAAAAGCAGTTGTAGTCCCTCCGGGAAGTACTTTAGACACAATTTCCTGCAGAAAAAAAATTACAAAAACCCCCATTAGAAGTACAGTTAGATAGAGCCACAAGCCACACATTTTTAAATAATTAGACTTTCAAATAATACAAACAAGTGCGTAAATCTGTTCGGGTAGTTCAAGTCATAGTTGATCATATCATATCTGATTTAATTCTTACCAAGACATCTCGGAATGTGATGTTAGTTTGCACCTGCCAATCTGTGACATCACCTTTTCTACTCACAAGTCGTAAAATAAATGATTTACCAGAGGCCATAACAATTTCTATAAAGGTCTACAGATGCACTTTCTCCCTCCCATTCTTTTTTTAACCACATCTTGATCTAAAATGAGCACATGTACAACGATCTGAAATGATATTAATACAAGACATCGCCATCTTGACAATATTGTTTACATCAAGGGATCAAAAGGGACGGAGAGGTACACGACTGAGATAATTAGAATTTGGAATTACACAATTAGAATAAAAAATGTTTTAATTAGAATGTGGAATTTCTTAGAATAAAGTATCTTTTATCAAAATGGAGTAAAAAATTTCTTTGTTTATTATACTGTAGGTGATACACGTTTCCATTTTTTTCTCTCAAGAGAGCAAAGATCGCCCTTTTTCACTTGTAAAGAACGCGCGAAGCTATTAAATCCGCTGGAATATAAACGGGTTAAAATTTAGTAAGTTCCATGTTCAATTTCTTGCCATATATATGGTACGTCAGGTCAAACGTAGTTAAGTTATGGTACGAGTATTATCCGAAAATCTTGAAAAATTATAAAACAAACGACGAAGATATACAAGTCTAATAGGGACAAAGGGTTGTTGCCTTTGATGGGACACGAGTCATAGGGCCAACCTCACAATTTTAAGAAAAACATAATACTGAGCAGTGACCATAAAATTTTAGCAAGACTTCATCAAAATAAACGGCACAAAAGAAAAACAACCCAGATGGCCAACGCAATTGGATTTCGGGCTACTTTTTTTTCTAACTAGAATCTGAACACAGAACACTTTGGAAACATTTTAGATTAAAAATTTTATTAAAAATTTGTTATGGTCATTTCCAAAATTCAAAAAAATAACACGCATAAAAGTTAAAAAACCCCTTCCCAATTTACTATTTACAAATTTTGAGGTAAATTATAATATTTACCAAGAAATTTACCAAGTTTGACACCCTGGTAATCAGTAGTTGCATACAATGTTCTTGTTAATACTTCTTCAGTTCGTAAAAACCATGGTTTGGTTTTAAACAGACTGTGTTTAAAATTGTGTTGCTAGATAATAGCTAATATTATGCAACCTTATATTATTTACAATCATGTGTTAAAAGCTGCTATTATCTAGTCAGTGAGAGAATTTTTTAGTATTAAAAATTTCTTTGTTATTGCTGGTCACATTATTACACTCATACTCATGCTTCGACTGACTTTGTGACCAACCAATCTTCCATTTGATGTTCCTGTTCGTGAAGTCATTTTGTTTGCTGCTCTGCTTTGCTCTAGTTCTCTGTGGTGATCAACAGACAATAATTAATAATTGTTAATAATTTAACTACAACAAACGAACCAGCGTTCAACCAAGACAACCCACCAACGTTCCACCAAGATCCCATATGGGAGCAAGCCTATCTCAAAGGAAGCCTCAGAAACATTGAGGAATACCATCCAATATTAGCAGGGGCGAATGGGTTTGACCGAGTTGTTCCCAGACCATGAATTACATTTCTGCCCACCCTCCTGCCCCACCCCAAACTCCTAACTCTAAAAAACAGCCAGCTAAGAGTAGTATTCAGTATATTTATGGATTTGTCAACTTTCTTGAGGTATCCTGTACACATTTAATATTTTAACAGCAAAAATATTCAAAATGACCCAACTGAATTGATCAAAAATGCACCAAGTGGGTGTGTCTGGAACATCAACTGGGGGTCCAAGGACCCCACTTCCCATAGACCCCTCACATATAAGCAGCCAAACTGTATGGGAAGTACTAGCATTTCCCTTATAAGGGACTTCACTTGAAATGCTAGTACTTCCCATATTAATTAAATAATATTAATTAAAGGGAAAAGGGGCTCTGTTTGTTCAACTGATATTACTAACCTTGTCAAGACCTCATTTTTAAATTTTTCCACATTTAATTCTTTTCTTAATTGATCCTAATATAAAAAATGTTTGAAGATGGTTTGTTCATCTTTCAATAATTTAACCTTGTCTGAAAAAGGACATGCCCAGCCATTACCTTGGATTTATTTCCAAAAGGACATATGACTGGATGCTTCATCAAATCTGCTGATGATGGACGACAACTTGGATCTGAGTCTGTCATGGTCTATTACACAGAAAATACATTTTGCTACAACTTAAATTTATTTACATATTTTTTTATAAACAGTATAATATGGCAATAACCCATAATTATAATATATACATAAAGTATTTAGCTACACAGTATAGGTAGATTCATACCGATAATAAATGATTAAAATCATAACTGCATTGTGGGAGAGTAGGAAGTTTGCCTTGCCTTTGTAAAAAAATTAAAAAACCTACATCAGTTAATGAAAGTTCAAAATTTTGTTATGCATCAAACAGAAAATTTTAAGAAATCCATTCACCTGATCATATGCCATTCTTGTCCATTCTTGGGTAACTCGTGAACACCACCCTAAAAATAATTATGAAACAACATTGTCATTTTAATTTGTTGACTTAAGGTAGAAAAACAAACACAAGTAAATAACTTACAGCTCGTAGTGTAGTTAAAGCAAGAGAAAACACATCTGCCTTTGGAAGGTGATGATAATCCTACATGAAAGATTACAAAAAAGATGATCAGAATAGATAGTAACCTAGTGTAGTATGGTATAACTACAATCCTGGACAAAAGTCCTTGGGACACCAAGTGAAAATCTTCAATTAATGGCAAAGTGTCCCAACAATTTTGTCCAGGATTGTCTGAAAATGACAAATTTTAAAATTTTCAATAAAACACAGCTTTTTAGCTTTGTAACATTGCAAAAGATCTACAGTTTAATAAAAGAGCCCCCATCTCTGCTCCCCCTTACCCCTAGCTCAATGGGGAAGGGATCACCAGAGCAGATTCCCTGCAGAGTTCCCACCCACACCGGTACCACCCGCACGAGAGCTCTTATTTAATTTGCATATTCACCAACCCTTCTATACTGGACAAAAGTCCTTGGGACACCAAGTGAAAATCGTCAATAACGGCAAAGTGTCCCAACAATTTTGTCCAGAATTGTAGTATAATTTATTACTATGGTATATTGTACTGGGCAGTACCTCTCTTAGTATTTCTGCTGGTAAGTATCTACAATCACCTTCCTCCACTTGTGGATCAGTCACTGATGTAACATGACCTAAATCTCCTAAAAGTGAACAGACCACAAAAAATACACAACTCAATATTTTGTTCCATGAGAATGAGATGCAGTACAAACTGATAGTACATAGCTCAAAACACAATGTATGACCCAACATTGATTGATCCTGCCCTTTAGGAACTTTTCCAATCAACTAAAGTTTGAGTTACCGGTATGATGAAGTTTTTACCTATTTTATATGTTTGAACTTTTATGTCTGCACAGCCATTGATATTGCCATGTTCAACACCATTTTGACACATGTCTGCAGGAACATCATTTTCTGAACCAGATGTTAAAAATATATTCCCTGAAGAACAGAAAAAAATTATATAGTACAATATAAATTATATTATAAAAACACATACAGTGCACACCTGTGACAGTTAAAGAAAAGGTCTTTCAGTTTTGTATTGTCTATACAAATTGTTTTAGTTGCATGTATACATACAAAGATTATTGCTGATTTTGTTGTATATTTTAAAATAAATACATAACACAATCTTCACCTGGTTTGATGTCTAGATGAGCCAGATTTAGTGAATGGATATACTTCAAACCCTTGAAACAAAATTAAAATAGAATGAGCTGCTGTGACACGAGGGTTACCATTTTTTTTTCTAGTACCAGCATGAGAGTTTGTTTACCTCTGCTACTTGACATAAAAGCAAGGTTAATTCAGATTCTGACATGCTTTTCATTTGAGATTCATTTCTTGTAATAACATCTGCTAAGCTACCACCTTCAAAAAAATAACTAAATGTTTTATTGCAATTCCCACATACAGGGTATTTACATGTAAAATAAGCGACCTTGCTAATTTATTTCGTTTCATACTGTACAACTTATGCCATAGGGCTATCATACATTTATGTCATTTTGTTTATCATCAGCAAGCCTCACATTCATGTTGACAGAACACCATTGCCAAAGCGAGGCTTGATGGAGATAAACAAAAATAAAGACAAATATGCAATAGCCCATAGATGGATTTTCATATTTATTACTAGGGGGGTGCCAGAAATTTTAGGGGGGTGAGCTGGTGATGTAACACAAGGCATCACCAAACGTTGTGTTGCAGGGCTCATCCCCCAGTGAGGTCCAGGGGTGGAGCCGCTGGTGGGAGGCTAGAAAGCAAAGCACCCCTGGAAAATTTTGAAAAAAATCAAGGTTTCTAGAGCACATCAGAAGGCATTCGAAGCAAAAAACTAAGGTTTTTGAAGTTGTCAAGTCAATGAATTTGGCAGGTCCTTTGAGAGAGTTAAATGACCCTGTAAACCCAAAATAGGGTTCTATCAAATTACTGTGTTGTTTGAATCCGTGTGGTGAATGTTTCGTTTGGGGGGGGGGGGGAGTGAAAACAAATATTGGGGGGGAGGGGGTAGCACCGACCCCCCCCCCCCAAGCCCAGAAAATCCGTCTATGCAATAGCCCCATTCCTTTCAGAACTTGGCAATTTTCTTGGGTTTCCACATACCATTACAGTATTCATTTTGTATCAACATATGATCATCTTCAGCCCAAGCTGAATAGTAACCAACAACATACGCATGTCTTCCCAATACAGCATGAGCATATACTTCACGGATTGCATTTTGTCTTAAATAGAAACAAAATATATACATGGGGTGTAACGCCCTTCAGGCCAAGTGAGTGGACTAGTAATGTGTTATATAATCGAAATATGGTATAGTAGGTTAATACTGCTGAAACAGAGAACATAAGTGGTCTAACGTTTCGAGTGAAGGCCCTTCGTAAACCTTTCTCTCTGACAAAGAAACGTAAACCTTTCTCTCTGACAAAGGGCCTTCGCTCGAAACGTTAGACCACTTACGTTCTCTGTTTTGGCAGTATTAACCTACTATACCATATTTCGATTGTTGTTTCAACACTGCCTACGCAGCACACTACTTTTATTACACTAATGTGTTATATATATTGCAGGCATGCATATGCTATAAATTACAATAGTAAGACCCCATTTATACGATGCTGGTAAATTTGAAAATGGAACAAAATCATGCTGGTATGCAAATACAGCATATAACATTTCATGTTATTTTTGTGCCGGTATCGTGTGAATGCAAGACCTAAACAGCATGATTTTGTGCTGTTTTCAAATTGTACTGGCATCATGTAAACGGGGTCTAAGGGTCTATACAATACGCCTCCACTTGTTTTTACATGTGCACAGCAGAGATTTTCTTCCCTATTTTACAGTTAATAAAATTATACTAACACTTACTCATCGACAGATCCAGCCACTGGCTTTTTAGATCGTTTAAGTGCATAGACACACCCATCTACAAAATATGAAAACCATTTTGTTTATTTAATCCAAACATGTCTTGAATCTAGAAAAACATTAAACTACAGTACTATTCATGTCTAACCTAATCTATTTAAGCATTTAAAGACAGATCCAAATTCTCCAGAACCAATTTCTGTCAGTTCAACAAACTCTGCATTGTATCTGGAAATATTGTTATCACGTAATGCCAGTTTCTAAAATAATAATACAACATTAGGATTATTAGTACCACAGGGATAATGGAGCCCGGGGTAAAATTGATTTATAGAAACACTGGGAAGTGGAAGAACAGTTCGTTCATGAGAAATGGAAAAATAGTGGTTTGTATTTGTTTAAAATATATTAACCTTAGTAGGATTGCCAAGAATTTCTGCATCCATGTCAACATCATCACTGAATGGATCTTCACTAATAACAATGAATATTAATAATCATGATAATAAATTATGCAATAATAGTCTAATAATATTAATTATAATAAATTATGTAATAATATTAATTATAATAAATCAAACAGAGAATAATACATGGGGTGTGTGGAAATATGAAATTTATTTCAAGTGTTAACAGGATATCTCATGAGTGAGCGAAGTGAACAAGTAAGATACCTTGGTCAACATGAGAAATAATTTCATATTTCCACACATCCATGTATTGTTCTGTTTATTATATAAAAAAAATGTCCTATTGCCTTACAAAAATTACATTAAACTATAATGCTGATTCACTGATAATCGGTCACATGAGATTATCATGAATAATTGCACATGTGAGATTATAATTTTTATTAGTGGTGGAAAAATCAATAGAACATTCTATTTTATATAATAAATAATATTAATTATAATAAATTATGTAAGAATATTAATTAAAATAAATTATATAATATTAATTATACATTATGTAATAATAATTTCTGCATCATGTCAACATCACCAAAATATATATTTTTTGGTTTTAAACTAATCTTATATTAGTGTAAATTCTTCATTCTCAAAGTTAATACTGTACATATTTACCTCAATAAATTCAACACTATTATATTTATATTTGTAAAAAAAAGAAAAAAAATCCTTGCGAAAGAAAAATCGTGCTCTCCAAAAAAAGTAAGAATATAATTAATAATTATAAAATGGTCCGAGACAACCGGTAAATAATTAGAACTATCAAGATTCCAAGAAATCATTAGCATACAATGGTACAATTTACAAACGTAAGTTACCTTTCAAGATTTAGACGGCTCCTTTTGTGTGTTTGGATTGAAGTTTCATTATGATTTGGAGTAAAAGGATTAATATTTGCTTCAATTCTTGTACGAGATCCTCCGCCTCGTGGTTCACTAAATGGTTTCTTCTCGCCTGACATTCGTCTTGATTTCAAAGCCAACATTCTTCTCCTTCGATTATTCCTGCAATCAGGACTCTCCGGCGGCTGACTCTCGGCATTTTGTGAACGTTGGAAGAGTGTTTTAGGTGTGTGTGGTGTGTCAAAGAGCCTCAAAGCTCGAAGCGATGGTGGAGAACCAGGAGGGGTGTGACGACAAGACATATTCCGTATGTCCTTTGGTGAAGCAGAGTTTGTGCACGAAGCACTCGATTCACTCGATGTCGGTGTTAATAATTCAGAACCCCATTCTTGCGTAGAGTCAAATGGTAAAGACATGTCTAAATCAATATTTGTTTCTTCGTTTATTGTTGAGAAAGAACTGCCAGTTGAAGTCGTCGTCGTTGTTGTGGGAGGGAACAGTGTTTGAACACAATCACTCATATCAAACTCCAAACGAGATCGGGTCAAGGCCATTGTGGACTCCAAAACGGTCAAGATTTCTGCTTGGTTCTTCAAGAAAGCTCCGTCTAAATCTTCAAAGATGATGGCCAGCCACAAGAGCAGCTAAAGTGAGCAGCAATTCCAGAGAAAAAAACGAACCAACGCCTCTAGTAAGCAGTCGAATATGGATGAAGAAGCTAAGATGAGCACAATATTGCTCTCTTGCTTTTCAAATTTAAACATCGAACTTTCTTCTCGACCAATCAAAATACATTCCGGAACTAATTGATTATTTTGGCGCGTAGCCTCGTTTTCGAGTTTATGAAGTTAACCGCTGGTTAAGTGTATTGCATATTGAATAATTAACATAATTACTTAAGTTTTCCGACATAAAGATGGTAAGGCGCATAGCTTTATTTTTCTCGCTTTCTGTACGAAATAATAGGCATCAAAGTCTTCTGGCACATTGCTATTAGTTTTGGTTCTTACATAAGTAAATTGTGCACTGCAAGAAACATCACAGTGTCACTATGGTGATCATAACGTCACCACAATAATTATCATTACGTCATGTCGGCGATTATCATGACAATAATGATCATTTCATGACATTGATCTGATCATAACTTCAAGATAATAATCATGACGTTACGACGATGAAAATAATGACGTCATGATGATGAAAATCATGACGACATATTAATTATCATGACGTCATAATAACCATGACGTCACAGTAATTACGACGTCATGAAAACCATAATCATGACGTCATTGTAATATAACGTCACGATCATATGATGTCAGGATATGACGTCATTAAGATGATAATGATGACGTCATAATGATAATCATAAAGTCATAACGATCATGACGTCATGATGATGATGAGTGCCTGTATTAGATTAGCATCTAAAGGTATAGATACTAGAACAATGAATGTTTAATCTACAATATGTAAGCCAACATTTCTCAGAAAGAAATCAGAGTTTAGATCACGTTCGCAACAAAATACTTTTCACGTCCTTGAAAACCAGAAAATGACTTTTACATTGAATTCAAGAAATCATGCAACATTATAATAAATAAATAACTACGTACACTAACCACTCAACAGTGTTTACCTGGCTGGATAGTGGAAAGTATAATATGCTAAAATGGGTGCACCAACACCTAGAACTTGACCTGCACTAGTTCTGCCATAAAATAAAAGCAAAGTAAAGATTGGAGCTAGCAAAGCAAGACAACGTTCTTCTGTTCTCGACATTTTGTCTTTCCAAAATACCAGGAGAATAACAACAAAGACTGGCAATGTGATTATTACAACTGAAATCTCCAAAATGAATCCTAAAAAAACAAAATAATCGACGAGGTTTAGGTTTAAGAGGGTCTAGGGCATGGCTTGCAGTGTAAACACGGCTTAAGTAGGTCTGAGGAGATTTAAGTAGGTCTAAGTAGGCCTGAGTAGGTCTAAATAGGTCTAAATAGGTCTAAGTAGGTCTAAGTAGGTCTAAGTAGGTCTAAGTTGGTCTAAGTAGGTCTAAGTAGGTCTAATCTAAGTAGGTCTAAGTTGGTCTAAGTTGGTCTAAGTTGGTCTAAGTTGGTCTAAGTAGGTCTAAGTAGGTCTAAGTAGGTCTAAGTAGGTCTAAGTAGGTCTAGGTAGGTCTAGGTAGGTCTAAGTAGGTCTAGGTAGGTCTAGGTAGGTCTAAGTAGGTCTAAGTAGGTCTAAGTAGGTCTAGGTAGGTCTAGGTAGGTCTAGGTAGGTCTAGGTAGGTCTAGGTAGGTCTAGGTAGGTCTAGGTAGGTCTAGGTAGGTCTAGGTAGGTCTAGGTAGGTCTAAGTAGGTCTAGGTAGGTCTAAGTAGGTCTAAGTAGGTCTAGGTAGGTCTAAGTAGATCTAAGTAGGTCTAAGTAGGTCTAGGTAGGTCTAAGTAGGTCTAAGTAGGTCTAAGTAGGTCTAAGTAGGTCTAAGTAGGTCTAGGTAGGTCTAAGTAGGTCTAAGTAGGTCTAAGTAGGTCTGAGTAGGTCTGAGTAGGTCTGAGTAGGTCTGAGTAGGTCTAAGTAGGTCTAAGTAGGTCTAAGTAGGTCTAAGCAGGTGTAAGTAGGTCTAGGTAGGTCTACGTCCATACCATACGCCATACCTACAATAATCCAAAAGGTCATCTTGTACAAGGGCAGTTGTTGTACCAATCTGCAATACAGAATCAAACCAAGAACTAACGTAAAAATAATCCAATTTATAGAACATTCTCTCTTACTCCTGGTGACAAAAGCAAGATCTTTTAGCCTCAACAACAGTAGAACCGCACACACAGGAACTAGCTGAAAAGAAAAGAAAAGTAAATAAATTATACGTCATTGCATACAATGATGGAATTAAAGATCAGAAAATAGTCTTTTCTCACCAGAAAGTCGTAATAATTCTTGGAAGCAAAGCACAGACCAGATACAAATACCAGAGCCACAGAAATATTACAAGCTATACTGGCAAAGCTAGACTTCGTCATATCCTGAGAAATATAAAAAATTGAGTTGTTTGTATTGTATTACGTAAATAACAAAAAACCAACAACGAACAAATAAATAAACAGACAAACAAACAAACAAACAAACAAACAAGCAAACAAACAAACAAACAAACAAACAAACAAACAAACAAACAAACAAACAAACAAACAAACAAACAAACAAACAGGAAAGTTAAATTCATTAAAAAAAACAGCAAAAAACTTGACAGACAACTTACTAGTGATGTTTGAAAGATACATTGTTGTCGCAACTGAAATATTTTAACCAGATGAAGAATTCCTTGGAAGAAAATACTGGGAGGTACTGGGGCTTAAAAAAACGAAAGAAATACACGCGGATTAAAAACATGCGCTCTTCCGACAGTTTTTGTCAGCTGCAAATGCCAAATGCTAAGAGCTAAACCAACTTTGTTTTTAAAGAACATCTAAAAAAAAACACTAAACTAAACTAATCTTATTTATACTGGATATCTCTATCAGTTAAAAGCTAACTGTTCTACCTAGAGGTCGAGTAAGGGTACAGGAGGAAACCGGAGTACCCGGAGGAAACCTGCGATGTTTGGTAGAGTCAAACTGGAAGCACTCTTCTCACATGCGGCCAAGGTGAAATTTTAATCAGATAACTGCCGAGAGTAGGAATTGAACCTGGGTCATAGAAGTGAAAGGCACGTGCGCTAACTACTGTGCCACCAACACCCCAACGAACACCAATAGCAAATATTCGTCCTTGTCAACAACTAACACTTCGGAAGGCTGTGGGTTCGAGTCCCGTCTGGAGCACAGAGTTTTTCTCTGAGTTTAACTTACGACAGCTTGTACAGCAAAAAGATGCGAAAAAACTTGAACTAGCACTTACCCTGCAGAATATTAATTTTTATGTTTTCAGTCATCTCCAAAACAACTGAAGCTATTGACAAAAACACCAACACCAAATACCTGAAGAACACAAAAAAAAAAAAAAATAAAATAAAATTACTTTATAATACATTAGGAAGGAAAACCGTTAGCTAATGAAAAGGCTTATATACGATATTGTTCACTAGTGAAAAAATCGTTTAACACGTTGAAGCCTGATGGTGAGTATTTAAGGTTTATTCTGGCTAACGACGATTTTATTCAGCACAGGGAGAGGTCCAGGCCTCAAACTGTTAAAACCTATCTCTTTAAAACCTATCTCTTTAACACTTTGAAGCCTGAAGATGAGTCTTTAGTATTTTATTCTGGTTAACGCCAGACGATTTTATCCAGCACAGGGAGAGGTCCAGGCTTCAAAGTGTTAACCAATGGAACTTTGGAAGTGTAAAATGTACAAGTTTTATATAAGAACACCAAGCATTCAGACCACAACAAGAAAGCTGTACAGAATACGGGATTTCATGACAATTTTTAGCATAAGTAATTACATTTTAAGATTAGTAAAGTGAAAGGTATCCTTCAGTGACAAGAGAAGAGAGTTGATCGTTATTGACGTTGACAATATGTAAGGAATAGACAGAAATGATGAAGATATCTGAGGATAAGGCAGCATCTAAAAAAACATAATAGAATCAAAGCTGAAATGAAACTTGAATGAGATAAAGAATGTGTAGACAAACAGACAAACAGACAAACAGACAAACAGACAGACAGACAGACAGACAGACGGACGGACGGACGGACGGACGGACGGACGGGCGGACGGACGGATGGAAAGACGGACAGACGGACGGACGGAAGGGCGGGCCGACAGACCGACAGACAGACCGACAGACATGTAATAAGGATTTTTGGTGAAGGAAAATTCGAGTGTAGAATATATACATTTAAATGTATATATTCTACACTCGAATTTTCCTTCACCAAAAATCCTTATTACATGCTATGTAATCGCGTGAAATGCCCAATATTACTTCAGACAGACAGACAGACAGACAGACAGACAGACAGACAGACAGACAGACAGACAGACAGACAGACAGACAGACAGACAGACAGACAGACGGACGGACGGACGGACGGACGGACGGACGGACGGACGGACGGACGGACGGACGGACGGACGGACGGACGGACGGACGGACGGGCGGGCGGGCGGGCGGGCGGACGGACGGACGGACGGACGGACAGACAGACAGACAGACAGACAGACCTGTGGTCAACGGTATAAAATATTAAAAGTCAACTTACTAAATGAGCCACATACAATCCTACTGGAGCTCCAACAAGAAAAGAAACAATATGAAGTGAAAGAGAAGAGAGTTCTTTCAGTTGAAGCAGCTTCAATGATAAAACTACAACAATAGTCAGAGAAAGAAGCAAACACCACGGCAGAATTAAATATCTAGAAAACACAATAGAACAAACATTATCATCAGGCTTTCGTCAACACAAATCTCAGCAGTTCACCAGCTTTAAGATTTTCTATACATCGTAACACACTGCCTACACAACACTCTACTTTTATATTACTCCATGATTTACTCTGATGAAGAACCTTGACTTAAAACGTCAGTATTTCGTTCTCTAAAATCTCAGCAGTTTACCATCTTTAAGATTTTCTATACATCGTAACACACTGCCTACACAACACTCTACTTTTCTATACTTCGTACAACACCATTGCCATCCAGCACCCTAGCTATTTACAGTACTTATAGCAAGGTTAGATATACTGTCGTGCCGAGTGAAGGCCCTCGAAACGTTAGACTCGTCTATGTTCTCTGTTTCGGCAGTATATCAAACCTTACTATATTTCGCAAGGTCGTGGGTTCAATTCCTGCCGGAAGGCCTGTGTAGTTGCATTTTTCGCAGCTGGTCCCAGTTTGGGCTTAAAATGTATATATTCTACACTCGAATTTTCCTTCACCCAAAATCCCTAGAACATGCTATGTAATCGAGTGAAATGCCCAACATTACTTATAGTATACCCAATGCTCTCCTGGCATTACCACCGTATTATATACAGAACTCGCGATCAAGCTCTCGGCAAAGCCCTCCGCGGCTCAGTGGTCAGAGCATTGCACTAGAATCGCAAGGTCGTGGGTTCAATTCCTGCCGGAAGGCCTGTGTAGTTGCATTTTTCGCAACTGTTCCCAGTTTGGTCTAAAAATATATATATTCTACACTCGAATTTTCCTTCACCCAAAATTCTTAGAACTTACTATATTTCGATTGTTGTTTCAACACTGCCTACGCACCACGCTACTCTTATTATACTGTACAGTACTTACTCAGCTAGTACAACTTGCCAAGTTTCATAAAAGACTTCTCTGAAAATTATTTTGGGTACATATACTGTAATCTAGTGCAAAAATAAACAAGAATTAATTTTTATGTTGAGGTAAAGTAACTTTATTAAATAACATACAATAGTAAAATATTTCTTTGCTAAGCTTTCGGGCTGTTGATTCAGGCCTTCATCAGAGCAGTAACAACAAGCTGTTGGCTCACGTCATTTATAAACTAAGCAACTGATAGGTGGGAAGTGTCGTCACTCTTAGCCAGCGACAAGCAATACTTCACGCGAAGAACAAGGGAATCTATTGAGATTGCAAAACATCGCACTATTTCTCAGGAAGGACAGCCATTAAACAGCACGTGGTGTGCCCTATTCGGAGAACATTCTTGATTTTCAGAAATTGCAGCTTGATGTTAGTAATAATTGTTAGTTGTTTGCTGTACAAGCTGTGTTAGTTAGTAATACTCAGAAAAACTCTGAGCTTTGAGCGGGACTCGATCCCACAACCTTCTGAATGCTAGCCAGACGCTCTAACCATTGAGCCACCAGAACTCAGATAGCGGAGCAAGGTTAAGTACCTTAATTAACCTTGCTCCGCTATCTGAGTTCTGGTGGCTCAATGGTTAGAGCGTCTGGCTAGCTTTCAGAAGGTTGTGGGATCGAGTCCCGCTCAGAGCTCAGAGTTTTTCTGAGTATTACTAACTAACACAGCTTGTACAGCAAACAACTAACAATTATTCTTGATTTTGTTTTCTAATTAATAAAATTAACGTGATACGCCATTGTATTCTTACGTGATTTAATTGATCAGTTGCTTTATAGTTTATAAATGACGTGAGCCAACAACTTGTTGTCATTGCTCTGATGAAGGCCTGAGTCAACAGGCCGAAAGCTTAGCAAATATATATTTTATGCGGTGTTTCCACAAAATTTATTTATATTACATTATCGCCATGAAAACTTTCAAAGAATTAATAAACTAACCTGCCAAATATCAAAAAAAGGTTGAATGACAATGAATAGAACACCAAATAAAAAGACAAAAAGACTTTGCTTCTTAGCTCCATTATCATCCATATTCAGGAATGATATCTTGATTAGAAACAACCCAGCTAGCACAAGAATAACACCTTTAAAATAAAACATAGAACATCAACCTCGTCCCCAGGTAGAACAATTACAGTTATAATCCACTTAGAGCAATAAGTCCTTCGTCTTAGAGACGCCAATCTTTCAGAAGTTAGAAGGTAAAATTAACTGATGCATAACTTACCAATGATATGAGCTGTTGAAGGCTCATTGTGTGTCATCATTATCCACAACACTCGCAGAAAGTTAGGAGATAAAGCAATCAAAGAAACAAGAAGGTAACCAGCGTAAGTAAAAGCCTAAAAACAAAACAATAGAAAATGGGAGAAGGATGGAAAGAGAAGAAAATGGGAGAAGGCAGGAAAGAGAAGAGAAGAGAATGGGAGAAGGCAGGAAAGAGAAAAGAAGAGAATGTAAAGGCATGGAAGAGAAGAGAATGTGAAGGCAGGGAAGAGAAGAGAACGGGAGAAGGCAGGAAAGAGAAGAGAATGGGAGAAGGCAGGAAAGAGAAGAGAATGGGAGAAGGAAGGAAAGAGAAGAGAATGGGAGAAGGAAGGAAAGAGAAGAGAATGGGAGAAGGAAGGAAAGAAAAGAGAATGGGAAAAGGCAGGAAAGAGAAGAGAATGGGAGAAGGAAGGAAAGAGAAGAGAATGGGAGAAGGCAGGAAAGAGAAGAGAATGGGAGAAGGCAGGGAAGAGAAGAGAATGGGAGAAGGAAGGAAAGAGAAGAGAATGGGAGAAGGAAGGAAAGAGAAGAGAATGGGAGAAGGAAGGAAAGAGAAGAGAATGGGAGAAGGAAGGAAAGAGAAGAGAATAGGAGAAGAAAGGAAAGAGAAGAGAATAGGAGAAGGAAGGAAAGAGAAGAGAATGGGAGAAGGCAGGAAAGAGAAGATAATGGGAGAAGGAAGGAAAGAGAAGAGAATGGGAGAAGGAAGGAAAGAGAAGAGAATAGGAGAAGGAAGGAAAGAGAAGAGAATAGGAGAAGGAAGGAAAGAGAAGAGAATGGGAGAAGGAAGGAAAGAGAAGAGAATGGGAGAAGGAAGGAAAGAGAAGAGAATGGGAGAAGGAAGGAAAGAGAAGAGAATGGGAGAAGGAAGGAAAGAGAAGAGAATAGGAGAAGAAAGGAAAGAGAAGAGAATATGAGAAGGAAGGAAAGAGAAGAGAATGGGAGAAGGCAGGAAAGAGAAGATAATGGGAGAAGGAAGGGAAGAGAAGAGAATGGGAGAAGGAAGGGAAGAGAAGAGAATGGGAGAAAGAAGGAAAGAGAAGAGAATGGGAGAAGGAAGAAAGAGAAGAGAATGGGAGAAGGAAAGAAAGAGAAGAGAATGGGAGAAGGAAGGAAAGAGAAGAGAATGGGAGAAGGAAAGAAAGAGAAGAAAATGGGAGAAGGAAGGAAAGAGAAGAGAATGGGAGAAGGCAGAAAAAAGAAGAGAATGGGAGAAGGAAGGAAAGAGAAGAGGATGGGAGAAGGAAGGGAAGAGAAGAGAATGGGAAAAGGAAAGAAAGAGAAGAGAATGGCAGAAGGAAGGAAAGAGAAGAGAAGAGAATGGGAGAAGGAAGGAAAGAGAAGAGAAGAGAATGGGAGAAGGAAGGAAAGAGAAGAGAATGGGAGAAGGAAGGAAAGAGAAGAGAATGGGAGAAGGCAAGAAAGAGAAGAGAATGAGAGAAGGAAGGAAAGAGAAGAGAATGGGAGAAGGAAGGAAAGAGAAGAGAATGGGACAAGGAAAGAAAGAGAAGAGAATGAGAGAAGGAAGGAAAGAGAAGAGAATGGGAGAAGGAAGGAAAGAGAAGAGAATGGGAGAAGGAAGGAAAGAGAAGAGAATGGGAGAAGGAAGGGAAGAGAAGAGAATGGGAGAAGGAAGGGAAGAGAAGAGAAGAGAATGAGAGAAGGAAGGGAAGAGAAGAGAATGGGAGAAGGAAGGAAAGAGAAGAGAATGGGAGAAGGAAGGGAAGAGAAGAGAATGGGAGAAGGAAGGGAAGAGAAGAGAATGAGAGAAGGCAGGAAAGAGGAGAATGGGAGAAGGAAGAAAAGAGAAGAGAATGGGAGGAAGGAAGAGAGAGAAAAGGAGGAGATAGATTTGGGGGGGGGGGGGGGGAGAAGTGAGAAAAAAATAGAGAGAAAAGAAAAGAAAGAGGAAAGGAGACAGAAAAGAAAGGAGAAGAGAGGGAAAAAGAGAAAGAAAAGAGGGGAATGGAGGAAGGAAAGAAAGAAAGAACAAACAAAGACTAATTAAAAGCCTGATCTTACTTTATTTCTATCCAGATGATTGGTATGCTCAAACAACATCACATTTGTTACAGTAGAACAAAACAATAATCCTCCCAGAACATTGGCAATCAAGGAAAAGTTTCCAATAGTTTGATTTGAAGAGCTGAGGTACAGCACTAACTTTGAACCATGAAGTGAAATACACATTAGGGATGAGGTCTTGTTCAGACGACCAACATAGTGTAGTCTACATGTAAGAAAGAATAAATAACAGTCAGTCAGTCAGTCAGTCAGTCGGTCAGTCAGTCAGTTGGTCAGTCAGTCAGTCAGTCAGTCAGTCAGTCAGTCGGTCAGTCGGTCAGTCAGTCAGTCGATCAGTCGGTCAGTCGGTCAGTCGGTCAGTCGGTCAGTCGGTCAATCGGTCAGTCGGTCAGTCAGTCAGTCAGTCGGTCAGTTAGTGAATCAGTCAGTCGGTCAGTTGGGCGGTCAGTCAGTGAATCAGTCAGTCGGTCGGTTGGGTGGTCAGTCGGTCAGTCAGTGAATCAGTCAGTCGGTCGGTTGGGCGGTCAGTCGGTCAGTCAGTGAATCAGTCAGTCGGTCAGTTGGGTGGTCAGTCGGTCGGTTGGGCGGTCAGTCAGTGAATCAGTCAGTCGGTCGGGTGGTCAGTCGGTCAGTCAGTGAATCAGTCAGTCGGTCAGTCGGGCGGTCAGTCGGTCAGTAAGTGAATCAGTCAGTCAGTCAGTTGGGCAGTCAGTCGGTCGGTCGGACGGTCAGTCGGTCAGTCAGTGAATCAGTCAGTCGGGCAGTCAGTTGGTCGGGTGGTCAGTCGGTCAGTCAGTGAATCAGTCAGTTGGTCGGTCGGGCGGTCAGTCAGTGAATCAGTCAGTTGGTCAGGCAGGCGGTCAGTCAGTGAATCAGTCAGTCAGTCGGTCGGTCGGTCGGTTGGTCGGTTGGTCGGTCAGTCAGTCGGTCGGGTTAGTCAGTTGGTCGGTCAGTGAGTTGGTCGGTCGGTCAGTCGGTCAGTTGGTCGGTTGGTTGGTCGGTCAGTAGGTTGGTTGGTTGGTCGGTCGGTTGGTCAATCAGTCAGTAGGTTGGTCGGTTGGTCGGTCGGTTGGTTGGTCAGTCAGTGAATCATACCTATGTATCAAGTATAGCACCAAGATACTAGTGATTATCATCATATAAACTGAGTAACTGCTGTCTTCAATTAACACTTGTTCAAGTAAAACAAAACCTAACAAAAGTGAATTAGATGTATGTTAAGTAAAGATGGAGAGTATGGTAGACAATGAAGGGTAGTAAAAACAATGAGCCCACAGACCATTCTTCTGAGCATTTCTCTTTTTAACATGCATCTAAACCAGACATTGACCTGACCATAATCACAGTGTGTAAGCATTAGCCAAAAGTGACTTACCAAATGTGTGAAGCACTAGAATGTGATTTAGAAATGATCTATAATAAATACTGATAGACACAGCAATAGCAAGAACTGAGAGAACAACCAGTACTGAAATAAGAAGTTCCACTGCAAAGAATGACAACTTTATGGTAGATCCCATAGAAAAACTACAATGTACATTAAGGAAATAGACAATAATAAAAAACATAAAGAAATAAAAAGTCGTTTGTAGGTCGAAAAATTAGCAAGTCATTAACTCATTCCTGTCTGAGCTGGCTAAAAATGGTTCCTTTATTGTTTTACTCTGTCTAATACCAGATGATTTTACTCATCAAAGAGAGAACCCTCAGACATCCTAGACAGCAATGAGTTAACAAGTGATTAACCTATTCCTACCTGAGCTGGCCAAAAATGATTCCTTTATTGTTTTACTCTGTCTAACACCAGATGATTTTACTCATCAAAGAGAGAACCCTCAGACATCCTAGGCAGCAATGAGTTAACAAGTGATTAACCCATTCCTGCTTGAGCTGGTCAAAAATGGTCCCTTTACTGTTTTACTCTGTCTAACACCAGATGATTTTACTCATCAAAGAGAGAACCCTCAGACATCCTTAAGGCAGTAATGAGTTAACAAGTGATTAACCCATTCCTGTCTGAGCTGGCCAAAAATGGTTCCTTTATTGTTTTACTCTGTCTAACACCGGATGATTTTACTCATCAAAGAGAGAACCCTCAGACATCCTTAAGGCAGTAATGGGTTGAAAGGATACACCAAACTCCATGGTAGAACACCAAGCCAAGCAATATAGATTGTCAGAAGAAGAGCACAAGCAATACAAGAAACCTAGAATATCAATAAATTAAATAAATTAAATACATTAAATAAATTAAATAAATTAAATAAATTAAATAAATTAAATAAATTAAATAAATTAAATAAATTAAATACATTAAATACATTAAATACATTAAATAAATTAAATAAATTAAATAAATTAAATAAATTAAATAAATTAAATAAATCAAATAAATTAAATAAATTAAATAAATCAAATAAATTAAATAAATTAAATAAATTAATAAATTAATAAGTTAAATGATTACATAAATTAACCTCACCAGCTGTGAGTATCTATATTTGACAGTAACAAAGACAGTTGTACTGCAGATTAAAATAACTCCTAAGAACACAGCACGAACACCATCCACCATGCCATGAAGATATATGAGAACATTACCAAGAATCTAAAAAGTCAAACAAAAAATTTAAATCTTTTTAAAAAATGTACAGTATATGTACAATTCAGGTAAAAAAGATTAGGTAGTGTAATAATAAATTATATGGTAAGTAATTCAGTTTAGATATGGCAGTTGGCAAGTAATAAGGGGGCTGTGCTTACCAGTGAGAGACAACCTGAAGCAACCTGGAAGAGCTGCCAGCGAGAATTATTGATATCTGTAATAGCAAAAAGAAAGATGCTTTTGTTGCACAATGACAAATGGAGACAACACCACAAAAAGACCCTCCAACATCTCCCCCCACCCCCCATACACACACTCTCTCTTAGCAATAGGTGAGTTTCAGGGTGTTGCGCGTGCATCATTTTTCAAAAAAACTGGCAAGCTCCACTCAAAGTAAACATACTGTTTAAAATCAACAAAGTATAGATACACTTTCTGGATGTTTAACACTGTTATTCTGCTGTTGTTGGCTCTCTAGCAAGTCTGTTTGCCAATGCTTACTTTGTGGAGAGCCCGTCAACAGCCCACCAATTTCTTTGCAAAACGATGCGCGTGCAATACCCTGAAATTCACCTATTGTTAGAAATTTAGTGTATCATAGTTCAGCACCATGGCCTAAGGTGTGAGTTTGATGCTCACATACAGTAAAATGTGTAGACCACAGTAAGTTTTGTGTTTTCAGTCTTACCAGCCATATCTCTGATATCAGTTGTATCAAGAAATGTCACAAGAAAGGAAGGTACACTCATACAAAAACACATTGCAATCTAAAAGAAAAAAGTATTATAAGAAGTACATCAACCATTTTGAATCTCATTTAAATTACATTAAAATAATATACACAAAAATAACAACAAAGTACTGACAACTGTGTTACAGTAATGCTCAATTACAGTACAGTTTACAGAATTACAGTACAGTACAGTACAGTACAGTATATATATATATTTATATCACGATTGAGTTGGTTTTCTTTGATGTACCACGGTGTATATACAGGTTATATCCCGTATAAAACTTGTCGACAAAACTCGAAAAATCTTGATCAAAATTCTTCGAAATTGACGAAACCTTGTTCAAAAACCTCCTCAATCGTGATATAATAACTTATATCCCACGTTCTCGGTATATAACCTATATATATATATATATATATATATATATATATATATATATATATATATATATATATATATATATATATATATATATATATATTATACAATATATTATACAATATATTATACAATATACACATGTACATTATTATATTTAAGAATAAATATTACAAAAACCTATATACCCATGAAGCATAGTGAAGTAGGTATGATATATTGATGAGAAAATAAACAATGCTCGGACTTAGAATAAAGTTTAGTAAGGCTAAAATCTTCTCAGGATGGCCAAGAACATAATCTAAAAAAGAAAAAAAAATTATGTAATGACCTTAATTGCTACCATTACATGTAATGCAATTACATTGTATGATTTTATTATATGTATAGTGGTGGATACAGGATTTTTGCAAGGGGGGGGGGGGGGTGACTATAAGGTGCTCGGTTGTATAATCAGATTTCAGATTGAGATTGCCTACAATACATCTATATAATCGTGATTCTTACTGGTTTAAAACTGGGGTTTCAAATTTACAAGATATTAGCGTATCATGATGTCCAATCTTATTGCAAAGGAGAGGCCATAGCTACGGCCTGTATCAATAAGCATTGTTATACAATATAATTTATGCACATTTTACACACGAGTGACTGTTGTGATTTGTATAAACAGCTGCTAGTGTATCGCTGTATCATCCTGTATTGGTTGGGACAGGGAAGGGGGTGACTAGTCACCCAAGTCAACCCCCCCCCCCCCCCGCCCCCCCACTGTATCCACCCCTGATATACTATTATATGTATCAAGCACACTAAACTGTACAGTGTATTAAATTTGGGAGTGAAAGGATTAAATGATGGACTTTGCCACTCACCAGCTTTAATAAAACTACACTTTATTTTTGGATCCAAAAATGTATGACAAATTGGAAATCTATACAGTAAAATGGTTTGCAAAAATATCATGTTACACAACATCATTTATATACATTGAAGTACATTATTCAAAAACTTCAATAGCTTGCTAGTTAGACATCAAATGGTTCATTAATTACCCAAAAATGATGAGAAGATAAGGTGCAAGGTGAACGTCAAATGTCAATGAAAATATCCACATCAGAATAAGTAAGCATGTTGGAGGATACAGGAGAAATAAAAAATATTCCACATTCTTAAAACAAACATAACAATTTTATAATTAATAAAATACAAGATGTGATTACTGGATCCTACAATATATATATATATATATATATATATATATATATATATATATATATATATATATATATAAAATATATTTATCTTAAGTACATACATGTACAACAAATAATTTTATATACATGTATTCCTAGAGCTCAGCAGTAATCTAATGCATTAACTTACAGCACAAAATTCTTTCTCCTCTTTACGGAATATTTCAAATTGAATTAAACCAAAGCCACCTGCAATGATTTTTTTTAAAGCATTTTTATTTATAGGAATTGTTTGAAGTGTTTTCAATGTGTTCTCTTTAACAATAACTAAATCTTGCAAACAGAAACTACTCCCTTGATGAAACATTCAACAAAATGGGGGAAGAGAGGGTAATCCCTAGAAGAATCCAATCATTAGAAAGTAGCATTTCTTGCACTCACCTGTTAAAACAATGAACACATTGTAGACAAATAATAAAATAAGATTAAAGAAAGAGTGCCTAAAAAATAAAAACACAACTGTATCATCAATTGAAAATAATGAAATTATTTATATTTCTTTTATAAAATAATTTGAACAAAACAAGCATGCAAGCTGCTGTTGTAGTGGAGCATCAATATTATATTAAGGAACATACCACAGTAATGGACCAATGGCGTAGAGAATGCAGAGCTGCATGACAACCACAGAAATAATATAAGCAATGACTGAACTAGATAGAAGTATAAGATAAAATAATATAACAACAGTACATAAGATATTATACAACATCCATTTTATAGCTAGTTTCCCCAGCAGTAAAAATATACTGTAATGTGAAACTTGTACCTTTTACTCTCACTAAAAGTCACATGCAAAAGATAGACAGCCAACAAACATATTGTCCCAACACCAAACAATCTGAAGAAAACAACAACAAAAAGCTAAATATTTCAAATACGTTATATATATATATATATATATATATATATATATATATATATATATATATATATATATATATATATATATATATATATATATATATATATATATATATATATATATATATATATATATATATATATATATATATATATATATATATATATATATATATACATATATATGGATATATGGATATATCACTCATATATGTATATATATATATATATATATATAAATGATAAATTTGTTTTAAGGTTAATAACCTTTCACCACCAAAATAGAGAAGAGGCAGTGAACACAGCACAGTTAGAACAGAAAATCTTCCATTATAGAGAAATGGTATGGTGTCTTTGATATCAGCTCCACCATCAGGTTTAACCTAGAAAAAAAAATTACACACAATGTATTAGACTACTGTAGAATTGAAGCTCTGTTTGCAAACACTGTTGTAAACAACTCGCTGGTGTGACCATTGAATTCCAATTATACCATATTATAAACGTTTCGAATACACAAAAAAAAACCTAAGATAAATAAGTCATAATTTAAAGTTTCATTTATTTAAATCTTAAAGATGCATACTTCTTTATTCATGGACAATTTTTCACTTGAACATTTCACATTTCGTCTACCTCTTAAACTGCTTTCATCCGCCATCTTGGATGCTGGGCTCCAGTCCCTGCACAGCTGAGCCACGGTCACATATTTAATTTAATCCCCGATTAAAATAAATCCTAAAATAATTAATTAATAATAAATTAATCCTAAATTATATATTCATAATTATAATCATAATCATAATCCTATAGTATTTATTCATTTATGTAGCTATTTATTTATTTATTTATTTATTTAATTTATTTATTTATTTATTCAATGATTCAATTATAATTATTATTTATTTATTTGTTTATTTATTTATTTATGGCCCCTCCGCAAAAGGCCCTGGGGACGAGGTTGTATTTATCTATTTAATTATTTGTTTTATTTATTTAACCGTTCAATTATGTATTTAGTTATTTTTATACTTAATTAATTAATTAATTAATTAATTAATTAATTAATTTATTTAATTAATTTATTTATTTATTTATTTGTTTATTTATTTATTTATTTATTTAATTATTTATTTATTTATTTATTTATTCATTTATTTATTCATTCAATAATATATTTTATTTAATTACTGGTACTGCTGATGCATTTACTCATCGTCAGCTTTTCTATTTTTCTTCTAATATTATCTTTCAATAAACATGTTATAAAATATCTACGAAAACCCGGCCTGAGCCTTGGAAGAATTCAATTTTTTTAAATTTTATAAATAAATTCAATACCAACAACTCCTCCCTGATTTCACGCATGCGTGGTACATTCAGCAGCGCTGTTCTAGAGGCCTGGGTCTTGTGACCTTGTGAATGGTCATTTCTCACGCGTCTTGACTTACTGTGGTAAGTTCCAAGTCTAAAATAGAAGACATCTTGTAATAATTTGTTTTTGATTATTTTCATATCAAATTGTTTTGATTCTTCCTTCTGTTTATAATTAATCAACAAAAGAGATTTACCAGCAATGTGTTCTAGCTAAAATTAGGAACTAAGATGTAAGACAGGAAATTGCGCATTAACTGCCTTAACTCTTTTTCCTGTCGACCACATTGGTATTTTCTTCTGGTTAATGCTAGACGATTTTATTCACCTCTGGAGAAGCCCTCGGACAGGAAGAATGAGTATTAAAGTGGATTTTTCCTGTCCGAATTGGCACTCTTTAGTATTTTATTCTGGCTAACGCTACACGATTTTATTCCCCTCTGGGGAAGCCCTCGGACAGGAATTGATGGCTGATGCTTGTAAATAGCCTGGTGTAAGGAAATATTTTTTTTAAATCAAAGATTGAAAGCCTCCGGTCGTTTTTGGATGTGCGCACCTCGCGTCTGTGAGCCCAGCCAAACAAAAACGCATGATGCCCAGGAAAAACGCCAAGTGAGTTGTTTTCCTTGGAATGGAATAGTGAAAAGAATGTTACTGCGATCCAAGTGAGGTGCGAGACCGCTAGTTTAGATAACTAGAGTGGATTTATCAGTAAACCTTTTACGACCAATATCCTGATGAAAGGAAAAGGCGGTGTAGAACAGCCGAAAGCGATTAAGCCGTTTGTTTGTTTGTTTATCCAATGTGATTAAGAAAGGCGTGCGAATCTTGCACGCTCTGTATGACGATCTTGACCTCGGGATAATGAGCGTACAGGATTAGTGGGTGTAGTGGCTCTACGATGATCGGAAATGATGTCAGAGTGGTTAACAGTTTTTTCTTTGAACTGGCCACGCCCAGCACTTCCTACTTCTCAATGGTCATCAGGTTACAAGTTGTACACATTTGTAACCTTAATCTGAGTGCTAGAGTCTCAGTAGATTAATACATTGTGATGACCAGTCGGTGAGATGATCTAACCATTGAGCTACTGAGACTATTAAGATGGAGAGCTAATTAAGGTTACAAATGTGTACAATCTGTAACCTTCTGATGACCAGTGAGATGTTCTAACCATTGAGCTACTGAGACTCAGATGAAGAGCTAAGGTTACAAATGTGTACAACCTGTAACCTTCTGATGACCAGTGAGATGCTCTAACCATTGAGCTACTGAGACTCAGAAGAAGAGCTAAGGTTACAAATGTGTACAACATGTAACCTTCTGATGACCAGTGAGATGCTCTAACCACTCAGCTATACTAAGACTCAGATATATGAGGAGTATGTGCAATCTGCAAGTGCAACCATCTAATGACCATGCAGCAAGATGCTCTAATTATTGAGTTATTTAGCCAGAAATAAAATACTATGACCCAGTCCCCCCCCCCCCCGCCCCTTGTAGTAGTTTTGAGAGGTGACATCGCTCACGCGGCCTAGCAGTCCAAAATGACAGCTAAGCAAGCTCTTATCACTGGACTAAAAGGGAGCGCTCATAAAGTAAATGCTACCCCAGGGCGGAAGATATTTTCAATTTTTTTTTTTTTAAAAAATTTCACTGAATATTTCATACCATTCCTTTCGAAGAAGTTAATTCTTTCAGACAAGTATCCTTCACACTCAGCGGGAGAATTTGTTTGAAGCGATTTACGTGTTTGGAAGTCTTTGAAGATTTTCTTACTTCAGTGCGCACTCCACTTTCATTTTTAGCAGCGTTGTCATGACAATTTGTCGGTATATAAAAATGGTAAATACGTGTTTCCAACACTGATATTGGGATCAGTGGTTTCCAACTGCCAAACAATTGTTGAGATATTTTAAAAATTATTTCACCTTCTTTTGAAAGATGAAAACAAGTGGCACTTCCGTAAACAAGTGGCACTGGAGATACTGATAGTAGTGAAGATGAAGATGAGTTTTAACTTCTTGTTTTACTTTGATAAACAAAATATTTGTTTATCAAGTTTAAAGATGTTATTGAGGGGTTGTGTAAAAGGTACATACTATTATTACACAGTGCAATTTTGTATACAACTTGTCTCGCAACGCCATTGCATGTGAGACAACAAGTTGAAAAAAACATTACACTATGTAGTAAACATGCTGTACAATGAATATGAATTTATTAAATTTCCACTTAACGTGTGGCAGGAGAGAGGAACAGAACTTTCGTCCCAATAGACACCAAACTCCTATGTGTAGACAACTAAGACCTAGGTGTTGATTTTACGGAGGGAGGAAAACCGGAGAACCCGGCGAAAACCCCTCGGAGCACAGGAGAGACCAACTAAACTCTACTCACATAAGTCCCAAGCTGGCGGAGGACGGGGTTATTCCCAAACGGTCACCCATCCAAGTACTAACCCCGTCCGACCGGGCTTAACTATTGGTGAGAGGCAGCGCCCTAACAGCACACGTCACCCGTGTTCCCCAAACAAACATTAAAAGTAAACCATAAGGCTCAGGTATTTAATTCTGGTTGTGACTTACCGTCCTTGGTGTATCGTGTTGGTGAATAGTAGTGGAGAATGGTTAATAATTTGAGGTTGAAAATTGCACCATGTAACAGTGCCTTAACTAAAAATATTTTTGTATTGGAAAAATTAAATTTTGTTTCATACTCCCTCTTAAAATGATAAATTTATTTTGTAACCCACCCTGATCACTAAGAAAAATTTCATCCCCCATCTGATCAATATCCTCCGCCCCGGGGCATCACTTACTTTATGACCGCTCCCTAATCAAGTTACTTAACCATGTCAGATTCAGCTTAAATATCAAATATGTTTCTTATCTGAAACATTTTAATTCACTTCAATCTTTCTTTGTTTGTCTGGTCTAATCTGTGCTAATTTATCCTCATTGTGCATGAGGTTCAGCATTGAATGACCGCGCTCTTATCTTGAAAAATGTTAACTTGTTTTCCACTTGTTTGATCATAACCTTGCAAATATAAACTTAGTATAGTGTAATAACACTGATTTAGGGGTATTTCATTAAAGCATTGCTTTGCTTCCTCGGAATCACAATGGTCCAGTTAACAGTTCAATGATTAGTCACTAATCGCATTTGACTATAGTTATCAGGAGGTTGCATGTGAATTCAATTCTCGTTCGATACAGCTTGATTAGTAATAATAGCGAGGTTCACCCTACCGCTACCGCTACCGTAAATATAATTAAGGTCGCAGGTCTCAAACCTAGTGCAAAAAGAAAGCGTTTTACGATACTAGGATTAAAACCAACTACGACTACAGAACGAAACAACGAACATTACATCAGCTTAACCACATTTACGGTAGCAGTAGCGGTAGTGGAAGTGTGATCTGAACCTCGCTAATATCTAACAACCAGAAGTCTTTACTCAACATAATCAACCATCCGAGTATGACAGGCAAATTAAGTAAGAAGATGGTGACCTGCTGAGGTTTTTTAGAACAAAATACTGACGTTTCGAGCAGGGTCCCTTCAGTTTACTCTGATTAAGTATTTTGCTCGAAACGTCGGCAGTATTTCGTTGTTAAAACTTTTGACAGTTTATTACCATCTTTTCTTTTTATTCTGTCAAAAACACTGCCTACACAACACTCTACTTTTATATTACTCCATGATTTACCCTGAAAACGTCAGTATTTCATTCTCTATCAGTTCACCATCAGTTTACGATTTTCTCTACATCGTAACACACTGCCTACACAACATTCTACTTTTACTCCATGATTTATTCTGATGACGAACTTTGGCTTAAAACGTTAGCATTTCGCTCTCTAAAATCTCAACAGTTCACCATCTTTAAGATTTTCTATACATCGTAACACTGCCTACACAGCACTCTACTTTTATATTACTCCATGATTTACTCTGATGAAGAACTTTGGCTTAAAACGTCAGTATTTCGTTCTCTAAAATCTCAACAGTTCACCATCTTTAAGATTTTCTATACATCATAACACACTGCCTACACAGCACTCTACTTTTATATTACTCATGATTTACTCTGATCCGATGAAGGACTGTGTTCGGAAGTCAGTATTTCGTTATCAAAACTATTCTCGTCAGTTTACCATCTTTCACTTTGCTCTATCCAAACACTGCCTACACAATACTCTACTTATTTGCTCATTCGAGTATAGATGTAACATTTTAGCAAACGGCTTGGTTTGTTTTCCATCTCATGCAGTGACAATAAATTATGTTTACAGAATTTCTCATTCTATTTGCTTAACATATCAATGCCATACAATATACTACTCAGACAATTAAATCTGATTTAAATTTGACATTTTTTCTCCTTGTTGCACTTGATGGAAATCTTTAAGGGTAAAGCAATTAAATAGTTTAAAATGATAGTGTCCAAATGTTATTTGTGAAAAATTAGAACTAAAAAAAAGTTCAAAGACATGCAAAAATTGCTTAGAAAAGCAATCAAGTCGAAATTATTTCGCAGCTTTGCCTCGTCACTCTATACTTGAAACTCTTAACGATAAAGCAATTAAAATAGTTTAGAATGATACTATTCAACTGTTAGTTTGTTAAAGATTAGTTAAATTATCAAGAACATGCCAAAAATTGCTGAGAAAAACAATCAAATCTGAATCGTTTTACCAAATTTCCTCTGCTCTCTTGAAACTTTCAGTGATAAAAGCAATTTAAATTTGTTAAAAATGAAATAAAATATCAACGACATATAAAGATTGCTAAACAATCCAATCTAATTCATTCCATATTTTTGTCTCCTCGCTCCATTTGAGACTTTCATGCAGTGTCTTATGAGCTATTGATAAGCAATTAAAATATTTTGAAACAATAACGGTTTAAACAATTATATGAGTTAGAACTCTTTCTTGTTCAAATTTGTTATCAGTATTTTATGCCAGCTCAAGTCAAATGATTTTATTTCCTTCTAGAGAAACTTTTGGACAATGGTAAATTAAAAGAAATAAAATATCTAAGACCAACAAGATCTGATTGACTTATTCATTTCACTGATTTTCAACGTCTAGCTCCACTTCAGACTTTTTGAGTGATAAAACAAGCACTTGCATGATTGGACAATTTGAAATTATAGAGCTAAACATTTTACTCTGTTGAAGGACTCTGTTCAAGACGTCAGCATATTTGCTAAAAACCTTGGCTGATTACTATCTTTTCACTTTTCTCTATAAAACACTGCCAAAATGCGACACCCTACTTTATTTACGTTTGAAGTCATAGTTCCCCAAGCTAATTTAAACTTTTGGCAAGATTATGAGGTCAATTTTTCACCTTGCTGACATTAAATAATTTTTCTAGAAGATATCATATGGAATGAAAGTTTTATTTCGGTTGAAAATGAGTCAAATCCTGATGCAAGCATGCTGTTCGAGACAATCAAAATCTGATTGCTTTGACAATCACGTCTCCTCTCGCTGCAATTCTTCACGATCGTTTAGTGATAATTTCTAAATGATATTTATCAATTGATCAATCTTTAATAAACGTGGGAAGAAAAACTTTGTCTCGCTACACAAAGAAAAGGCGAAAGGCACCCTGGGGCTGATCCAGTCATCCAGGGGAGAACTCAACTGAATATATCTATAGCCTGCAATTTAGTTAATAAAAAGTCTAGAAAGCATTCGCCAGTTTTTCTTAACTTAACTGATAAATAAAATACTTCAGGCAGCAATTGTCATGTTACATGCAAAACCTAGAAATCTAACTTTCGCTAAGGAGATACAGCTGCTAGTTCTAATAATAAAGTAACTTCAGTCAGCAATTATCATGTTACCAAATGTTACCATGTCCACATGCACGTATGCGTTTTCATAGCGTTTTTATATTGTTCTCGGTCCTCAGGGGAGCAAAAAATAATGGTCTCATTACCTGAAACAATATCGGAAAACGCTAGGAGAACGTATATGTGTGGACGGGGTCTAACATTCCCCAAGAAAATACAGCCTCTAGCTCTGTCAGCCGATCAGACTAAATTAACATAATCTAAGTCCCCCCATTTATCCATAGTCAATCGAGATATGGTCTGGAAACTCGGCAAACTTCAAAGCGCCTATAATGAGCTGTGATTTTATGTTGAACCGTACCTTACACCGTGCACATCCTTTGTTTTAGGTTTATTAATATTTGAATAGCACGGTTGAGTAATTGAACTGAAACGTTGCTATTGGACAATTCGTTCATTATACTAAAATACAATGTGTTCAGTGACCGTGCACCGTGCACAAAAATGCATAAAGGCGAACAAAAAGATAGACCAAAGACTTCAGCTGAGTTTCCAGACCATATCTCGATTGACTATGGTATGGACGGGGTCTAACATTCCCCAAGAAAATACAGCCTCTAGCTCTGTCAGCCGATCAGACTAAATTAACATAACCTAAGTCCCCCCATTTATCAGTCTATGTATGTCCATCTCTGAAATTATTTACAGATATTTTAACAACGGAAATCCAGCGGTGTTTTCAGCAGCGGTGCAGACAAATGAGAGCTATATAACAACATGTCAACTTTCCAAGATAGGGTTGAAAACATGTTTTCTGGGACTCTTGTAAAAGAGTAACGTGTAGGAAAATCCACTCTCCGGTGAGATTCAACTCAAAAATGTGTTATTTCGTCCTATCTTATTGTTTATTCTTCTCGTTATTGCGTATTGTTATTATGGTTTCTTGTTTTTTATTTACTGTTGTTGTTGTTGTTGTTGTTGCTGTTGTTGTTGTTGTTGTTGTTGTTGTTGTTGTTGTTGTTGTTGTTGTTGTTGTTGTTGTTGTTGTTGTTGTTGTTACTGCTGTTGTTGTTGTTGTTGTTGTTGTTGTTGTTGTTGTTGTTGTTGTTGTTGTTGTTGTTGTTGTTGTTGTTGTTTGTCATTCTTATTGTTATATTGTTTATTGTAATAAATTATTGCTGTTTTTGTTTGTTGTTTATACCGGGTTGTTTAGTGCTGCTGTTAACGTTGTTTATTATCGTCAAACGCCTAATTAATCACAATTTAGTTGATTGACTCTGATGAAGAGTTTTAGTAGTTAAAACGTTATTCGACATGCAGTATTTGGTTCTCTAAACTGATCTCAGCAGTTCACTTCACCATCTTTAAGATTTTCTATACATCGTGACACACTGCCCACACAACACTCTACTTTCATATTACTTCATGATTTACTCTGATGAAGAACATTGGTTTAAAACGTCAGTATTTCGTTCTCTAAAATCTCAGCAGTTCACCATCTTTAAGATTTTCTATACATCGTAACACACTGCCTACACAACACTCTACTTTTATATTACTCCATGATTTACTCTGATTAAGGACTTTGGCTAAAAACGTCAGTATTTCGTTCTCTAAAATCTCAACAGTTCACCACCTTTAAGATTTTCTATACATCGTAACACACTGTCTACATAGCATTCTACTTTTATATTACTCCATGATTTACTCTGATGAAGGACTTTGGCTTAAAACGTCAGTATTTCGTTATCTATATTAAGATCTTCTATACATCGCACCTCACTGCGGCACTGCCTATAGGTAGCGCTCTAGTTTTCAACTTAAAAGATTAACTGTTTGTTAAATTGAACTGCGTGCGTATCTCAGTCACACAACTTAACCATATAAGTCTACGATATTCTCATTTAGAACCATATTTAATAAGCTGATGTAAAGAAGATTGCAAAATATATATTGTAAATTGGTTAGATTACAATATCCCTCCCCCCGGTTATAACCGCAATTTTTAAGCGCTGTAAATAATATGTTCTAGCTTAGTCACAAGCCAGTATTGATCAAGTGCAGAGCTACACCTCTAGTGAGTCGCTCACAGCCAAAGACGAACCACGACATAAGGTGAGTTCAGAGCTCATTATATACTATAGAACATATAAGAAAGCTGCCGCTAAGATCTTGAAAGGACTGGAGATAATAGTTAAACTGAAGAGAGAAATCGGAAATTAGGAACTTTATGTCGTGATACACTTAACAACTTATGACTGAATGATGTGGCCTTCTTTAGATCTGATGCGTAAGAAGTCAAGGTACTTTATTTTCGGATTATCCAGCTCAGCCAATTGATGGTGCTAATGTGCTATACGCGGAGGCGTAAGAATAGACCAGTCGTCACTGATAAAGCGTCTGTGGCTCATGGAATAGCAAAACAACACATTTGGAATGATTCTCTCTCTCACACACACACACACTCTCTCTCTCTCACACACACTCTCACACTCTCACTCTCTCTCTCACTCACTCACTCACTCACTCACTCACTCACTCACTCACTCACTCACTCACTCACTCACTCACTCACTCACTCACTCACTCACTCACTCACTCACTCACTCACTCACTCACTCACTCACTCACTCACTCACTCACTCACTCACTCACTCTCTCTCACACACACACACTCACACTCTCACTTTCTCACTCTCTCTCTCTCTCTCTCATGCACACACTGACTCACACACTCTCACGCTCTCACACTCTCACACTCTACTCTCACACTCTCTCTCGCTCACTCTCTCTCTCTCTCTCTCACACACACACACACACACACACACACACACACACACACTCTCTCTCTCTCTCTCTCTCTCTAATTTTACACCTGTCAATAAAATGGAACTTCCATTTTATTTGAACAGGTGTAAACAATGTTGTTTTTCCCAAGCGTGAACAACGTTGGAGAACGTAGTATTCTGACGTTTTCATTTTTAAGCCAACTGCTGTCATGTCTCTCAATCGTCAGTATAATTATTATCTTTGGAAATCTCATGCGCTTTCTTGTAATTCGACAACACACAACATTTTCTGTGCTTCGCTAACACGCAACACTTTCATATTATTCCTCGAGCGTGTTTAATTACCTTCATCTGCAGATATTCTTCAACCATAGTCAGTTGCTCAGCATGGTGACTGTATTATCTAACCATAAAAACTTGAACTTGTGAACTATAGCATCAAAGTTAGCGTCTTGATTCTATTAATATCTATATTTTTTCCTGTTGCGAAAACAAACAACCATTATTTATCAATTTATTTTTTTCCTGCTGAGCATTTTTGTTTAAAAATATTCACCATGCAATGGACTGGTTAGCCTACTGATATAACGACGTTTTTCACCTTCGAATTAGTCAGGGCAAGTTCTACTCACAAGCTGAAGAAAGACTCGTTCAGTTCCTGCGCATGGTCGGTGCATGGCCACTAATACACAAACAGAGAGAGAGAGAGAGAGAGAGAGAGAGAGAGAGAGAGAGAGAGAGAGAGAGAGAGAGAGAGAGAGAGAGAGAGAGAAAGCAGTGAGGTTAGCGTCACTGTTAGGTTTCACTATAAACGAAGCATCTCTTACTCAGAACTGCGAAGTTGAAGACGCTACACGTATATCTAAAGCATGCAGGCTGTGCTTAATCGATCGTAAGGCGATTTCTATATGGCATAAACACCTTAAAGGTGGTGATTTAGATAACCAGAACCTAAAGCCTTTGATGAGAGTAAATTAATTTGGATCGGTTTAACTAAAGACGCGGGAGCCGCTGCTCAAACCAAGTTTGGCTCGTTTGAATTTGACCGCAAAAGTGGCGATGAAAAACTATGACCATGAGTTGAAAGTACCGATATGAGAATTGTCTATAGTTTGACGACAAGCTGCTGGTTTAAATTACGTTTCCTGAATTAACTAAACTGAACTTATTATACTCTCTATCTATATCACTGTGTCCATATTAAGCCAAAAAAAGTCAAGTTTCCTCTTATCACTAGCTTGTCAGCCTTGTATAGATCAATTATAGCGCGGCTGAATGAAAGCTCGTAGATCTATATACATACATATATAGCAATATGACATATTATATAATATTTCAGAAATTCTATTTAAAGTGTTCATAAACTCAAATATGATACAGTAAAAAGCCGCATAAGAGAAACTGCAGATTAAGAACCTCGTGGCTGAACTTTGGTCAATTAAGCATCCAATATATAAGAACCAATTCAGTCTGACAAATATATATGAAGCAGTTTCTTATGTGAAAAAATACTAAAACTCAGAGTACATAGCTAGCTACAGAGCATATGCTTTAAGAGTCCTTGGAAACGGACATTATAGTGCTAATATTAAATCAATGCCAGAAAATAGTACCATTAAGCTTGGTTCTCATATGTCGAAAGCACTGCTTTTCTGCATTGTTCTTTATTACTTGATATGCTGCTGCATTTCCCGTTTTAACATGCATCTAAATCACAAATCGCCGACGATCGGCGACCATCGGCGAGATATGAGAATCAGACTTTATAGTACCAACAATACAAGACATTGTATGCTGGATATATGAATTCACTCTTTTTTTAACCAGATGCATGTACTCTATACTAGGAACAATTGTTTTGCCGTATAAATAAGAACCTGTTAAGAAGCTATCACTCTGATTTCTCACTACACACCCAACATAATATAAGAACCATTTCAGCCTGACTTGGGAAAATAGGGGTTCTTTTACGAAGGCTTTTACTGTATTACTGCATATGGATTCTATTTAATGTGTATAGTTGAATGCCAAAATATTATTTCATTTGAACTTTTATTTGTTGTTAAACATACCATCAGCACGACAGCAATTTGAAATTGAAATAATGCAAGTTTACAAGTGGTTTAAATTATTGTTTACGTGGACTTGAGCCAGCTTGGTGAGCCGTGAAGTATTCTTCCACCCAAAGTATACTGGACGCGGTTTAATTCCTTTCTATTATAGGAAATAGAGTTCACTGCGGTTATAAACAGATATCGAACTGATATCATGCAGTTTGCGCGAACATTCCCGAGTATCAATAGTTCAGCTAAGTTCTATTCTAACTTCACTTCACTTCTATTAACCATTTTGGAATTAGAACTAAGACACAAGGAGCTATACTTATATTATAAAGACTTTATATCAAAACTTATTTCTTCCCCTGGAAGTATATTACGTGGTCTGAAAGCTCTAACCTCGTTTGATGAAATATTGACTTGCCTAAATGACGTCATTCACAGGTTTTATACCCGAATAGCATGTTTTAATCCTGAATAGAAGTTCAAAATAACGTTAAAAATGTGATTTACGCACCAAACGTTTGAGGACGTGTTAAAGTTTTTGGCAATTAATCTGGAATAAGTTAATCCTACATACATAACAATTTAAGATAATAGAGTCATACATGTTGCGTTAGGCCCAGTGTTCTAGTAGCAAAGTGAAAAGCTGCTAAACTGATGACTGAATAGTTTTGATAACGAAATACTGACTTTCCGAACTTACAAGAATAATCTGTTAACCAATATATATAACTGGACTGCAAGGTCCTATACTGAAATAGGGCCGAACTTGAAAGTGAAACAGTCGACCGCTGAACTAGTTTGGGCTCAGCCGCGCCCAGATGCTATATCCTAGTGGAGTCCCACAATGCACTCGTGATCATATTTCCTGACTTTTATATAGTCGATCAAAAAACTGGATGCAACATTGAGAATGGCAATGATGTAACATATTGTTGCACTAAACTAAACTAACTTTATTTTTACTGGATAACCCTATCAGACATATCTAAACTGTTCTCTCTAGAAGACTAGTCCAGTAAGGACCATCCCTCATTAATCCAGTGTTACTACAGGAAAAAAACAGAGTAAACTAAACTAACTTTATTGATACTGGATAACCCTATCAGTCATATCTAAACTGTTGTCTCTAGAGGTCCAGTGAGGGCCATCCCTCGTTGATCCAGTGTTACTACAGGAAGAAACCAGATAAACTAAACTAACTTTATTTATACTGGATAACTCTATCAGTCATATCTAAACTGTTCGTCGTAGAGGTCCAGTGAGGACCATCCCTCATTGATCCAGTGTTACTACAGGAAGAAACCAGAGTAAACTAAACTAACTTTATTTATACTGGATAACCCTATCAGTCATATCTAAACTGTTCTCCCTAGAGGTCCAGTAAGGACCATTCCTCATTGGTCCAGTGTTACTACAGGAGGAAACCAGAGTAAACTAAACTAACTTTATTTATACTGGATAACTCTATCAGTCATATCTTCTAAACTGTTATCCCTAGAGGTCCAGTAAGAACCATCCCTCACTGATCCAGTGTTACTGCAGCAGGAAACTGGAGTAAACTAAACTAACTTTATATTTATACTGGATAACTCTGTCAATCGTCTCTAAACTGTTTAAGATAAACGAAATTCCAATTACTACACTGATAATAGTACTAATATGATAATTACTACAAGATTTATAGTGAATAGCGCAAGTGTTTTTTATTTCCTGTGGAAGCCAGCGGTACTAGCAGCCAGTCTAGCAGGGCACAAGGCCAGCCGCCTGAGAGGAGTGTTGACAGTGTTTATATAGAGAAAGGTTTTGATCCCGCCTCCTAACATCTCGCCATGTTTCAAGTCGCACAGAGGTCGCCTACCCGACTAGACCATTTGTCTGTATAGGAGCGCAAAATATAAAAATAGCAATTGCAAGTGAGATCACATCTGACTGTTTCATCCTGCTTCGCATGCATGGCTTGCCTACCCTCCTCTACGCATGCCACCTTCCATACTCGCCTTCCACGCGAGTCGCACGCGAGCCCCGCGCAGCGGCGTAGCAAGGGGAAGCGCCTGGGTACGAGAATTTTCCATGCAGCTTTTCACACTTCCGGGCCCAAAAATAACCAGCAAAGATGGCGCGAATATCACGTAAGGTAACGCCTGCTGAAGATGCACAACTAATGGTCAACTTGATTTTCTTATGGCAAAATTCTAACATAGGTTTACTTACAGAATCTCTCATTGGATGCTGGTCCAGAATTCTTCGGCTAAGTTCTTACAGAAAATTAATTCCCATATCTCAAACTCTGAAAGAAAGGCGGAAACCATTATATTATATATATATATATATATATATATATATATATATATATATATATATAATACATACACACACATACACATACACATACACATACACACTGTCACATACACATATATATGTATATATATACATATATACACATACCCACATACATATATATATATATTTTTTATATATATATTTTTCCTTTTGTAAAATGTGTACCAAATTTAACTTTCGTTTTTCCATTTTGTTAAATTGTACAAATTACGTAATAATTATTTTGTTTATTTTTTTTTCTTTCTTCGGAGATACTAGCAAATATGCTAATCTAAAATCCGAGTTGAAATAAAGTTTTATGTATATGTATGTATGTATGTATCTGTTTACATGTAGATAGGGGAATATTTCTGGAAGAGTCGCCCACACACATGGGTTGCGCACTAAAGTCATTCTGTGGCATTGAGAGTGCAGCCAAATACCCACGACATCATTAGTTTTAATAAAAGATTAGAACACCCAAATTTCCGGTTAGCAATCCAGGAATTACGAAGAAAATACAGACATGGGTAGCGGCCAAAAGTAAGTTAGTCATTCTGTGACATTGAGAGTACAGCCAAATATTCACTAAATCATAAGTTTTAATAAAAGATTAGAACATTCAAATTTCCGGTGGACAATTCAGGAATTACGAAGAAAATACAGACATGGGTAGCGGCCTAAAGTAAGTTAGTCATTCTGTGACATTGAGCGTACAGCCAAATATTCACTAAATCATTAGTTTTAATAAAAGATTAGAACACCCAAATTTCCGGTTAGCAATCCAGGAATTACGAAGAAAATACACGCATGAGTAGCGCCCTAAAGTAAGTTAGTCATTCTGTGACATTGAGAGTACAGCCAAATATTCACTAAATCATTAGTTTTAATAAAAGATTAAAACATTCAAATTTCCGGTTAGCAATCCAGGAGTTACGAAGAAAATACACACATGAGTAGTGGCCTAAAGTAAGTTAGTCATTCTGTGACATTGAGAGTACAGCCAAATATCAATAAGTACATCACCAGTTTTAATAATTTTTCGGGGTGTTGGTGGCACAGTGGTTAGCACACGTGCCTTTCACCTCTGCGACCCGGGTTCAATTCCTGCTCTCAGCAGTTATCTGATTAAAATTTCACCTTGGCCGCATGTGAGAAGAGTGCTTCCAGTTTGACTCTACCAAACATCGCAGGTTTCCTCCGGGTACTCCAGTTTCCTTCTGTAGAAACACTGGACCAATGAGGGATGGCCCTTACTGGACCTCTAGGGAGAACAGTTTGCTTTTAACTGATAGAGCTATCCAGTATAAATAAGATTAAGTAAAAGAACATCCAAATTTCCTGTGGACAATCCAGGAATTACCACCCTTGGTAAGAGAATAAAGAGAGCAGACATCCTAAGGTTTATAAATTTTGAGGAGGACTCTGTGCGGACTGCACCTAGGCATGAAGATTGATTTAATTTTATTGAGATGTACAGTATTTTCTTTGTTTTGTCCTTGTAATATGCGGTTGCATTGTGTTGTATGGTGCCTTGCGGGGAGGAGTATGAAATATTCCCCTATAGCTATCAAGCTATGACATAGTATAACCTGTACCTATGTGGGGAGGAGTAATAAATACTCCTCTAGCTATGGACATAGTATAACCTTAAAATATGAGCGGCCGATCTTTGTGGGCACTTACTTATCAAATTGTAAGTGTAAATGATGAACACTTTGTTTAAGAGTCGTAGGAAAGGTTAAATAAGATCATTTAAACTCAGAAAAAGTTGAATTTGAGCCACTAGTGCGTATTAACTTTGATAAAACATTGATGTTTTATTATAATCAATGTTTTATCCGTATTTAAAGATGCTGATTAAACATTAATTTCTTTTGAATTTTCGTCATGAATTGTTAATGAATTTGATAAAGACTAAATAAAATTTATAGTATTGTATTGTATTGTATTGTATTGTATTGTATTGTATTGTATTGTAGTATTGTATTGTATTGCATTGCATTGCATTGCATTGCATTGCATTGCATTGCATTGCATTGCATTGCATTGCATTGCATTGCATTGCATTGTATTGTATTGTATTGTATTGTATTGCATTGTATTGTATTGTATTGTATTGTATTGTATTGTACGAAGACAATTGTGTATTACTGTATTTCTGTAGTCGCTGCCGAAGTGTGAGAAAATTGTTTGTTGAAAACTGTACATAAATCGTATAATTTAGTTTTAAGCCTTTAAATGGCATTCAATCATAATACAATGGATGTTTATCCCAAATTGATACCAACAGATGAATATACATCAAGAATTGGCGACTTTTATCACTAGACTTTCCTCACACTTCAGTAGCGGCTACAGAAATACAGTAATACACAACCAACTACAGAAGCGGAAGTGGGAAGGTATTTCCATTTTGAATACTGTATCAACTTCCTGTGCCTGCCTAGAGGGTTTTTCTCCGGGTTCTTTAGTTTTCACCACAAAATTAACACTATAGTTCCCCCAATTAGTTTTAAGGACTATATAGTTAGTTCTGTTTGTCATCAAGACCGGCCGAAGTGACCGCCATTGCCGGATTATCAGTATTCTCAAATACTGCCATATGTTCCCTTGAATAAATAAACTAACTTTAAAAATCGTCTTTTGATAATGAAATACTGACGTTTCAAGCAGAGTTCTTCATTAGAGTAAAAACTAGAGTGTTGTGTAGGCAGTGTTTTGGATAGAGCAAAGTGAAAAGATGGTAAACTGCTGAGAATAGTTTTAATAACGAAATACTGACGTTTCAAGCAGTGCTCTTCATCAGAGTAAAAAGTAGAGTGGTGTGTAGGCAGTGTTTTAGATAGAGCAAAGTAAAAAGATGGTAAACTGTTGAGAATAGTTTTAATAATGAAATACTGACGTTTCAAGCAGAGCCCTTCATCAGAGTAAAAAGTAGAGTGTTGTGTATAGGCAGTGTTTTAGATAGAGCAAAGTGAAAAGATGGTAAACTGCTGCCTGAGAATAGTTTTAATAACGAAATACTGACGTTTCAAGCAGAGCTCTTACTGTCATTGTGGATAAAACTCTGAGTGAATGTCAGTGAAGGGCTCTTCTTGAAACGTCAGTATTTCATTTTCAAAATTATTCTAGGCAGTTTACCATCTTTTCACTTTGCTTTATCGAAAACATTGCCTATACAGCATTCTAGTTTTTACTAAGGTAAAATGTATGTCTTACAACAGCACTGCGCGTGAAATGATTAAGAGATGCCACTAGGATACATGGCCTGTGGCTGTTTAAGGATCGAGGACAATGAATGTTGACGGAGTTGTGAAAATGCGTGGCACTGCAAGGGGTCAGAGTCATTCCTTACGGAAATATTCAAACTATGAAGTCTCTAAAATGAGATTTCCTGCGCCTTGTGCTAGTAATTTAGAAGCAGTTAAAGCAGCTTTGCTTGGCTGACAGGAAAGTGATCTTTAATTACAAACATTTTACGATAGCCGGATAATTTGAAGCAGGATAAATTATTCTAGGTGGCGGGCCACCTTCACCCCCCTACTGTTAGTGTCCGACACAATATTATGAAACATTCTTATTAGTCTTGACCCATTGTAAATAATTAGTGTGACAATGTGTTTGAAAAAGTGTCAGACATAGAGCTATTATATTTCATAATCATTTTCACATTTTATGACAACAAGCAGTAAAGACATAACACTCGTTCGCTCGTTCGTTCGTTCGTTCGTTCGTTCGTTCGTTCGTTCGTTCGTTCGTTCGTTCGTTCGTTCGTTCGTTCGTTCGTTCGTTCGTTCGTTCGTTCGTTCGTTCGTTCGTTCGTTCGTTCGTTCGTTCGTTCGTTCGTTCGTTCGTTCGTTCGTTCGTTCGTTCGTTCGTTCGTTCGTTCGTTCGTTCGTTCGTTCGTTTGTTCGTTCGTTCGTCAAGCTCAGATACTCGGAAAATGTTTCTGAGTTCCAGAGAGGAATCGAACATGCAACGTACCTTCTAACTAGTCATTAGAAGGTTGCAGGTTTTATCTCTGTCAGAAGTGCATGTTTGATTCCTGTCTGCGGTTCAGAAACATTCACTATCTACCACCACAGCAATCACAATCACCAATCCAACACCAACAACACCACCAACACTACCACTTTCACTACTGCCACCACACTCACCACCATCACCACCATCACTACTACCACAACCACACTCACCACCATCATCAACAAGAACAACAATCAAAATCACCACCAGATACAACACCAACAACATCACCACCACCACTATACCACCACCACCACCACCACCATCACCACCAACGACAATCACAATCACCATCAGATCCAACACCAACAACACTACCATCAATATCACCATCACACTCACCACCAACACTATACCACCATCACTACCACCATCACTACTACCACCACTCACCACCACCACCAATCACAGCAATTAATTTAACTACAGTACTTTTACGAACATGGCCTATCAAGAGGTTTGGCAGATTGTTCGTGAAGTTCAGATATTCAGAAAAGATTTCTGACATTCAGACCGGCGCATCGAACGTGCAACCTTCTAACCCCAGGTTAGGTCTTAAAATGTATATATTCTACACTCGAATTTTCCTTCTTACCAAAAATCCCTAGAACATGCTATGTAATCGAGTGAAATGCCCAATATTACTTCTAATAAACCCAATTCTCTCCTGGCATTACCACCTTAATTTATACAGAACTCGCGATCAAACTCTCGGCAACGGCCTCCGTGGCCCAGTGGTCAGAGCATTGCACTAGAATCGCAAGGTCGTGGATTCAATTCCTGCCGGAAGGCCTGTGTAGTTGCGTAATGCTCTAACCATTGCACCTTTAGCTCTCTATATCCGGCAAGCCTCAGTAGGTTAGAGTGTCAAGGCCACTCGAAGTGACAGGTTTCATATCTGTCTGTGTTTCAAAAACCGTTTTTGAGTATTTAAGCTTTTTAACGAACGTCGACAAAATGTCTGTCCTTTAAGATTTATTACAACAATCAATATATCATAATTGAAAACGCTTTAAGAAGCACGTCTGGCGTGTGCGGTTAGCACGGCTGCCTCTCATCCCTGTGAGGAGTGAAGCAGTTAAGCCTGGTTAGACCAAGGACAAGGTTATTAGTACTTGTAATAAAAGTAGCGTGCTGCGTAGGCAGTGTAGAAAGAACAATCGACATATAGTAAGGTTAGATATACTGCCGAAACAGAGAACGTAGGAGTCTAACGTTTCGAGCGAAGGCCCTTCATCAGAGAGAAACACACGTTTCTCTCTGACGAAGGACCTTCGCACGTTTCTCTCTGACGAAGGGCCTTCGCTCGAAACGTTAGACTCCTACGTTCTCTGTTTCGGCAGTATATCTAACCTTACTATATTTCGATTATTAGTACTTGGATGGATGACCACCTGTTCGAGATTGGGACATAATGTGAGTAGAGTTGTTGGTTCTTTTTTGTGCTTCGAGAATTTTTTTCGGATTCTCACCGATCTTAGCCAGAAAATAGTCAAATTCTTCCGACACGAGCAGCTGGCTCAGATCCACTGGGTAAATAGCTAATCCGTTCACCATATAATGTGATAACATTAAATTAAATCTATTAAATGATGGTTATACAAACTTATGTTATCACTGTTCATATGTACAAAACCATGAAGGTAGAAAGTAGTATGAAAGTGTAGGGAAATGACAATGGTATTGTGTGGGGGGAATATAGTAGTTGATCTCAGTGTTTGAGTTGATATTATTTAGCTCAGTAAGTTCACACGAGTTCGGTATGTGGATTTGATTAGAGCGCCATTGCCGTGTGTTCAGTGTAAACCAAGGATTAATTTGTGTTCATCCAATATCCGATAAGCTACCCCTATTGACCTTAATTATCATCCTACTTGCTGAATATCAAAGATATTTTCACACGCAGATTTACCACGCGGGGCCTGCACGACTTGCGTGGAAAGCGCTTTCATCGCCAGACCTCACAAGTCAAAGTGAGATAAGACAGAGAGCGAGCGCAAGATAGCGGATATCAATCATACCTGCCTGCTATGGCACTGTGCGGCGCCCGGATTTACACCCTGAGAAAAAAACTATCACACTTCACAGAACAAACAAAGATAATTGTCAAGCATCCGTTGTTCAACTTCCAGCAGTTTTTCCCCGCGAAGAAGAAAGATTTAGAGTTGCTTTAATGGTTTCCATTCCACAGTTTTCTTCGACTGAAAGAAGCGCAAAGTAATCTTGTTAGAGTTAGTAAAGCTTATATCCACAGGACATGCCGGATATATAAACCAATCAGATATTTTTATCAGATAATATAGACTAGAGATAAAAATCTCGAAGCCTATAAGAAGCAGACTAGCTGTAGCAGCTTGAATCATTTAAGGCAAGGACACGGTTTGAAAAGCGTCAAAGACAAGAGATCTTTAGGGTGAGTAGAAAAATGAATGTTTAGTTTGATTCATTAGCACACATTGAATGATGAGGTCTTTCTTTCATCGTCTTAATATTGCCAACAGCAGCAGTGATGGTGGTCGTCACTGACGAGTGCGTGGAAAATAACGCACTTCCTCTGTTCGCCGTGAGACGCGCTGTGTATTTCAAAACCACTACAGTTCATTCACCAAGAGGAAGACTTTCACGTCGAACCAACAGCAATATTCTTCCTCTATTATCGTTGTCCTTTATATGCTGTGTTTTTTCTCCGCATCCTAACGCAGACTCAAGGTTGAGTAGTTTTTGTGCGCGCGCGCGTTTTGTAAACATTATTCTGTTATATCCTCTGCCGCAGAGCAACCAGTGCGCATTCGCGCAAATAAAGAATCCCAACATAGTGCGCAACTTGCGGCTGCGTCAGGAGCAGTTATTCATATTTTTCATTATTCGTTGATTTTCAGATACAGAACTATCGGAGTCCAGAGTTTGGATACTACAGACTGAGGTATGTCTAAGATAAGTCATGTTTCATAAAAGACAATCTGACAACTAGAGAACAGTAATACTCATACGAACAATGACAATTATTTATATATATATATATATATATATATATATATATATATATATATATATTATTCTTGCTGTGTTGCACGCCATCAAATACTTCATTACTTTGACTTGAAGCGAGGGGAATGGTGAATGTTTGGTGATGGTTATAGCCAGGGATAAGTGTGTAAGGGTTTGGTACCTAAATTTTACCCTCATATCAATGGTATTATAAGTAATGTCCTTTGCTTCTTTGCTTGCGCTAGACGAAATATCAAGCGAACATTGCTTGTAGCTTTGTGAGTTGTCGCAATAAATAAATAAATAAATAAATAAATGATGCTTTTCCTGCTTTAAAAATAATCCAATAAGGTTTATTATGTGGTCGAAAACATAAATATAATAACTTCAAACATGGTATCCTTTGATTGCGCTAGACAAAATACCAAGCGACAACAATAGACTTGTGATAAATATATAAACAATCAAGTGAATGTTTTTCCGCTTTAAAATGATCCCAAGTTAGTTCTCTGCTCAAGGTTTCGTCCTTGAATTATTATATCATGGTCTCAAACATGGCAGAGGATGTGTTCTGGGTTGCGCTCTAGACCAAATATAAAGGAAAGTTTGTGTATATATAAACAAGCGATGCCGGCGCGCTTTAAAAGCGATAAACCGTGAAAATGTTATTACGACCGAGTTTGTTTAAGACAAGCGCCGTCAAAACAGATGTCTCCGGTATGCGAATAAAACATTGCTAATTGTCTCACTTGCGTTTCGGGCCTCATTCATATCAGGAGAACAAAAAAACTGTTGACAAAATCGTTAACGCATAATATGACAATAACACGAGAACTGGTGCGTGCGTGAGATCTCGAAAGTGTCGAGTAATAAGTTTGCAGCGTAGTTGTACTTTGGGATATCGCAGGTTATTTGTGGACACAGAAGCAGTATGTTTGTTTATCTCAGGATTTCCTTTGCCAACGTTTCCCCCTTTGCTTCAAAGAACTTCCCTTGGTAGGAGTACTTCAGCGCACGCGAAAGCCGCACGCGTTTTGGGGTGTTTATTTCCAAATTTAGCACCCGCCTTATATAAACAAACAAAGCAAAACCAAAAATTTCTGAATAGCAGAAATCCGTTCTCTTTATCAATTACCGACGAATGTCAATCAACGCGTATTGGAGCTAATCAAAACATTTTTGTCCGCGTAGGAGAGATTCGAATCTGAGCTGTTCTGGTTTGATTGGCATGTTGTAGAAGCCGAGAAACACCTTGTGAACCTTCACTCGAAACGTTAGACTCCTACGTTCTCTGTTTCGGCAGTATATCTAACCTCACTATATTTCGATTGTTGTTTCTACACTGCCTACGCAGCACGCTACTTTTATTACACTTGTGAAAGTTGATGTACAGAAGAGTAATTTATGATTAGGTGCAGTAGAGATTGACGCACAAAAAAAGCGGAAAGAATTACCTTGTGCAAGTTTAAGCGTACATACACTATGGGTTTGATTGGGACGCAGAGAGAGAGAGAGAAGTTTGCGCAAGTTTAAGCGCACAATTTGATTGGTCGTTCAGAAGAAGAGACACTCTTGCGCAAGTTTAAAATAGAACAGTAAATGATTGCGTGCAGTAAAAGTCCACGCTTTAATAACACGCAGAAAAAATAAAGAGAAGTTGCGCAAACATTGGAATCATTCGCGCAGAATAAAAGCGATATTGAAGTATTATCTTGTATGCGAACGTGTTTTATGCTAGATTATTAATCCTGTTAAGCCAAATCATTGCTGTCAGTGACAAGAGTTTTCACACGAGCTACACGGGAGCATGTTTACGGGAGCATGTTTACGAGAGCTAGCCGCAGACGTCTCAAACCAGAAGAAATGTCACATTCTTCCAGCTAGTTTACCATAGAACCTGGGACAATGTGATCGCTGAGAGACGCAGGGCAGCTATTGAGCTACTACATGACCACTGAGACTCAAATGGGGTGTTTTTTTAAAAAAAATATTTGGCACAAAACTAAGTTTGTCAAAAAATCTTTCTTCGACTTCGAGCACATATAAAAAAAGTATCCCAGCATTTGCGGCTTTTGCTTTGTGCGCTCAGCTCGGCTGTCACTTGTGCTTACTCTCCTCAGCTGTGATATCAGAGTAGAATGCTGTGGCATGCAGTGTTTGCAAGATAGAAAAATGAAAATGTCCTGAACTGTCGAAATTTCTGGAAGCGACATACCGTGGAGGCCCTCGCGTGAAAGACGCAAAACGTCAGTGTTATTTCATTGCTAAAATTCTTCGGCAGGCAGTTTACGTAATGTTTGAAACACGAACAGCATGCACAGTGTTCTATCAAGTTTAATGCTCTATCAAGTGCTCTATCATGTTCCGTTACTGCTGTTTTTTACTTTGATTCATTCAATCGAAAATAAGATTACAGGAATGGATACCCTAGGAAGCCATTTCAAGAAATTTGGTAAAATTCATATCTTCAAGCCAGCGTGTAATTTTCTTTTTATTATATAGATTCAATGCAAAAAGCGGTAAAATTCTAAATGACGTCATTGATATCTTCACTAGTGACGATATGGAAAATACGACACTGCATATTTTCCAATAAAACACTCGCATCTATATAATAAGGCTTAATATCTTATAATTTAGAGACTAATATTAAATTATATTTTAAACTGTATGGTGTTCTATTTTGTGTCGTGTGCTGGGCACCAGAACAGCCCACGTGACTATCTCCTGTCCAGTCGTATCCTTGCTTAGAGCGTCTCTTTGATGATCACAAGGTTACAAAGTTCAATTCCCGCCAAGTTCATGATGAAGGACTTCGTTCGAAACGTCAGTATTTCGTTATCAAAACTATTCTCAGCAGTTTACCATCTTTTCACTTTGCTCTATCTAAAACACTGCCTACACAACACTCTACTTTTTACTCTGATGAAGGGCTCTGCTTGAAACGTCAGTATTTCGTTATCAAAACTATTCTCAGCAGTTTACCATCTTTTCACTTTACTCTATCTAAAACACTGCCTACACAACACTCTCCCCTTTTACATTTAAATATTACTTTGATTGTGTAGTCGAGGTATTTTATCAATGGGTCAACGTAGTAGCAAACAGGGTAGGACAGAAAAAGAGGTTCAAGGACACTCTCAAGATATCTCTGAAGCGCCTGCGCATAAGCACCGACAGTTGGGAGGCTCAAACTATGGACCGTTCCTCCTGGCGCACACGTATCGCTAAAGGGTTAAACACAGCTGAAGCAAACAGGATTGCTGCAGCCGAGAGAAAACGCGCAGGCCGTAAATCCAGAGCAGCCAACACCTCAACCACAGACTCCGAACACTCATGTCCAATGTGTGGGTGGAACTTTCGGGCTGGAATTGGACTTATCAGCCATCTGAGGACCCACAGAACACTATCTACAGATGCATGAAGTCACGGTCTTCATCGACAACGATGGACGAACAACAACAACGTGGTAGCAATGGTCTGGTGTTACCACCAGGTCTCAAGCACCTACTATATGCTTATCAATACTGCATGTGTGTCGGTTCATGCGAGGGTTCACGCATCACGCTCCAGTTTGAAGAACAAAAGACTTTTAATCTTATTAGGGAAGTACACGCCATGGGTAACATATTAAATACAAGTAGATAAGTACGTTAGCTTGAGCTGAACTGCATTTAATGCCGCGAGAATTGTTAGACACGTTCAAAGTACGTTCTTCCTTCACTCTTAGTTCCCATATCGTTACTAAAGTCGTGAAATCTAATGGCTAAATGAGTATTAATTATTCTTTAGCTATAGAAATGAACAAAGACTATATAAATGACGAAATAAGTAAAAGAGAAGGTGTTATATTCATGTGAAATGTGATAATCGAAACTTGGAATTGTAGTTCAAACAATTGTCATCGCGCCGGCTAAGAGTGGCTTATCTTTTTCAGTCAAGCCAGCATATGTCAGCATCGTAATGACTGTAAGCTCTCTGTATCTTCTCGCATCTATTGCTTGGGTTGGCAATAGTGTTGAGAAAGCGTGTTCGCTACTCTTAGTGGTGATGATAGATGGTATGACCATCTTTATAGGATTTTCAACTGTGATCATGCCGCGCTCAGGCAATCTAAAAGAACAACTGCATTGGTTGAGAGTTAACTACACAGTCTTAAGTTAAGCCATTGCAGCCTAGGCTGGCTCAGAGTTCCTCCTTTTAGTGTTTAGGGTAAATAATAGAGGCCTTTTTGACTACCTCAGGCAGTTGCTGCGGCCTCTAGGCTGGCTGATACAGTTTTGCCTTTTGGTCAGCTCATGCAGGACTGAGGAAATCACTATAATTAACTCATTGCTGCCTAGGCTGGCTTAGAGTTCCTCCTTTTAGTGTTTAGGGTAAGTAATAGAGGTCATTTTGGACTAGCTCAGGGGTAGTTGCTGCGGCCTCTTGGCTGACTGATGCAGTTTTGCCTTTTGGCCAGCTCAGGTAGGACTGAGGAAATCACTATAATTAACTCATTGCTGCCTAGGATCGTTGAAAGTTCTCTATATGACGAGTAAAATCATCCTCTCCCTCTCCCTAAGGCAGTCTAAGTCGGTGTAAGTAAAACAATCCAGCTAATAAGAGACTATTTTTGGTCAGCTCAGCCAGCAGGAATGGGTTAAGCCTAAAGCCTTCACTGAATGACTTGTTAACCACTGCTGCCAAGCCTGGCTGAGGGTCAGATTATCTGGTGTTTATGATATATTTTTTAAGTTTTTAACTATGCATTCTAGTGCCCGGGGAAAACGTTAATAGACCCTACGCTTTCGAATTACAATCAGTTCAGACCCAGATCTTGCGCTGCCCCGCCCTGAATCAATGCCATACGCTACAATGAATGTGATATTAATCAATGGCAAAAACATTAGTGATTAGCCTAGTATTAAAATATTTAAGCTGTTGAGAGAAGTATATTGCCATAGTCTTAGTCAGAGATAATTTTAACCAGTTAAGTCATACCCTAAAGTTAGTGTCACGCGAGAATATAACTGGCTTGAAAATCAATTATAAATGAAGATAAATTTTTACTGAATTTTATTGTGACTCAGAATTTTCTTATCTTAAATAGCGCAGATTCATAACGCATGCACATTCATAGAGCAATCATAAGAGTAATGCGCAAACCAAACGGGCTAGGTTTTACGCTGACCCAAATTTGGCTTATTATGTCGAATAGCGCAGATTCATAGCGCAGATTCATAGCGCAAATTCATAGCGCAGATTCATAGCGCAAATTCATAGCGCAGATTCATAGCGCAAATTTGTAGCGCGAATTCATAGCGCAGATTCATAGCGCAAATTTGTAGCGCGAATTCATAGCGCAGATTCATAGCGCAAATTTGTAGCGCGAATTGATAGCGCAGATTCATAGCGCAAATTTGTAGCGCAGATTCATAGCGCAGATTCACAGCGCAAATTTGTAGCGCGAATTCATAGCGCAGATTCATAGCGTAGATTCATAGCGCAAATTTTTAGCGCGAATTGATAGCGCAGATTCATAGCGCAAATTTGTAGCGCGAATTCATAGCGCAGATTCATAACGTAGATTCATAGCGCAAATTTGTAGCGCGAATTCATAGCGCAGATTCATAGCGTAGATTCATAGCGCAAATTTGTAGCGCGAATTCATAGCGCAGATTCATAGCGTAGATTCATAGCGCAAATTTGTAGCGCGAATTCATAGCGCAGATTCATAGCGCAAATTTGTAGCGCAGATTCATAGCGCAGATTCATAGCGCAATTATAAGAATATGCGCGAACGAGCTAGACTTTATCCAGAACTCTAATTTTGCTTCTGTCAAAAAGCGCAGATTCATAGCGCAATTATAAAAATGTGCGCAATTATCGTGCTTGGATACATCCGGCAACGCTGGCGACGTCTGCAACGTGCTCCTTACATCCCGTAGGTTGAAGGCGTGGGAGAGTAGACACAGCAGAGCTAAATGAGCTTCGCGAATGTTCCGCCGTCACTGCCAGTTCAAACACAATTTAACCTTAAATAGTTTTCCGTAACAATTAATTAACGAATACCGTACCTTCGGATTTATAGAAGTAATAATTGTCGTATATTAAAATCACATTGTGTCAACACTCGGAATAGAAATCTAACACACAAACGTTATTTCTGAAATCATTACGTCGACATGACGGTGGTCATTGGAAATCTGGCAGGCATTGTCATTGGCACGGAAACGTTGGTGCGAAAAAATGTTTCGTTGTTTTATCAAAAAGATTGCGGAAACAAAGCTTGCCAGCAGGAAGCAACAGCAGGAAGCAACAGCAGGATTCGTGAGAGCTCAATGGACGTCCTACTAAGCCGTCTGGTCTCTAGGCTCTTAGCGTAAAGTCTGGGAGAGTTAATAATCGCTGATCACCTGGGTGTCCTAACTTTAGTGAAGTCTTAAGAGTGCTCTACATGTGCATGCCACTAGTCTTAATGTCAGTGCAATATTTTATACACTAATGCTGCCACTCAGCAAGCACATATCAATTTTCTCCATCTGAGCCTCAGTGGTTCAATGGTTAAAGCATCTAACCGGTCATTAGAAGGTTGCAGGTTCGAAACCTGTCTGGGGCTTAGAAACATTTTCTGATTACTTGAGCTTGACGATAGTTAAGACTAACTAACTAACACCACCACACAATACAAATACCACCAACACTAACTAACACCACACAATACAATACAAATACCACCAACACTAACTAACTAACACCACCACACAATACAAATACCACCAACACTAACTAACACCACACAATACAATACAAATACCACCAACACTAACTAACTAACACCACCACACAATACAAATACCACCAACACTAACTAACTAACACCACCACACAATACAAATACCACCAACACTAACTAACTAACACCACCACACAATACAAATACCACCAACACTAACTAACACCACACAATACAAATACCACCAACACTAACTAACACCACACAATACAAATACCACCAACACTAACTAACACCATCACACAATACAAATACCACCAACACTAACTAACACCACACAATACAAATACCACCAACACTAACTAACACCACCACACAATACAAATACCACCAACACTAACTAACACCACCACACAATACAAATACCACCAACACTAACTAACACCACCACACAATACAAATACCACCAACACTAACTAACACCACCACACAATACAAATACCACCAACACTAACTAACACCACCACACAATACAAATACCACCAACACTAACTAACACTACCACACAATACAAATACCACCTACACTAACTAACTAACACCACCACACAATACAAATACCACCAACACTAACTAACACCACCACACAATACAAATACCACCAACACTAACTAACACTACCACACAATACAAATACCACCAACACTAACTAACTAACACCACCACACAATACAAATACTACCAACACTAACTAACACCACCACACAATACAAATACCACCAACACTAACTAACACTACCACACAATACAAATACCACCAACACTAACTAACTAACACCACCACACAATACAAATACCACCAACACTAACTAACACCACCACACAATACAAATACCACCAACACTGACTAACACTACCACACAATACAAATACCACCAACACTAACTAACACCACCACACAATACAAATACCACCAACACTAACTAACACCACCACACAATACAAATACCACCAACACTAACTAACACCACCACACAATACAAATACCACCAACACTGACTAACACTACCACACAATACAAATACCACCAACACTAACTAACACTACCACACAATACAAATACCACCAACACTAACTAACACTACCACACAATACAAATACCACCAACACTAACTAACACTACCACACAATACAAATACCACCAACACTAACTAACACTACCACACAATACAAATACCACCAACACTAACTAACACTACCACACAATACAAATACCACCAACACTAACTAACACTACCACACAATACAAATACCACCAACACTAACTAACACCACCACACAATACAAATACCACCAACACTAACTAACACTACCACACAATACAAATACCACCAACACTAACACCACCACACAATACAAATACCACCAACACTAACTAACACCATGCAACACACAATACAAATACCACCAACACTAACTAACTCCACCACACAATACAAATACCACCAACACTAACTAACACCACCACACAATACAAATACCACCAACACTAACTAACACCACACAATACAATACAAATACCACCAACACTAACTAACACCACCACACAATATAAATACCACCAACACTAACTAACACCACCACACAATACAAATACCACCAACACTAACTAACACTACCACACAATACAAATACCACCAACACTAACTAACTAACTAACACCACCACACAATGCAAATACCACCAACCCTAACTAACACTACCACACAATACAAATACCACAAACACTAACTAACACCACCACACAACACAACACAACACAAATACCACAAACACTAACTAACACCACCACCACCACACAACACAACACAACACAACACAACACAACACAACACAACACAACACAACACAACACAACACAACACAACACAACACAACACAACACAACACAAATACCACAAACACTAACTAACACCACCACACAATACAAATACCACAAACACTAACTAACACCACCACCACCACCACACAATACAAATACCACCAACACTGACTAACACCACTTATTTTTTCTTATAGAAATGGCAAGAAATCTTCATCTTATTCGAATAATAACGACTCTGTCCATGTTGGTGCTTGTCACTGAATCTTGCAAACCTTGTTACAGTGTTGTTTGCGAAGACACATCTTCTTGTAAAGGTGAGTGAATAAGATATCGCGTTTTATTCAACGGAGTTTTGGGGTTGCTAAAAATGTTTGACCATCTACAGTAGCAAAGACGATGACAGGGTGTACATTTCCCCTCATTCTTTGCGTGTAGGAAAGACTGGGAAATTTCCCGGTGCGCTCCCTTGTTTTGCATTTCAGGCGCCCTCACATAGACAGTTAACAAAATACACCTCATCACATGAACATTATGAAATACAGTTGTTACATTGCTAGGTTACTTGCTAGCTGTAATCTCCAAACACAATGATATACAATTTGTATTTTCTAAACTACTGACTCTGCATGTAATTGTGTTATCTTTTCTTTGTTATTCAACCTGTAATTTTTCTCGTATATGTATAATAAATTTTGTAACTGTAAGACTAAGACTAAGAGTATATAGTTGAATCGTGAACAGTAATCCACTTGTGATTTAAATATATACTCATACATAGTATATGATATATTATTGTCTATTAAATATTGCATAGTCACAAAAAAACTATGGGCATACACAATACATAAAATTGTGCTTAAAATTATTAATGTCACTATCAAAATCGAGGAAATGCGATTTCAGAGGCTCAAAAATTTCCTAGAGGGCGCAGAAGCGCACACCCCGGCCAGACCCTTTGAGCATTCAGGCTTTGCACTCAGCGCGGCGCAACTTTCATGTAATTTCCCCGTAACTTTTCTGCTGCCAGTCCGCCCCTGAGTAGCTATACTGTAGGTACCGTAATGCAATTAGACGGCGGGTCCTGATATCATTCACAATACATATTATAGTATACGCAATCTAGCGGTCTAAGTCCTTTTTCTCATAGAGGAGGACATTGCGATTTTCGGTGTTGTGGTATTGTGGTGTTTTTCGTGATGTATTTAGGTCATTTTGCTGCTTCCGTACGGTATTCAGTTTTATTCATTCTAGCAGTTTTGGGATTCATTAAGTTCTCGACGCGGTATTGCGGTATTTCACGATTTTTTCGGCAGGTCTAAGGTCAATTGCGGTCACCTCAAGATTCTAGAGTTGATGTGATTTTTTAACCTCCCTTGAAAAACGTGTCATCTCCCTGAGAAGTAATCACCTTGAGAATTATCATTCACCTTGCTCTCAGCATGACGGGTGTGAACCCAATGGTTTAGCACAGTTGGACTAAGATAACTACAACGTGATAACATCTAGTGTGTTGATCTTATCAACTACTGCATTAAGGTTTCACTTATGCTGAGTCATAGAGTGTCGCAATACCAACATTCTTGCTGGTTTCTGCGTGAAAACCTGAGAATCCGCAGAAAAACTCTCGAAGCACAAGAAAAACCAATAACTTTACTCACACGAGCCCCAATCTCGGACAGACGGTCACTCATCTAAGCACTAACCCCACCTAACCAAGCTTAACTGCGTATAAACGCTTAGTAGAGCGCTGCGTAGGCAGTGTTTTAGATAGAGCAAATTGAAAAGATGGTAAACTGCTGAGAATAGTTTTGGTAACGAAATACTGACGTTTGAAGCAGAGTCCTTCATCAGAGTAAAAAGTAGAGTGTTGTGTAGGCAGTGTTTTAGATAGAGCAAATTGAAAAGATGGTAAACTGCTGAGAATAGTTTTGGTAACGAAATACTGACGTTTCAAGCAGAGTCCTTCATCAGAGTAAAAAGTAGAGTGCTGTGTAGGCAGTGTTTTAGATAGAGCAAAGTGAAAAGATGGTAAACTGCTGAGATTAGTTACGATAACGAAATACTGACGTTTCAAGCAGAGCCCTTCATCAGAGTAAAAACTAGACTGTTGTGTAGGCAGTGTTTTAGATAGGGCAAAGTGAAAAGATGGTAAACTGCCGAGAATAGTTTTGATAACGAAATACTGACGTTTCAAGCAGAGCCCTTCATCCGAGTAAAAAGTAGAGTGCTGTGTAGGCAGTGTTTTAGATAGAGCAAAGTGAAAAGATGGTAAACTGCTGAGATTAGTTACGATAACGAAATACTGACGTTTCAAGCAGAGCCCTTCATCAGAGTAAAAACTAGACTGTTGTGTAGGCAGTGTTTTAGATAGAGCAAAGTGAAAAGATGGTAAACTGCTGAGATTAGTTTTGATAACGAAATACTGATGTTTCAAGCAGAGTTCTTCATCAAAGTAAAAAGTAGAATGTTGTGTCGGCAGTGTTTTAGATAGGGCAAAGTGAAAAGATGGTAAACTGCTGAGATTATAGTTTTGATAACGAAAAACTGACGTTTCGAGCGTTTACTTTGATGAAGGGCTCTGCTGGAAACGTCAGTATTTCGTTATCAAAACTAATCTCTGCAATTTACTATCTTTTCACCTTGCTCAAGCTACGATTTTCAGCAAGGCCTTCGCTCGAAACGTTAGACTCCTACCAGTTCTTTGTTTCGGCAGTATATCAAACCTTACTAGCTAACAGTACACGTCTGGCCAGTGCGTGAAAAGAACTGAACTGTTTGTAAATTTTTCTCAGTACTTCCTATACAATAAGAATTTGATTTAGCGTGTGATTTACCGAGCATAGCTGGAATAGTTTCAACCTGACGGCAAGCGTGAGTGTTGAAGAATGTCGGCACTTGTAGCGTCTGCGTCGTGGTTTTAGCTAAAACACCGCCTTCTCTAATCCCATGCTTTGAATCAACACAAATTAGTATCTCGAAACATGTCTCAGTTATCTCTGTCGCCTTTGTTTATCGTTGACTGAGATTCCCCGTCGTTCAAGACAATCTTATCTGAAATATGGTCGCCGCCTCGTCCCCTCCAAATACCACAAATTATTATTTTGGATTGAGAGGAAACTAGCGCTCAGAATTAAGATTGTGATGAAAGGAGGAAGAAGAAGAGGAAGAGGACGAACAAGAGGAAGAGGAAGAGGAAGAAGAAGAAGAAGAAGAAGAAGAAGAAGAAGAAGAAGAAGAAGAAGAAGAAGAAGAAGAAGAAGAAGAAGAAGAAGAAGAAGAAGAAGAACCACCACCACCACCACCACCACCACCAGCATCCACCCATCACTAGTAACACTGGATCAATGAGGGATGGTCCTTACTGGACCTCTAGAGAGAACAGTTTAGATATGACTGATAGGGTTATCCAGTATAAATAAAGTTAGTTTAGTTTACTCTGGTTTCCTTCTTTAGTAACACTGGACCAATGAGGGATGGTTCTTATACTGGACCTCTAGAGAGAACAGTTTAGATATGATTGATAGGGTTATCCAGTATAAATAAAGTTAGTTTAGTTTACTCTGGGTTTTTCCTGTAGTAACACTGGATCAATGAGGGATGGTCCTTACTGGACCTCTAGAGAGAACAGTTTAGATGTGACTGATAGAGTTATCCAGTATAAATAAAGTTAGTTTAGTTTACTCTGGTTTCCTCCTGTAGTAACACTGGATCAATCGGAGGGATGGTTCTTACTGGACCTCTCGGGAGAACAGTTTAGATATGACTGATAGAGTTATCCAGTATAAATAAAGTTAGTTTAGTTTACTCTGGTTTCCTCCTGTAGTAACACTGGATCAATGAGGGATGGTTCTTACTAGACCTCTAGAGAGAACAGTTTAGATATGACTGATAGGGTTATCCAGTATAAATAAAGTTACTTTAGTTTACTCTGGTTTCCTTCTGTAGTAACACTGGATCAATGAAGGATGGTTCTTACTGGACCTCCAGAGAGAACAGTTTAGATATGACTGATAGAGTCATCCAGTATAAATAAAGTTAGCTTAGTTTACTCTGGTTTCCTTCTGTAGTAACACTGGATCAATGAAGGATGGTCCTTACTGTACCTCTAGAGAGAACAGTTTAGATATGACTGATAGGGTTGTCCAGTATAAATAAAGTCAGTTTAGTTTACTCTGGTTTCCTCCTGTAGTAACACTGGATCAATGAAGGATGGTTCTTCCTGGACCTCTAGAGAGAACAGTTTAGATACGACCGATAGAGTTATCTAGTATAAATAAAGTTAGTTTAGTTTACTCTGGTTTCTTCCTCTAGTAACTCTAGTCTATCTCTTCTTTAGATGGAGTGGTCAAAGATATGTGTGGTTGTTGCGATGTTTGTGCAAAATCTGAAGGAGATAGTTGTGGAGGTCTGTTTCACTTTCGCGGAGAATGTGGTAATGATTTGAAATGCGTAAGCAGAAGACCTAACTCTGTTAAAGTTCTTGGAGAAAACGATCTCATTTCTGGCATTTGTGAACCAAGTAAGTTAAAGCTTTACACTTTTTATACTCAATGAATGGTTAAAACTGCTAATCAGAGTTGAATAAGCACTAATCATAGTTGAAAGAAAGCTGTGGTTAGTACCAGCCCGCCGTGGAGAAAGGTTTACTAGTCACTTAGGTTTACTAGTAAAAACACGTTGATCACCACATAAAACAATTTAGAGTTTGAGAAAGTTATAATCGATCCGTTAACTGGGGCTAGCCCAGTTCGGTGAGTTGGGATGGCACGAGCCTCTCCTGAATACCCTCAGTTTGTGAAAATGTTTTTATCTATGAAATACTCTAACGGTCATTCTGTTCGCCACCAAGGTGCTTGTAGCAATAAGAAATGTGGTTTCAACCAACGATGTCAATTGAATGGTCGCGGGAAGGCTCGCTGCGTGTGTCCACGATATTGTAAGAACAGATACATGCCAGTCTGCGGTCTGACCAATGGAAGGCATTACTGGAACAGATGTTTTTTACGTAAAGATGAATGTAAAGAACAGAGGAGGATTGGATATGTTGATGGACCATGCAAACGTAAGTGGTTTCACTGGTTTGTATAAGAAGGGCTTTAAGAAGGAAGAAAAGAAGGGAGAAAGGAAAGAAAGAAGAGAGGGAGGAAGGAAGGAGGGAAGAAAGGAAGAAAGGAAGGAAGGAAGGAGGGAAGGAAGGAGGGAAGGAAGGAAGGAAGGAAGGAAGGGAGGGAGGGAGGGAGGGAGGGAGGGAGGAAGGGCGGAGGAAAGGAGGAAGGAAGGGAGGAAGGGAGGAAGGGAAGAAGGGAGGAAGGGAGGAAGGAAGTTAGGAAGGGAGGGAGGAATGGAGGAAGGGAGGAATGGAAGAAGGGAGGAAGGAAGGGAGGAAGGGAGGGGGGAAGGAGGGAGGAAGGGAGGGGGGAAGGAGGGAGGAAGGGAGGAAGGGAGGAAGGGAGGAAGGGAGGAAGGGAGGAAGGAAGAAATGAATGAAGGGAGGGAGGAAGGGCGGAAGGGCGGAAGGAAGGAAGGGAGGAAGGAAGGAATGAATGAAGGGAGGAAGGGAGGAAAGAAGGAAGGAATGAATGAAGGGAGGGAGAGAGGAAGAAAGGGAGGAAGGGAAAGAGGAAGGAAGGGAGGAATGGAGGAAGGAAGGAAGGAAGGAAGGAAAGAAAGAAGGAAGGAAGGAAGGAAAGAAAGAAAGAAGGAAGGAAGGAAGGGATGGAGGGAGGGAGGGAGGATAGCAAGGATGGAAGGAAGAAAGGAAGGAAAGGGGGAACCTTAAATAATATTTCTTTTATATTTTCAGGTTGTTATGACAATGGAAAAACTTATAAATTTGGCGACGCGATCACTCGAAAGGACAAATGCGAAACTTGGTGAGTTTGAACTATTTTAGTTTTGAGCGCGTAAAATGCGCGTGCATGTATGCAATACGCATAATAATGCGCGTATTATTTATGTATGTATGCAATACGCATAATAATGCGCGTATTATTTATGTATGTATGCAATACGCATAATAATGCGTGTATTATTTATGTATAATAATCCAAACATGATAAAAATATAATAATATGCATATAATACTTACGTTGCTGTCTTGCAGTACTTGCAAACATGGGCAATGGAAATGTGAAGAAGACTTCAGCTGTCGCCAGAAACCAGAAGATCTTCCAACACTTTGTGATGTGAATGAAAATAACTGTCCTGATGGTTTCTACTGTCAAGAAGGAAAATATGAACCTGATATTGCTGTCATCAACATAGGAATTGGATTCTGTATTCCTCAAGATGAAGGTACATTATTTAACATTAGGATTAGCATTAATTATAATAATTAGCATTAATTATAATAATTAGCATTAATTATAATAATTAGCATTAATTATAATAATTAGCATTAATTATAATAATTATTACTAAAAGTTGTTAGTTTTGAAAGTTCGCTAGCTTTTCCCGCCAAGTGACGCCATCCTACACCGCTCCACGCCATTTTACGTCATTCATGATCTTCATACTCTTATAAATACACGGGGCCCAGCCAATCAGAGCTAGCCTTATTTTATAATGTATAATAACATCGATTTGTTTTTAGAAGTTTTCTTTTTTTGGTCTTATTTTAGAATCACAGGATAGGAATCAGTCTGGCGAAGGTCAATGTCCAAAATTGAAGTGTGATTATTGTCGCCATGGTTACGTGAAGGACGCGCAAGGATGTGCAACGTGTGAATGCATCAAAGGCAAGAACTTAGAAAGCACTCGTCCCCATTCCTCAAACACTGAAAAACGTTATAAACCATAGTAAAACAAGTAGTCTTTAAAAAAAATCAAGAAAAGCCAACAACTTGAAAAAATATAGAACAAAACATATTTCGAAAAATGCCATTCTGAAAAGTCACTAGTTTAAACAAGTGAAACTATACTGTGGCATTACAATATTTTGATTCTATTTCAAAGTCATCTTCAGACAAGTGAAAATACATGCCTCTCTCTCTCTCTCTCTCTCTCTCTCTCTCTCTCTCTCTCTCTCTCTATATATATATATATATATATATATATATATATATACAAGAGAAAGCATAAACCGAAAATAAACATCTTGGCTGGATGTGGTCTTGGTATATATATATATATATATGAACAAAATATATAATTAAATTTCTTCAGACATAAACTTTATTAAGTCACAGTAAATTTCTTCAGACATAAACTTTATTAAGTCACAGACGTTTCGCCGATCAAGGCTTCTTTACACTGAAGAAGCCTTGATCGTCGTAACGTCTGTGACTTAATAAAGTTTATGTCTGAAGAAATTTAATTATATATTTTGTTCACGTATCCACCAGACATGGTACCCAAATTATTTTCATATATATATATATATATATATATATATATATATATATTTTACCAATGTGTTACGTTTGTAGTAGATTGAAGAGTGCTCAATACCAGGAGTTTGGTAGAGCGGAATCAATCTGAGTCAATCACATACAGTTGCCTGAAGATCGTCTCAAGACGTGAGGCGTGAAACTCAGAGTAGCAACGACTATATTTTAGGATTTAAACTGTTATATATATATATATATATATATATATATATATATATATATATATATATATATATATATATATATATATATACAAGTCAAAGGTTGTAATGTCATGGAATCTTTGACTTCTGGCATGTTTTTATATTTTTGCTTGTCTGAAGATGTCTTTTGAATCAAAAGATTACAATCTCACAGTGGTTCCACTTGTTTTAACTCAAATGTTGAGTTTTCACATCGGCCTTATTTTTCCTAGCCTGTCTACAGCCTGGATATTCACCTGCAATTCAGTCCGTGAAAACTCGCACGATAGCTTGTCGACCCTCCACTGACCTTCTCAGATCTGATAAGTAGATTCTGAATGGTTTAATGCTCGTATGATTCATAATGGTTTATTTGATTGGAATATTTGATCTCACGAGAATTCCTAGAGAACCAATTGTAACTGGAATAAAACAAGGCTTGTGATTTGGACAATCAAAATCCACTGCTCAGATCTGAGAAGATCAGCGGGGGTTCGACAAGCTATCGTGTGATTTTTCACAGACTGATTCAGGATGGACACAGACTATATGTTTCCCGAATATGTTTTGTTCTATACAAGTAATCTTTAATAAATAAATCTAAGAATATTAAGCTGAAAGTGAATATTGGGGGAAAGTGTATCTTTTCAAAGAAAAGAATGTAGCAATTATATAAACCATGTGCTAATCACGTGATCCATAGAGTCTAACTAATATGATACGTGACGTATGACGTTCAATCTGACGTGTGACGTCACAGTCTGATAAATTATAATAAATTGTAAGCATATAAATCTATACATGTTCTTGTAAAGTAGCATACAACCATACACATGAAATAAATTTTTATAAATTCAATCTTTTTTCAACGTGTCTCGTTTTCCAAGACTTTTTCAAGGCAAATGCCATAGTTTGTCTGATAGTTTTATTGAAAAATATCTAGATGAAATTTAGCTCTATTCTTATGCGAATATTCCCTACTATTTCACACACAACGTAGGGCTACTGGCAAATAACGCTTATAGAAGTTTTTCTTGTAGTAATTTAGATTTTGAGTACACCTATTTTAAAGTCTGTTCAGAGGCTTGAAGTTTATATAAATCTTGTAAGGAATGGTTTTAGTCATAATTATTGTCAAGGTGACTTGGTCTTGGTCTATTTTTGAAAACACAGCTCTGACATTGTTTCACTGCAGATACATGTGTAGGTCTCGTAATTTATCTGGGTAGATGAATTGAACTCAACTCTTATTTTCATCAGTTATCTTTGAGCTCTTTTTAGAAAGTAACAACAGCTAGAAGTATATTTCGTCATCAAAACTATTCTTGGCAGTATACCACTTTGTTTCAACAATAATTCAGCTCACTTTTATAGTTTACACAAATCTTAAGTTAACAATGTTTTTGGAGTATGCTTTGTCCCACACGCTACGTCGCTACTTGTGATTAGGTCAAGCCCAACTTCATGTTCAATGATTGCTTTTGAATGAACCATGTTTAATTTTGAGCGAGAGAACTTGTGCTTTATAATTCAGATGATCAAGACGAAGTTCATTAGGATATAATATACTTATGCAGTTTAAAAAGCTGTCAGTATTTCAACTATATGTCTAATTTCTATTAAGTTCAGAAATCTGTCAGAATTTCAACAATACATGTTTAATTTCTATTAATTTCAAAAGACTAATAGTATGTCAACTATTTATTTAATTTCTATCAACGATAAGAAAAACAACATCTATTCTAGAGTAAGCTTCTTGTTTTGATGAAGAATAAGACAAGAAGAGCTTACAACATCATAGACTCAACAACAAAACGACCAATGCTGTTGTTAACAAAATATATAATTATATATATATATATATATATATATATATATATATATATTATTATATGAAAATTAAAAATACCGGTAATTCTATATTATATATAATTAATATATAAATTATTCACATATATTATATATATATATAATTTATATAATTATATATTATAATTATAAAAATAAATATGTATAAATTATATATATATAAATTATATAAAAATTATATATCTAAATTATACAAACATACATATATAAATTATTATAAATTATTAAATAAATTATATATACATCATTATTATATAAATTATATAATTATATAAATTATATGATTATATAAATTAGATATACTTCCGAAACAGAACTTAGGAGTCTAACGTTTCGAGCGAAGGCCCTTCGCCCCACCTTCCTCTCTGACGAAGGACCTTCGCTCGAAACGTTAGACTCCTACGATCTCTGTTTCGGCAGTATATCTAACCTTACTATATTTCGATTGTTGTTTCAACACTGCCTACGCAGCACGCTACTTTTATTACACTATTTTGGTTTATATATATATACTACTACTACTAGCACTAGTACTAGCACTAGTACTAGTACTACCACTACCACTACTCGCTTCGCTTATAAACTACGTTTATTTAGCTAGCTAGTTTGACCTATTCAGGAGTGTTTCTAAGAATATATATTTTCTTATTCTCTTTATAGTTTCAAGTATGAAGAATATCTGCGACAGACCCAAGTATTATGGGCCATGTATGGCTCACACAAAGCGTTATTATTACAACAAAGATAAAGGAAAATGTATTAAGTTTAATTTTGGTGGCTGTTTATCAAATGGAAATAATTTTTCAACGAAGAAGAAATGTGAAAAACGCTGCATGATAAGAAAGACCAAGTAATACACAAGAGGATATTGTGTTTATTATGACAAGAAACTGTAATATAACACTAAAGCAAGCCAGATATTGCCACAGTCCACGTCTATTACTGAAAAAGACACTAAAATATCTAAAGGCTTTACCCCAGGCTTCCGACGATGACGACGACGTAAGTTATCGATACTCCCCGTATAGCCCTCGTTGAGTGATCAGAATGAACGAAAGATCTTATAACATTGTAGATATATATATTTTGTGTTTATGACTTTATGTTGCAAACTGATTCATGCTATGGATATAACAAGATGCCATTTAAAAGCAAGGCAGAGTTCACACTCAACGGTGTAGAAATATGAAATTATGAATCCTTTCAATTTGATTGACTTGTACTATCATTTATCCCTTACAAAAATTCCACATCAAAGTCACATGGGTGGCGTGTGCTTGTTAGGGCACTGCCTCTCACCAATAGTTAAGCCCGGTCGGACGGGGTTAGTACTTGGATGGGTGACCGTTTGGGAATAACCTCGTACTCCACCAGCTTGGGACTTATGTGAGTAGAGTTTAGTTGGTCTCTCCTGTGCTCCGAGGGTTTTTCGCCGGGTTCTCCGGTTTTCCTCCCTCCGTAAAATCAACACCTAGGTCTTAGTTGTCTACACATAGGAGTTTGGTGTCAATTGGGATGAAAGTTCTGTTCCTCTCTCCTGCCACACGTTAAGTGGCAAATTTAATAAATTCAAATAATAAATTCAAATCACATGTGATTTTGTGGAAAACGACGTTTAGTCGTAAAAATGGTGCTAGACCAACCTTACTATAAACCAGTACTTAACTAAAGCGTGGTCAGATGGCACTTAAAAAAATAATAAATCATAAAAAAGTAGTTTTGAATATAACAAATATTGTGAACTGCTGAAATTATTAGAAACGAAATACTAACGTTTCAAGCCAAGGTCCTTCATCCGAGCGGTAAATTAATGCAGTGCGTTGAGATGTATAGAAAATCTTAAAGATGGTAAACTGTTGAGATTTTAGCGAACGAAATATTGACGTTTTTAGTCAAAGTCCTTCGTCAAAGTAAATCATGGAGTAATATAAAAGTAGAGTGTTGTGTAGGCAGTGTGTTACGATGTATAGAAAATCTTAAAGATGGTAAACTGCTGAGATTTTAGAGAACGAAATACTGACGTTTTAAGCCAAAGTCTTTCATCAGAGTTAATCATGGAGTAATATAAAAGTAGAGCTCGAGTGTTGTGTGGACAGTGTGTTACGATGTATAGAAAATCTTAAAGATGGTGAACTTTTGAGATTTTAGAGAACGAAATACTGACGTTTTAAGCCAAAGTCCTTCAATCAGAGTAAATCATGGAGTAATATAAAAGTAGAGTGCTGTGTGGACAGTGTGTTACGATGTATAGAAAATCTTAAAGATGGTAAACTGTTGAGATTTTAGAGAACGAAGTACTGACGTTTTAAGCCAAAGTCCTTCAATCAGAGTAAATCATGGAGTAATATATAATAACAATAATAATAATAATAATAATAATAATAATAATAATAATAATAATAATAATAATAATAATTTTATTTAGGCAAGGTAATAAAAGACAGTATAGTGTTGTGTAGGCAGTGTGTTACGATGTATACAAAATCTTAAAGATGGTGAACTGCTTTTAGAGAGCGAAATACTGACGTTTTAAGCCAAAGTCCTTAACTTTACGTTTACTCTGATGAAAACTCTGCTCCAAACGTCACCCACTAGTATTTCGTTACTAAAAATATCAGCATTTCACAACCTTTTCACTTCGTTATATTAAAAATAATACGCCAGCACTCTAACTTTCTTACACTCTTAATATTAGTTTTAATTCTAAACCGATCAAAATAAAAGTCGAGAACAAAGAAAATAATATTTTTTTCTCTCAAGCACGCGATTGTATGCGACATTTTTTAATTATATTTCTTCCACTGAGATTACGTTCTTTAAATATTTAATTTTCCATGCAGCTGTCATATTATCGACAATAATCTGACGTTTTAAGAGTGAAATAAATAAAAATACGAAGAACCAGAAACACAAGTAATGAAATAAGAAATAAATAAATGAAAAAACAAAAAAATGTCAATGTTTTCGGAGAGTTCTGCCCTAGCAATAACTAAACCAGATTTATTAATTGAATATTTGTTTTTCATAAAGAAAGTTGTTTTGTATTATTTTTCAAAAGAAAAGAACTTTAAGACGATAGATTTTTGTGTCATATAATTTTATCTTTATGTTTTTATAAGAATGATAAAAAGCTGGCGTTTTTCTATTTTAAAAAAATTTAAAAAAAATTTAGTATATATAATATTAATTATTCTTTGTTTCCGTTTGTCTTAAGATTATTCTGGAATAGACTTTAAACAGTGCATATTCTCACGGATCAGCGTTAATTTAAGTTATTGCGAGAATATCTCGTGTATTTAAATTGGATAAAACCTCTTTTCTGATCTCTATACGATGCTCGATCGGTCAAATTGTAGCAGACACACCAATAGTCAGAAGGTGAGAGTTCAAATCACGCGCGAATCAACTTTTCAATTGACTTCACTACTGTAAAAAAATTAAGAGACTTCCCCTTCAAGTTTCTCTGTAAAGAATTCTAAACTAGAAATATTTTAGTCCCACGGTTTATTTAAAAAAAAAAAAAGACAGACAAAACATTGAAACTATATCATGAGACGATGTGGGCGAACTATCTGATCAGATAATCATTCAAAGTTATAAATTAATGCATTGGATTTCCGGCTGCTGTATGTTTTTATAACGAAGAACATTCAACAATAGTAGTATACATCGTTACTATTGAACAACGGTCAGGTGGAGACCTTATATGGAAATAAGAATATACTTTCAAGAAAGTTGATCGCTGAGAAAACGCCGTACATTGCAAGTTCGGTTGTTGAGCTAGATACGTTCTAGGAGAGTTTTGGAAAGTGAGAAAGGTACGTATTAGGAGATAGGTGATATATTTATGAAGGTTATAAGATGTTTAGAGGATGGAATAATCACTAAGCCAGTACGCAACAGAGGGTCAGTATATATTAAATTCTTAAAAGTAAACTCCAGGGTGTTATAGGAGATGAAATAATACTACTGAAAAGTAGGTAAGAGAAGAGTTGTATATTTATAAATTGTTTTATAAACTAGAGGTTTTAGACAATGAAATAACCACAAAGCCGGTACGCTTACGTAATAGAGGTTCATATATTTATTCTCAAAGGAAAGCTACCCAAAATTTTGGGAATAAAATACTGGACAAAAGTACTTGAGATGGTTCTATATTGTAACAAATCTTAAAGGTAAATTTCAGATATTTTAGGAAACGAATAAAATAGTGGTTTAAAAAATGAAATAATCACAAAGCCGGAATACGCAATATAGAAGGTCGTATATATATTATATATATATTTATTAAAAGTAAACTAAAGTGATTTTAGAGAACAAATAATGAAAAAGGTACGCGTCACACTAGGCTCATAGACTTCATATATTTACATAATATTTTACTGAAAAATAAATATTAACAAAACTTAAGGACATCACACTAGGTCCAAATAAACTTTCTTTCAACCCCCCTTCCCCCCCCCCCCCCCCACACACACACACACACACGCTTTTTAGCCCAGGAAAAAAAAAAAGTTTTGAAAAATTGAAACTGTCATGTCCACTGCATGTGAGGTAATGGTTTGCATGTATAAACTGTTGATTCTAAAATGTGATAATTCGCAGTTGTTTCTTGTATAGTCCAAAGCATCCATTCCTAAAGTAAAACGCGCCCAAACAACCCAAAAAACTCAATTCATAAGAAAATGCACATCTTAATTTGGGCTAGTCTGTCAACACATATCAGGAGACATCTGCGAAGTGTGTAGGTTTAAGAATTATTAGAAACAGCTAAACACGACATGATTTGATGATTTTGATCAGTGATAAAAAACTCTTTACAATCTTCCCCCAAAATGCTGTACGTATGTTGTCAACATTAAAAATAAACCAGTCCAAAACAGTCCAAAATATGAAATTTTATAAACTTCTGAACTGACTGAAAATCACCGCTCAGAATGCAGGAAATGCCATTTGCGGGATTCTATATTTCAAAATTTTCTTTGAAAATACTCTTTGAAGGCTTTCACCATATACATCCAAACTCCGTCTCCATACTGATTTTCTTTGTTTTTATTTTATGAATTATTAATGAGGTTGAGAAGAAATTAGCTCAAACAAGTCACAGATTAATTTTGCATTTTGCCAGACTTAAGCTGATATATCAATGACATATCACGCTAATTTCAATCAAATCGTGAGAGTTTTCATGTCTTTGTGAAAATCATTCTGAATTGAATTGAATTGAATTGAATTGAATTGAATTGAATTGAATTGAATTGAATTGAATTGAATTGAATTGAATTGAATTGAATTGAATTGAATTGAATTGAAACACTGCACACCCTCACGAATAAGCGCATGTTAAATCAGACAAAATCTCCCTTCCACTACTTGTAACTAAACTCGACAGAGCAGCCCCAGTTTTGTAACTGCTCAAATCAGTGAACTGCATTCTCCAGATCTAGAACTCTAACTTCAATCATTATCACGCTTTAAAAGGGATTTTCGTATATCACGTCGGCTTTAGTACGCATCGTTACCTTTTGACCGCGTATAGCGGGAACAGTTTGTTCGATGATAAAATAAGCTTTCGTCAGATTGGGGGGACTGAAAGCGATCGACGTAATAGCTGACTTCACTTTCTGCCCTAGAGTTAAAGCGTTTAACTGCGTTATGGCTATCCTGTTGCGGTCACCCTGCCTCCTTGTTTCTGTTATTGTAATTTGTTAAGTAATTGTGTCATTGTAATTATTGCTCCGTTGTTGTAATGGTAGGCTAATCTGTTATTGTCAAGTCATGTATTGGCGAAGCTAATAAATTCAAATTCAAATTGAGTTCACTGCCTCAAACACGGCTCGGATCAACAAATATATCAGTTGATTTCAGCACTGCATAAAAAAATCTCGAGTTTTCCTCTCGGCATATCAGTAACATATCAAGCTAATCTCAAGCAATGTTTATTCACGTTGAAAGCAATGTTTTTGTGACGCGTTTTCCGTTGAAAATAATAGCCCTAAATAATTACTATAATTAGGCTATTAATAAGAAAAAATAGCTATCTATAAAATTATAATAAATATTTCCAGTCAGATGTGTTCTCTTAACGTGGTTCAGCGTGGGATTCAGTTTGTCGTCATTTGACTTCTTCTTATTGACATTACTAATTAAAATATTTATCTAAAGTAGTATAGTGCTTCCGTTTAGACCCATAGGAATACGCTCATTGATCCAGTATTAACTTTATTTATACTGGATAACTCTATCAGTCATATCTAAACTGTTCTCTCTAGAGGTCCAGTAGGAACCATCCATCATTCAGCTCATTGTCCAGTGTTACTACAGGAGGAAACCAGAGTAAACGCTTAACTAAACTAACTTTATTTATACTGGACAACGCTATCAGTCATATCTAAACTGTTCTCTCTAGAGGTCCAGTAAAGACCATCCTTCATTGGTCTAGTGTTACTACAGGAGGAAACCAGAGTAAACTAAACTAACTTTATTTATACTGGATAACCCTATCAGTCATATCTAAACTGTTCTCTCTGGAGGTCCAGTAAGCTAGGACCATCCCTCATTGATCCAGTGTTACTACAGGAGGAAACCAGAGTAAACTAAACTAACTTTGTTTACACTGGATAACCCTATTAATCATACTTCTAAACTGTTCTCCCTAGCTAGAGGTCCAGTAAGGACAATCCCTCATGCATTGATCCAGTGTTACTACAGGAGGAAACCAGAGTAAACTAAACTAAGTTTATTTATACTGGATAACCATATTAATCATACCAAAACTGTTCTCCCTAGAGGTCCAGTAAGGACCATTCCTCATTGGTCCAGTGTTAAACTGGAAGCACTATTTTCACATCACATGCGTGAAATTAAGGTACACATAAATTTTAACCTTTGTCAAAACGCAGGTTTCTCACTCTCTATAAAGGAGGGAAAATGATCACTTTGCCACTCTGCCGCCTGCCACTTCCTACGCTTATTCATTATGTCATGAAGTACATTTGATGAAGCTGTCATAAATCCAACCTGGGAGGGCGCAGAAGGAAAACTCAAAATTCTTGTCAACGTTTTCTGGCCCAACAACATTTCTCCCAATGATTTCATGAACAAACTAAAATAATGTTTTTATTTTTGTGGTCCATATTACACTTAAATTAGACATTTATTTCTATCATCAACATAGGAGTTAACTCCCTAAGTTTAGGGTATATAGTCAGCCATATTTGTATGATTCTGTTCAATTTTTTCTCTATAGGTCTTTTCCTAGATTTTTTTAGCATAAAAGGAAAGTAATTTTTCAAGTCTTCTATATATTTTAGAAATTGTTGACTTTTTTGAGACAAACGCGAATGTCAAATTAAAACTACCAGACACAATGCTAACGAGAGCATAGCCCTATTGGCGCCAAAACGTTTCACACGAACAAACGAATGAACTAATGAGCGAACTAATGCAACAGGCAGGACTGATGAATTAAAGCGCTGCTGGCTTGTGAGTTGTGACTCGTTAAGGCAACGCAATTTTCCTTTAGAAGTAGTATGACTACGTCTTCAGTAGAATTACAAATATAGTATATCAATTTTTAAATATTAAATATTAGTTCTCGTTGTTTAATTTTGATGCCATAACCAAAAGAAGTTTCATGGCGTATAGTAGTACTTTACTTTCTATCCCGGGATCTGAATACGTTCTACATAGAGCAAACAGTTGTAGTTCAGTGAAATATTTTTTTGATTGGAGCTATTCTTCAATGTTTTTTGGCGATTTGCATTTCTAGTATGGTAACGACATGACGTCTATGTAGGCATTTGGCTTTCTTTCTCTTTTTGGCAAGATAAACTACCTGAGAATTTTTGTGGAAAAACTCATACAATATGGAACATGTTGTTCAAACACACCATTAATGGAAGAATTGGGTCATGTAACTACTGCAAATAAATATTGTATAGATAATGATGACTACTTTGGCGTCATCTCATTACCATTTTGAAAACAAAAATCTCTATTAAAGCAATAAAGGTTGCTCCAATCTAAAAAATATTTCGTTGTTCAACTATTTGCCAAAGGTAGAACGTATTTAGATGACAAAAATTTGGGGTTCTATGCACTTTAATAACAGCTCCTTTATCAAACGAACAACACTACAAGAGCGTACATTGATGTATACAGAAATGACTTACTACTATTCAGGGACGTAGCCAGGATTTTGAAAGGGGGGAGCCGAAATCAAAATAAATTTTTAGGCGGTCCAGGGGCATGCCCCCCAGGAAATTTTGAAATCGAGAGTCGCTGAAATGCCATTTCCTGGCTTTTGGGGGAAGATTTTACAGACTCTAAAGGTTAAAAAACATCATATAAAATACTCAAACATGCAAAGGTCACATAGATACTCAAAATGCATACACTCAGTAGATTGAATACACTGTTTACAGTTTATTTCCTGACACAATGGCATATTGCATCAGTTTTGTAGTTACATGTCTGTTGTTTTATATCAAAAGGGGGGGAGCCGCGGCTCCCCCCTGGCTACGTCTAGTTAATCATGTAGTTTACTGACACTAAGTACATGCAGAGGCGAGCTGTCGGATATATACAAACTCACAAGGCACACAAATCTAACTTTAACAAAACAAACCACATGTATTCTTAATAAAATAAAATAAAATGTAATAAAAAACAAGCGGCATTGGGGGTCGACATTGGCTCATTAATTGTCGGAGTTTAATTAGAAAATCATCTAACCAGATGAACTAATAACAACGAGCAGAAAAACTGAACCCATCTTAGTTTCATTGCAATTGAGAAACCTCAATTACAGATAACACGTTATCATTTATGATCTTTGATAAATATCAACTGCTAAGAGTTGTACAAAACTAATCTCATTCTGCAAGTATTGAAAAAGATGACATCAAAGGAAATCCTACATTTGTTTTTTCTCAATGTGATTTAATAAAACAATTTTTAGACACCCAGTAAGTCGGATCGTCAAAAGGAAAACCAAAGTGGATTTGACGTGGGAAATAAATTGAATTTAAAAACCGCTATGGCAGAAAACTGTTTGCAAATAATTGCTATTTTATGTGGTCATGATAAAACCACAAAACTTGAAACGTTTTTTTTTTCACAAACAGACATAGCTGCAGTGTTCTCATAATAAGTGTTACATTATGAAATATGGAAAACTTTGATACTTTAACACTTGTGAATCATAGATTTCAAATGCGGTTTCTGTGGCAGGTGCATATGCAGGTAGAGCTCATCAAATCCGTCATTAAGATTCCCAATCAAAACTTTATATAATAATCTCATGCAAACTGAGAATTTTGTAAACAGCACAAAGCTTTATACTATGAAGAATAATACAACTCGTTCAGTAGCAAGCTAGGATTCCGTCAGCAAAGGTAAGTTTTAATGTTTCACGTCTTCAAATTTATCATATACTACATAGATATAATAATAATAAATAAACAATATACATCGTAAACAACAGCAGAGATTTAATAGTCCAAGATTTACTCGATTACAACTAACAGAACAGTGTATCCTGACGTAATATTTCTGGCAAAAGGTGAGTTCGGAGTATGTGGTTTCATTTTATCTCACTCAGGATCAATGTTGGCGAAGATAAACTATTTATTAGCAAGGCTATAAACTCCTGCAGCTGTTCTATATATGATCAATTGTCAGATCATAACGAAATACATACAACAATGCCGAGAAATATATAGACTCATGCATGGAAAAAATATTAAAAACAGTAAGACTTTATTGTATTATATAAAAAATACACAGTTACCAGTTTTGGATACTATATACAAATTATATTCATATTTTAAAATTATGAAAGTAGAATGCAGCGGTGTGTTACGGTATACCTCAGAAAATCTTAAAGGTGGTGAACTGTGGTGAGATTTCAGACAACGAAATACTAATATTTTTAGTCAAATCAGAAGAAATCATGAAGTAATAAAAGCAGAGATGTGTAAGTAGTATACGATGTATAGAAAATCTTAAAGATGGTGAACTGTTGAGATTTAGAGAGTGAAATACTGACGTTTTAAGCCAAAGTAGTCTTCATCAGAGTAAATCATGGAGTAATATAAAAGTAGAGTGTTGTGTAGGCAGTGTTTTACGATGTATAGAAAATCTTAAAGATGGTGAACTGTTGAGATTTCAGAGAATGAAATGCTGACGTTTCAAGTCAAAGTACTTTATCAGAGTAAATCATGGAGTAATATAAAAGTAGAGCGCTGCGTAGACAGTGTGTTACGATGTATAGAAATCCATAAACCGTCAAATAAATAAGATGTTTTCTGATTTATTGTTGGAAAAAACTGGATACATTTTGTGTATTAAATAACATAAAATGCATTTAAAATTAACAATTTATAAGAAAAATAGAGAAAAAAAAGTTGTCTTTCACCAGAATGGTAATTAAAATTTTAGATTTTTTTTAAAATTATGATTGTTGATAGATACTCATCAACGGCTCTCATGCATGATGACGTATATCACCCTTGACAACAAGATCAGCACTTAGCAACACCGAGCTGCTGAACTGGATAGAAAATTTTTGCCGATCCCACGCAATTGAATTTTTTCTCTGAAAAAATGTCTTCCCCATAAAACACAATAGGAACACCAAATATGTACGAAAAACGCTTTTCTAAAACGTTGAAATTCGGTATCAGTTCATACAAATGCAGTATTAATGTTTAACATTGTAATATTTAATCCCACTCAGAAGTACCGACTTAAAAAGAATTTTAAATTCTTTTTTATTTCGACACTTGTCAACTTTGACTTTTTTCCTCGAGGGCTAGATGACGTAGAATGACGAAGCTTAGATATTATTATTATTTTTATTTAAGGAGGATAAGTTTTTCAGCAGAGCTGGCGGGGTCCTCCATTTACAGCTAAGACCTATAGGTGTTGATTTTACGGAGGGAGGAAAACCGGAGAACCCGGCGAAAAACCTTCGAAGCACAGGGGAGATCAACTAAACTCTACTCACATGAGTCCCCACCCCGAGAACGGGGCTACTCCCAGACGGTCACCCATCCAAGTACTAACCCCGTCTTACCGGGCTTAACTATTGGTGAGAGGTAGCGCCCTAATAGCACACGCCATCCGTGCTCCCCAAGACATCTCACAGTTCGGAAATGGGGCGGTCTTGGAAACCAGCTTATGTTTTTTTTTTAAATATAGTGAATATTTGTTTGGTTCTATATATGGTTTTAGAACATCAGTAACGCATTTTGAGTCCTCTCAATATTGCCATAGCAACATGACAACAAAAAATATAACATTGTTAGAATTTACATAAGCTACAGTATACTAATCGAACTCGGTAGGCTGACAGTCCCTTACAAAAAAGTTTATAGATTGTCGCCTATAGAGTGGTCTATAAGCCATCTAGAGGATCTTATAAGTTGCTATAGCCTATAGACAATCTACCTATAGACCTCTATAGGCTTTGGCGGCGGGGGTAGGGGGGGGGGGGTGTCTCTATAGGCAATTGGAACATTTTCTATATTGGTTGCCTATAAGCGCTTTATATACTTTCTTTGTAATTGAAACGTATTGTAACGTTTTATATTAGTGTTGTCTATCATTATAACTATATAGCTATAATATACTATTATATATAACTATTATAACCATTTATACAGATAATTATTATGGTTACATGAAACAAACATAGTTTAGTTCTGCCTCACGTAACAGTCAGGCATATTTAACACTGAACAAGTGAAATAAAACTAAAAATAGCGTGCTGCGTGGGCAGTGTTGAAACAACAACAGCCGTAGCATGTCAGTAAATTGGTGGGCTTATACATGGGGGGGGGGCTTATATTCGGAGCTTTACGGTATCTGACATATTATCGTGTGTTTCCTGGTAGAAGTAATCAGTATAAAATAATTCATATTCAAGTATAGACATGTTTTTGCCAGCTTTGTCATCTGTTGTGAATAATTCTCTTCAAACAAAACAAAAACTAATTGGAATACGTCCTGTGTGTGTGTTTGCATGTTCGTTCGTTCGTTCGTTCGTTCGTTCGTTCGTTCGTTCGTTCGTTCGTTCGTTCGTTCGTTCGTTCGTTCGTTCGTTCGTTCGTTCGTTCGTTCGTTCGTTCGTTCGTTCGTTCGTTCGTTCGTTCGTCCGTCCGTCCGTCCGTCCGTCCGTTCGTTCGTTCGTTCGTTCGTTCGTTCGTTCGTTCGTTCGTTCGTTCGTTCGTTCGTTCGTTCGTTCGTTCGTTCGTTCGTTCGTTCGTTCGTTCGTTCGTTCGTTCGTTCGTTCGTTCGTTCGTTCGTTCGTTCGTTCGTTCGTTCGTTCGTTCGTTCGTTCGTTCGTTCGTTCGTTCGTTCGTTCGTTCGTTCGTTCGTTCGTTCGTTCGTTCGTTCGTTCGTTCGTTCGTTCGTTCGTTCGTTCGTTCGTTCGTTCGTTCGTTCGTTCGTTCGTTCGTTCGTTCGTTCGTTCGTTCGTTCGTTCGTTCGTTCGTTCGTTCGTTCGTTCGTTCGTTCGTTCGTTCGTTCGTTCGTTCGTTCGTTCGTTCGTTCGTTCGTTCGTTCGTTCGTTCGTTCGTTCGTTCGTTCGTTCGTTCGTTCGTTCGTTCGTTCGTTCGTTCGTTCGTTCGTTCGTTCGTTCGTTCGTTCGTTCGTTCGTTCGTTCGTTCGTTCGTTCGTTCGTTCGTTCGTTCGTTCGTTCGTTCGTTCGTTCGTTCGTTCGTTCGTTCGTTCGTTCGTTCGTTCGTTCGTTCGTTCGTTCGTTCGTTCGTTCGTTCGTTCGTTCGTTCGTTTGTTTGTTTGTTTGTTTGTTTGTTTGTTTGTTTGTTTGTTTGTTTGTTTGTTTGTTTGTTTGTTTGTTTGTTTGTTTGTTTGTTTGTTTGTTTGTCTGTTTGTTTGTTTGTTCGTTCGTTCGTTTGTTTGCTTCTGTATGTGTGTGTGTTTGTTTGTTTGAAGCAATTTACAAGGTTTCCCCAAATTGCGAAAATGTACACCAATCAACATCTATAACACGCCCAAGGACAAAGTAAAAAGGTAGTATGATAAAGAAATACTGACGTTTTGAGCAGAAGAAGACCTTTCAAAACGTTTAATATTTGCTTTTACAAGCAAAACCTTCAAAGACCTTATAGATCTACAATTAAAACCAAAGAATTTCAAGGATTTTAAAGATCTTAGATCATTAAATAAAAATAATTTCAAGGATTTCAAAAACCGCTACACTGAACCAGGAAATCAAGGTTTTCATCTGAGTTTCAGAAATTGTGTCTTTGAGTCCCAAATATACAACATGTTATTACTTTATTACCATTATAGATTTATATACCGCACTACTTATATACTTTAACATTACTTTCATTATACTGCACTTATATTGCTCTCCGTAAATATAATAATTTTCTTCTTTCTTTATTCTTATATCTTTATATAATTCTCTTTAAACTTATAAATTTTCTGAACTGACTATATGTAAATAGATTAACGAATATATCTTCCACTAAGGGTCTTCTTTAAAAAGCCTTTTAGGTTTCTAGTAGGCCTCTAGCACAACAAAAATATAATTCACATGTAATTAGTTAAAATACATACATGCATGGGTGAAAATAAATCAAAATCAAAGATAAGTGCATTGACATGTAATTATAATCCCATATTTCAAATACGGATTAATCCAACTGATTTTCGTTTAAATGCCATGGGAATCCGTGTGTCAAGACTCTAACAATACTTTACATTTATTCAAATAAGTCATGTGTAAATAATCGTAATTTGGGCGTGCTTTGATCAGATAATGTACTATGTACGTCGGTAAACATGTTCTTTATAAAAGATTAATTATAAAGCTTTAAGTAGAGACAAGCCAAGTATAGAAAATAATATAAATATGCATAAAAAAGATAATAAAAGACATTAACTGAGATGTTGACAACATATACGCCCAATTAAAGAAAAAAAGTATTCACGTTAGGACAAGCATTGGTCATAAGACTCACTTGCTTTCGAAAGGTATATATCATTTCACATTTGACAGCCGAGAGAGAAGTAAACCAGAGAACTATATACTAAATACTCAGTCGCCTAATCCCTGAATGACTTCCGAATTCATAGACAAAGTTTCAAAAGACCCGAAGGTAACTATATGAACCTATATTTCAAAAACGATGAACAATTGTATATTGTGTTTAATTGTTTGCATGTATATTGTTTCACAATACAACTTCCTGTATCAGAATACAGCAGGAATATATCCATATCTTGGGTTTTCAAGATGGTCGTCTTCAAATTGTGTTTTATCAATTACATGTTCCAAGCTAGTTTTAAGAGCTCGAAGATAATTGTAGTATAAATCAATATTTTAAAAATGCTGTGAACTATATTGTGTTGTGTTTGGTTATTGCATGTTTGCTGTTCCACATTATGACAATAACTCCCTTTACTAGAGTAACAACGCGCTGTTTTTTAATACAATTGGTACACATGTTCCAAAGTCATGTTCAAGAGTGCAAAGATAATAACAGAATAAATCCATATTTCAAAAATGCTATATATCAACTACTACTATCAGTATACAGTACGTTGTATTTGATTGACTGCATGCCTTATATATATATATATATATATATATATATATACTGTTTCATAACTCCCTCTTCTAAATGTAACAGTACTATTTTTTAATACTCAATTGGTTGTACGAGCTCCAATTAAGCCCAAAAGGTTTTAGTTTTTTTCGTCCTGTAGGTCTATATAAATTTAAAAAAAGAAGTGTTTTACAGGTGAAACGATTATTATATATAATATAAATAAGTTTTGTGGAAACACCACGTAAACTATTTCTTTGCTAAGCTTTCGGCCTGTTGACTCAGGCCTTCATCAGAGCAATGACAACAAGTTGTTGGCAAAGAAATAGTTTACGTGGTGTTTCCACAAAACTTATTTATATTACTTTATCGCCATGAAAACGTTCAAAGAATTAATTTTCGATTATTATATGTTAAAAACACTTTCAATATTTCTTGTTGATTGATCTATTAATTATTAAATATAAGCAAATAGCGGCGTCTATGGATTAGACAAACTGTAGGATTCTGAGTGAATGATTCCGTATGATTCTGAATGATCCTGAATGAGTCTGTATGATTCTGAATCATCCTGAATGATTCTGCTTAATTTTGAATGATTCTGTATGATTCCGTATGATTCTGTATGATTCTGAATGATTCCGTATGATTCTGTATGATTCCGTATGATTCTGAATGATTCTGAATGATTCTGAATGATTCCGTATGATTCTGAATGATTCCGTATGATTCTGAATGATTCCGTATGATTCTGAATGATTCTGAATGATTCTGAACGATTCCGTATGATTCTGAATGATTCTGAATGATTCTGAATGATTCCGTATGATTCTGAATGATTCTGTACGATTCTGAATGATTCTGAATGATTCTGTACGATTCTGAATGATTCTGAACGATTCTGAATGATTCTGAATGATTCCGTATGATTCTGAATGATTCTGAATGATTCTGAATGATTCTGAATGATTCTGAATGATTCCATATGATTCTGAATGATTCTGAATGATTCTGTACGATTCTGAATGATTCCGTATGATTCTGAATGATTCTGAATGATTCTGTACGATTCTGAATGATTCTGATCGATTCTGTGTGATTCTGGCTGTATAAGTGCTTTAGACATACACGTTAAGTCGGTTATATATAAAACAGAATGTTAAACCTCTTTTGCAGCTATTTTGGAACTAACATTTAAATTAAAACAAAGCAAATATCGTCTGCATGTGGATTATTCTGACATGTTGTCAGTCGACTTTAAAACACTAGAACGCATGCAATTAACCGAGAGCCTTGCCTCTCAAAACGTGATTACCTATACGTGCATGCAGCTGTCGTCCATTCCCTACCTTTAAGGCCTTATACACTAATAGCAAAGACGACTATATGTCTGTGTAAGATATTTAATTAAAGGCAGTATAGTAGATATATACGTAGTTTATATAGTTGTATATTCCCTGAATCCCTGCCTTTGCATGGGACTTGTTGGGGTGAAAATCGTCTGGCATTATAACACTTTGATGTCATGTATGTATAGAATATAGAATATTTATTTTAGACAGCATGCCAGAAAGAAGCGAGTAAAGTAACTTTCATAATATCACTTTAACTACAACTTATGAATCAAACACTACCGCTTAGAAAACACACGAGTCTCGGTAACGTAATGATTAGAGCGTCTAAGAGGAATTAGAAGGTTTACAGGTTTGACTCTTGTGAGTCTTGTCTAACGAGCTCTGCACAGGCCGCTATTCATAACATCACGTACTTTCGAGTCTCGGTAACGTAATGATTAGTGCGTCTAAGGAGGAATTAGAAGGTTTACAGGTTTGAATCTTGTGTTGTCTAACGAGCTCTGCACGTCTTATTTAATATCCCCAAGGCAGATCATCATACGGCAGGCAGCTATTCATAACATCACGTACTTCAACTGCACAGGACTATGAATTTTCAACCATTCGAGTCTCGGTAACTTAAGGATTAGAGCGTCTAAGGAGGAATTAGAAGGTTTACAGGTTTGACGCTTGTCTAACGAGCTCTGCACGTCTTATTTAATATCCCCAAGGCAGATCATCATACGGCAGGCCGCTATTCATAGCATCACGTACTTGAACTGCACATGACTATGAATTTTCAATCATTCGAGTCTCGGTAACTTAATGATTAGAGCGTCTAAAAGGAGTAATTAGAAGGCTTACAGGTTTGACTCTTGTCTAACGAGCTCTGCACGTCTTGTTTAATATCCCCAAGGCAGATCATCATACGGCAGGCCGCTATTAATAACATCGCGTACTTGAACTGCACATGACTATGAATGTTCAACCATTCAAGTCTTATTAGTTTTAGTTTAATGGTTAGGGTGTGCAAGAAGTCATTAGAAGGTTTACAGGTTTGACTCTCGTCTAACGAGCTCTGCACGCCTGTTACATTACCACCAAAGCAGATCATCATACAGGCCGCTATTCATAACATCACGTACTTCAACTGAGCTACAATGCTAAATGCTACCGCACATGACTATGAATTTTCAGCCATTTGAGTCTTAATAGTTTTAGTTTAATGGTTAGGGTGTGCAAGAAGTCATTAGAAGGTTTACAGGTTTGACTCTCGTCTAACGAGCTCTGCACGTCTGTTACATTACCACCAAAACAGATCATCGTACAGGCCGCTATTCATAACATCACGTACTTCAACTGCACATGACTATGAATTTTCAGCCATTCGGGTCTTAGACTCTTAGTATAGTATAATGGTTAGGGTGTGCAAGAAGTCATTAGAAGGTGTCAGGTTTGACCTCTGTCTGGGAGTGAGAAATATTTTCTGAGTATTTCAAATGTCTAGCAACGTTTGTTGTCGTCTGTGGCATCTGGTGATAACATGTATGTTGACGTGGGCAGTGTCCTGCGAACTGAAGGCGCTTTTGACAGCTAGATACTTGAACATGTCAACATACACCTCCCATGCGAATATGAAAAAATATTAAAAAGACGGTACGATAATGAAGAGCAAACACAGACAGCACCGCTCACTTCTTTTAACTATAATCGTAAATTGATCACAAAAGAAAACTGCGGTAAGTTGTATAGAATTAAACCTTTGTTATGGTTAAAGATAGTGGTCTAAAATAAGAAACGATTCCGACTTATAGACGACAAAATACATGTGACAAAAGCTCCTAGACTGGTAACCTCAAGGTAAAATTGTAAATAAATAAAAAATATATAAATCACTATAGTTATTGTATATAATTCAGCATAGACATTGTGTTTGGCTTCTAAATCGGTTTGCGCTATTTAGCCAGTGTTGTTAAATTCACTGTTTAGCCATTCAGTATGACTGAAGATGATAGTAAGTTGCAATTAAGCTGTATGTGTAACTGACTTGACTATAACTAATATCCTGCGCACACAAGAAGATATACTGAATCAGTTCTTGCTTAACAGCGGCAGGGCTCATTTTATAAACGAGATTCAGTACACACAAGAAAATATTAATTTCTTCGTCCACGCCCAACAACAGCTGGCAAGGCTATAGCTTTTGAACAAGCTGTCCTACACTTGGCTTGTGCCCTACACACAGGAAAGTATATATCCCTTGTCAAAGAAAACGTATAGTCCGGCATATATGGAGTCCTTTAATCCATTCCTGCGTAGGATCGATGTCTTCTGCATGAGGCCAGAGTAAAAAAAAATAAAAGGTGCCGTTTTACTATAAATGTTGCCAACTTCAGGAGAAAAATTGGGTATATAATAATTACAAGCAATATTTGGCATTTTACTCCTCCTTTCCTCCTTTACTGCTCCGAGTAGTGTCAGACAATTCTACTCGTCAAGTCTAAAAAAGTTATTACTGCAGGCTAGCTTCCACTCGGGAAATCGTCCGCAGGATAGGAACGGACAGGAAAGTTTCCTTTGTGTTGAAGTCATTAGTTCCGACCGAGAGCTCACAAGACAAAGAAAACTTCCCTGTCCGTTCCGGTCCTGCGGAAACTTTTCCTGAGTGAAAACTAGCCTTAAGAGAAAAAAGGACAATGGATAAATCGCCATCGTGGATGTCAGTGATCTCTGTGTCAGTCATGGACACAGAAGAGCTCAAGACCCATGGTTGTTTAACAATGTAACTCCTTGATGTCATTTTCAGAACTAGTTTTTTTAAAGATTCTGAAATAGTGTTGTCAAAACTCGCAGATTTTCGGCGCCGTTTCACAGTTTTCCCCCTCAGTTCTTTATAACAATCTAGAATCATCTTTTTGACTCAATGAATCTATTATTGTGTAACCATGCACTCGTCCATTATCCAGCATTCATTCTAAATAAACATGGCTATATGATAACCATAAGATAACGGCATTCTAAAGAAAACTACAGTCTAAGGTTCAGTTTGTATAACTAAAGTAGTTTGTTGTTTTAACCCTATATCGCCCAACGATGTCTTTAGTATTTTACTCTGGCTAACGCCAGACGATTTTACTCGTCAATGGAGTGGCTACTGGGCGATAAAAGGTTAATAGACTATCTCGGTTTCTTTAGGATTTTACTCTGGCTAATGCCAGACGATTTTACTCGTCAATGGAGTGGCTACTGGGCGATAAAAGGTTAATAGACTATCTTGGTTTCTTTAGTATTTTACTCTGGCTAACGCCAGACGATTTTTCTCTTCAATGGAGTGGCTACTGGGCGATAAAGGGTTAATGTAGAGGTTAAAATTATAAGTTACCATTCAATTCACAATAGTACATTAGTACTGTACATATTAATATAGTCATAAGAATGCTGGTAAATGTGGTACGTTTTGCAAGCTTGGTGTAATCAAACAGACGTTGGGTACAATACAATACAATTTTATTTAAAGTGATCAAATGCGCTTAGCTAATCCAGCTAGTTTACAGGCATGCCACTATTTAGATAAAAATATAACTACTATAAACTATAAAATACTAATCTATTATAAATTTTCAAAAATTTGTTCTATATAATAAATAATGTAAAGTATTTGATTTATTCTGCATCCAAGTTTCGTATCAATTTGATAAATAAATTAAAATTGTTTGTTTCTCTCGCAGGTTCTGGCAGTGAGTTCCAAAGTTTCACAGCAGTGTAGCGCCATGATTTTAGTCCATATGTTGTTGTTTGTACTTTAGGAAGTTCTAGTATGTTCGATCCTCGAAGATCGTAGTGAGAATTGCGCTTTGATAGTAGTTCTTGTATTGTAGTAGGAGACCTTGAGTTGGTTAAAGCATTAAAGACAGTTTTTACTATTTTACAGAGCCGTTCGTTTGAGAGCGTTAAAAGCCCCATGTTCGTCAAACTCAGGTTTATGAGTCCCGCCCATTCCACCCTTGCAGTTGAAACTAGCAACTTTTCTTGCACTAAATGTAAGATAAACTAAACTAAATTCCTTGTTGTTTATTTGCAGTAGATTATATTAGATTAGATTAGGTACAGGAAAGGTTTGATCTTTAACAAAATCAGTTCTGCGCTAAACAAATATTTTTCCTCGATGGGTGATATCTTACAATAAATGCATTAGCCATTAGTCATTAGCCATTAGCCATTAGTAAGCAGAGTTGAGTGAAAGTGTTGTTGTCAAGTTAAACAAACATTTAGCTATATTTATCTACAAATATTTACAATAACAGAACCACCCAACCATAACTGAAGTATTATTAAAACCACCAGCTTAAAAACTAATCCACTACTTTGCTTACAATATCCATTGAGACATTTTCAGATTGATATTCCGTTCGTGGAATTAATGCAAAGAGATTGAAAGAAAGAAGAAACGAAGATGGCTTGGATGCGGTAAAGATTGTCAGGTAACGCATAGCTTGTGTACTGTTCGTATAAAACAAACTGATTAAGAAGATTTCAACTTTCATTCGGGTTAAATTTCAAGTTTTCACAGTAAACTTTCCGCTTAGATTGCGCGCAGAGTTTTTAGCCAATCCTAGGATAGAATTCATATTACTTTATAGCACTATTGTTATCTTGGTTTCCCAGCGCTAGCTTTGCCCTATACTGGCTCTAGCTGCTTAAATATACAGTGGAACCTCGTTAGTACGATCACCGTCGGGCCAAAAAGATGTGGTCGTAATAACGGGGTGGTCGTATTAACGGGGGAGTATTACACTGCTTAGAATGTATTCAGGCCAGAAAAAAGTGGTCGTGATAACGAAGGTGGTCGTATTAACGAGGGAGTATTACACTGCTTAGAATGTATTCAGGCCAGAAAAAAGTGGTCGTGATAACGAAGGTAGTCGTATTAACGGAGGAGTATTACACTACTTAGAATGTATCCAGGCCAGAAAAAAGTGGTCGTAATAACGAAGGTGGTCGTATTAACGAGGGAGTATTACACTACTTAGAATGTATTCAGGCCAGAAAAAAGTGGTCGTAATAACGAGGTGGTCGTATTAACGGGGGAGTATTACACTGCTTAGAATGTATTCAGGCCAGAAAAAAGTGGTCGTGATAACGAAGGTGGTCGTATTAACGAGGGAGTATTACACTGCTTAGAATGTATTCAGGCCAGAAAAAAGTGGTCGTGATAACGAAGGTGGTCGTATTAACGAGGGAGTATTACACTACTTAGAATGTATTCAGGCCAGAAAAAAGTGGTCGTAATAACGAGGTGGTCGTATTAACGGAGGAGTATTACAATACTTAGCATGTATTCAGGCCAGAAAAAAGTGGTCGTAATAACGAGGTGGTCGTATTAACGAGGGAGTATTACACTGCTTAGAATGTATTCAGGCCAGAAAAAAGTGGTCGTAATAACGAGGTGGTCGTATTAACGGGGGAGTATTACACTGCTTAGAATGTATTCAGGCCAGAAAAAAGTGGTCGTGATAACGAAGGTGGTCGTATTAACGAGGGAGTATTACACTACTTAGAATGTATTCAGGCCAGAAAAAAGTGGTCGTAATAACGAGGTGGTCGTATTAACGAGGGAGTATTACACTGCTTAGAATGTATTCAGGCCAGAAAAAAGTGGTCGTAATAACGAGGTGGTCGTATTAACGGGGGAGTATTACAATACTTAGAATGTATTCAGGCCAGAAAAAAGTGGTCGTAATAACGAGGTGGTCGTATTAACGGGGGAGTATTACACTGCTTAGAATGTATTCAGGCCAGAAAAAAAGTGAATGTAATAACGAGGTGGTCGTAATAACGAGGTGGTCGTATTAACGAGGGAGTATTACACTACTTAGAATGTATTCAGGCCAGAAAAAAGTGGTCGTGATAACGAAGGTGGTCGTATTAACGAGGGAGTATTACACTGCTTAGAATGTATTCAGGCCAGAAAAAGTGGTCGTAATAACGAAGGTGGTCGTATTAACGGAGGAGTATTACACTACTTAGAATGTATTCAGGCCAGAAAAAAGTGGTCGTAATAACGAAGGTGGTCGTATTAACGAGGGAGTATTACATTACTGAGAATGTAGAATAACGAGTGGTATTTAACGGGGAGTATTACATTACTGAGAATGTATTCCAGAAAAAAGTGGTCGTAATAACGAAGGTGGTCGTATTAACGGGGAGGGAGTATTACACTGCTTAGAATGTATTCAGGCCAGAAAAAGTGGTCGTAATAACGAGGTGGTCGTATTAACGAGGGAGTATTACACTGCTTAGAATGTATTCAGGCCAGAAAAAAGTGGTCGTGATAACGAAGGTGGTCGTATTAACGAGGGAGTATTACACTGCTTAGAATGTATTCAGGCCAGAAAAAAGTGGTCGTAATAACGAGGTGGTCGTATTAACGGAGGAGTATTACACTACTTAGCATGTATTCAGGCCAGAAAAAAGTGGTCGTAATAACGAGGTGGTCGTATTAACGAGGGAGTATTACACTACTTAGAATGTATTCAGGCCAGAAAAAAGTGGTCGTAATAACGAAGGTGGTCGTATTAACGAGGGAGTATTACACTGCTTAGAATGTATTCAGGCCAGAAAAAAGTGGTCGTGATAACGAAGGTGGTCGTATTAACGAGGGAGTATTACACTGCTTAGAATGTATTCAGGCCAGAAAAAAGTGGTCGTGATAACGAGGTGGTCGTATTAACGAGGGAGTATTACACTACTTAGAATGTATTCAGGCCAGAAAAAAGTGGTCGTAATAACGAAGGTGGTCGTATTAACGGAGGGAGTATTACACTACTTAGAATGTATTCAGGCCAGAAAAAAGTGTGTAAACGTGGTCGTAATAACGAGGTGGTCGTATATTACATCTTAGATGTATTCAGGCCAGAAAAAGTATTAACGAGGGAGTATTACACTGCTTAGAATGTATTCAGGCCAGAAAAAAAAGTGATCGTAATAACGGGGGAGTATTACACTGCTTAGAATGTATTCAGGCCAGAAAAAAAGTGAATGTAATAACGAGGTGGTCGTAATAACGAGGTGGTCGTATTAACGAGGGAGTATTACAGTACTTAGAATGTATTCAGGCCAGAAAAAAGTGGTCGTAATAATGGGGTGGTCGTATTAACGGGGGAGTATTACACTGCTTAGAATGTATTCAGGCCAGAAAAAAAGTGAATGTAATAACGAGGTGGTCGTATTAACGAGGGAGTATTACACTACTTAGAATGTATTCAGGCCAGAAAAAAGTGGTCGTAATAACGAGGTGGTCGTATTAACGAGGGAGTATTACACTGCTTAGAATGTATTCAGGCCAGAAAAAAAGTGAATGTAATAACGAGGTGGTCGTAATAACGAGGTGGTCGTATTAACGAGGGAGTATTACACTACTTAGAATGTATTCAGGCCAGAAAAAAGTGGTCGTAATAACGAGGTGGTCGTATTAATTACGGGGGAGTATTACACTACTTAGAATGTATTCAGGCCAGAAAAAAGTGGCCGTAATAACGGGGTGGTCGTATTAACGGGGGAGTATTACACTGCTTAGAATGTATTCAGACCAGAAAAAAGTGGTCGTGATAACGAGGTGGTCGTATTAATTACGGGGGAGTATCACACTACTTAGAATGTATTCAGGCCAGGAAAAAGTGGTCGTGATAACGAAGGTGGTCGTATTAACGAGGGAGTATTACACTACTTAGAATGTATTCAGGCCAGAAAAAAGTGGTCGTAATAACGAGGTGGTCGTATTAATTACGGGGGAGTATTACACTACTTAGAATGTATTCAGGCCAGAAAAAAAGTCGTCGTAATAACGAGGTGGTCGTATTAATTACGGGGGAGTATTACACTACTTAGAATGTGTTCAGGCCAGAAAAAAGTGGCCGTAATAACGGGGTGGTCGTATTAACGGAGATTAGTATAAATACACAGATGATTATAGAAAATCACGCGCGCTGATTGGTCGAGCTACTTCAGATTAATTCTCGATAATCACCTACAGCGTTTATCCAAAATGGCCACCAGCCAACTTGTCAATGCGACAGACGAAGAAATGATCAATTTTAAAGAAAATGCTCTTCCTAAAAGTACGAAAATGTGTATTTATACTAAAACAATTATTCGCCTCAGGCTCAGCGAATATCGGTGAATAATAACCTCGACTTCATCTCGGTTATTATTCACCGATATTCACCTCGCCTTCGGCGAATAATTGTTAAGTATTACAATACTTAGAATGTATGCAGGCCAGAAAAAAGTGGTCGTAATAACGGGGTGGTCGTATGGCGGGTTTCCACTGTGTTCTCATCTGTTTTTGATCTGCCGTGCATGGTCGGTCTGCTACAGACTGCTGTTAACTAACTGGGCTGTGGAGAGGCACACTTGAGGTGCCTCTGCTTGATTGTTGCCACAGTCACTGCATGCATGCTATATAGTCTGTGCATTTGTTAACTAATGCTTCAGGATGCCATTCTATACCCTGCTTAATCAATTAGAACTTTCTTATAGACTCTAAAGTGTTTTGTGTGTTGTTTAACGTGTTTTTACTTCAGTAAACCTTTCTCACAATTAGTACCCACATACTTGTAAATTTGTAAACTAAGCGTTTTACAACATTTATCATCTACTCAGAGACAAATGTTGCGCAGTGAATTTCACTCTTCATCAAGTGCTACCTACCCTGCAAGTCAGAGCCCATTTCCGACCTACGCAAGCTTCGGGGGAAAGTGGGCTCTGCCAACAAACTCGATCTTCGCCCCAAGTTTGGGGCGAGTCAGTCAGGTTTTAAACTGGTCAAACAAGTTCTAGTTTACGAACACGCGTAAGCAGGAAAATAGCAAGTGACGCGTTAGAGACTGGGCCCAAAATAGTATCATGGCAACCGTTCACGCATGCTCAAAAAGAAATATCGAGTTTGTTGGCAGAGCCCACTTTCCCCCGAAGCTTGCGTAAGGTCGAAAAGGGTAAGTGCTACCAAGCTCAGGAACCAGAAATTTCATAGCCTCGGGCTATGGCTATGGCTATGGCTATGGCTATGGCTATGGCTATGGCTATGGCTATGGCTATGACTATGGCTATATGACTATGGCTATGGCTATGCCTATGGCTATTAGTGTATTTTATACATCTCTGGATATGGTGTTGAATGCGCGCGCACATGATGCCGTCAGTAAGACGTCAGACAATTTAGTTCATATCTTTCGCGGCATTTTAAAACGCGAGATTGCAGCGCGACAAGCTAGGAAACTTAATCATAAAAGCCGCAGATATTTCATTTTGTTAATTCAACTCAGAACGCGTGCGGTTTTAAAACAACAGGAGCTTGTTAAAGAATTAATTAAAAAACACACAAAAAAAAAAAGAAATCAAGCAAATTGAATTACATCTTAAAGTAAACAGCCAGGGTCAGGGGATGTAACATAAAATTAAGCACCAAAACAACTAATTAAATACAAATTTACTGTAAAAATAAACGAGGATAACAAACCATTTGTTACGCACTAAATAACTTCAAGAGAACATATGAGTAATTACCATGCAGTCAGATCTTTCGCAATAATTTAGTCTGAGTTTCATCCCAAGCTGGGTGGATAATAGAATTCGACCATATGGACTGATTAGTAACTTTAATTTAAATTTTGTATTCATATCATGCAAGTAAAAATCATTTTAAATATCATTTTCTTCTCTCTTAGAGCCACAAGACTGGTTTCTAAACGCTGGGTACGTCTATTCACCAAGTCTTGTGTCTCTTTCTTCTCTTAGCTTATTCTCAACGTTTTATTTAGTCACACATTAAGCGAGACCGCACAGACCTAGTGGGGTAGTCGGCCAGACTCTGCGGCAGCATGTTGGGGGCAGTGTTACAAATTAGTCTTTTGTTGGTTCCAATGTTTCATGTAGTTATTATATTTATGTTATGCCTTCATAGATTCAATTTACATTGCCACGAAGGACTTCTCTTCACTAAGCTTGTATACTGTGCCTCGCTAAAGTCTTCACACAAGGTATGACTTAGTTTATATTTCAAAACTACCTATTATCGTAACATGTTAAGCGGGAATAAATTTAAATGAAACTTGCACACCCGAGCTATAACAAGCAGCCCTCGCACAATTATCTGTCGTATATATATATACTAATCAGCTCGTTGCTTGTTTACACTCTTTACGTTTCTCTCCGACAATACAAGACAATACAAAATCATTTATTTTAACACGATGGTAAGTATTGCAGCAGTATCTGCTGATGTGGTCGTGTATGAAGGGTCTTCGCTCGAACGGTTAGAAACTAGCTACGTTCAATAATTCAGTCGCGGCGGTACTCAAAGCTTATACAGTACTATATTTCGACGTGTCCTTATACTAGTGTATAGTCAGGCATGACGGTTGCTTGCAAGGGATGATCGTTTAGTTTATAGAAGTATTAACCCATTCCTTCCTGGCCTAGTCTAATAAAAGAGACACTTTTCTGTTCCTTACTGTCTAGCGCTGCAGAGGATTTAGCTCGGCGCAAAAGATAGACCCCTTATACTGAAGGCTCCGCTTGGATGATCGTTTAGTTTTTATATTAACCCATTCCTTCCTGGCCTTGTCTAGTAAAAGAGACCCTTTTGTTACATATGTTCCTTACTGTCTAACGCTACAGAGGATTTCGCTCGGCGCTAAAGATAGACCCTTATAAAGGCTCCGCTTGGATGATCGTTTAATTTCTAGAAGTCAATTAACCCATTCCTTCCTGGCCTAGTCTAATAAAAGGACCCTTTTCTTACATATGTTCCTCACTCTATTAAACGCAGAGGATTTAACTCGGCACTAAAGATAGACCCCTTATAAAGGCTCCGCTTGGATGATCGTTTAATTTCTAGAAGTCAATTAACCCATTCCTTCCTGGCCTAGTCTAGTCTAGAGACCCTTTTCTTACATATGTTCTTCACTGTCTATTAAACGCAGAGGATTTAACTCGGCACTAAAGATAGACCCCTTATAAAGGCTCCGCTTGGATGATCGTTTAATTTCTAGAAGTCAATTAACCCATTCCTTCCTGGCCTAGTCTAATAAAAGGACCCTTTTCTTACATATGTTCCTCGCTGTCTAGCGCTGCAGAAGATTTAACTTGGCGCTAAAGATAGACCCCTATAAAGGCTCCGCTTGGAATGTCAGTATTTCGCTATCAAAACTATTATCTCGGCAGTTTTCACCGCTTTGCTCTACGGAGAATAGGTTAACAACAGTCTTTGCATTAACTGTGAATAGAAATTCATTTGAAAAAATGGTCAGTATTAACTATATCTAAGTAAAACTCAATGGATTGTCCCAAGACTTATAATCGTTTGACACGATGGTGTTTTTTCCTTTTTTAACTAAGGAGACCAAAATTGATTATAGCGCGACGAATAATGCATGTATACATGAATTAATTGTATTAATATCTCTATAACCTTAGGCTCCGTGAATGTAAGACCTCAGCCGAGTTATTTTATTAAATACTTAGTGCCTTAAGTACTTAAATCGTATCTCGCTATAGAAAATTCTTTCCTCTTTTTTTCTGGCCAACACTCGTACGTAGACCATGATCTGAGTTTACACACTCCTGTTCCAGTCTCACGAAAGGCACGATGGGAGCTCACGTGTTGTTAGTTTAAATTTTGGCATGTGCAAAATGACGTGAGCACTCGAAGAGGGCGTGACCAGCACTCGAATATCGAAGAGGGCGTGACCAGCATGCTGAGGAAGTTGGGTGGGTGGGTGGGTGGTCGAGCTTGTTTAAAATAACTGTGCCATCAACAACCAATATGGTATCTCCACTGTTCTTTAAGATTCTTGATATTCACTATCATCAGTAACCATAGTCATTAAAAGTTCAAACTAATATAATTCAGCAGTGGTTCGCTCATTCTTCACGCCCCTAGTGTGAAAGAAACTATGGAGATTAATGGCGCAATTGCCGCAAAAACAATGTTCCAATGTTTTTATGAAGCCGGCTAAATAATTATAAGTAATTTGTATATGGTTTATCGTTAAAAATTTATCCCAATCTCATTATAATCTAATTATTAAATTAAAACAGAAAAACAAACAAACATGCAGTAGTTGTAGCATAATCTTCTTGGAACTGGTTCTGTCATATGCATATACACTGTATAGTATAACAACATTTAACTGTTAAACCGTTAACACATAAATCCATGCTAAATGACATTCAGCAAGGACTTAAACTTAATATGTAATTTTCCACGAGAGAGCAATTTTTGATGAAGCTAGTATTTTACATTTTACTTTGATGAAGGGCCGCTCGCCTCGAAACGTCAGTATTTCGTTTTCAAAACTATTCTCGTCAGTTTACCATCTTTTCACTTTGCTCTATCGAAAACACTGCCTACACAGCACTCTACTCTTTACTCTAATGAAGGGCTCTACTTGAAACGTCAGTATTTCATTTTCAAAACTATTCTCGTCAGTTTACCATCTTTTCACTTTGCTCTATCTAAAACCCAGCTGCCTACACAGCACTCTACATGCATGTACTTTTGTACATGTATGTATATCGCTACAACTTATGTACAGACATAGCTATTCCACCCATGATTTTCTTAATTAATCAAAATGCAAAATAATGTTTCCAAACTACAGAGCGGGACAAAGCGCCATCGGGTCAAAATAAACTAATTTAATTTTTTTTATCTCCACGCTTTAACATGCAGCTGCTGGTTCAGATAATTCAGTTTTAATGAGTTTGAAGTTGACAACGAAATCTTCACCCCATTATACAAATAACCGAAAAGAATAGAGATAAGAGATTGTCACCCAATCAACTCTTTTCAAAAACAAGATTATATGTCAATAAATATTACACTGACTGAAACGTACGAAGAACGAGAGCTTTTATGTCATGAAATACAGTACTTGGGCGTTATCACGAGTCACTCCTGATTTCACGGTGTTTGAAGCAATCGGTGTATTGCTTGAGAAATTTGGCTGGAGATCTCAAGGAAATTGAAGTGTTATAAACTGTGTACAACTGTTTATCTCTAAACACTACCAGGGAGTTTGGTATTTTACGTAATCTAATTTGATGCATACGAAGCAAGCCATTTTTAAGGTACTCCTATAGTCTCAGTACAAGCGAAGACTGTTAAATTTAATAATTGAAATTTCGTAGAAATAAACGAACGTAAAAAAACCCTTGCCTATCTATTAGCTGGAGTTAATCTGAGTTGTATGTGTGTATAAATGTTTATTTTCAAACTATGCCAAGATGTTTTTAATTCAACTTATTTAATCTAGAAAGAAATATGTTTTTTTTTGTAGGCTAAAGTTCCTTGTCACAGTCGGAGAACAACACGTCGGCTTCTGATAGCCGCAGGTAGCCAACAATCCAATTTGGAATAAAAATAAGATCAACTTCTTGCTGGTTGAATTCAATAGAAATCCCACACTACTGATCTGTCATCAAAACAAATGCTAACTGTGAACTATTGAAGCCACAACCCAACTGAGAAATAAAAAAAACAGCGACTCACAATCCTAGGCTGGCCAACTATAAAGATACCATCGAGATATCAAAGTCATTAGAACAACACTCGGATATATTGTCAAAAACAGAACATTAAATACAGAAAAGACCTGGTGTTTCAACTGTATATATATAACATTTAAAAAGCTTTGAGAGTTTGATTGTGTACAACTCCCCAGGAATTGTGTTAAGAATTCAATATGGGAGTCCAGTGTGGATTAAACTAAGACAGAAGTTAGTCGTCAGATCAATTAACGTTCAGTACCCAACAAGGATTGTCAAAGAGTTGACGCCGAAAGATAAAAAGTGACAACCGATGTGTTTCTAAGTCACAAACACATGCGAACACCGTGATTAAACTAAATACAATAACACTATCAAATAAAGATAAGGAAATTAGCCAAAGTTGTACATTAGCTTCTCAGTGAAGCTGCTTCTCTATTTTGAAAAATGGTCAACAATACGTCGACAGTTTTGTTCCCAGAGCCCAAGATCTCAATGATAATCCGTTTGAGTCTCTACGCTGTTGTCTTCGTGCTTACAGTCTTAGGAAACGTTTTAGTAATCATGGTGATTATGAAGAATAGAAAATTACGAAGTCTTGACACCTATTATTATGGATATTATTTGTTAAACTTAGCCATTGCTGATCTTTCCGTTGCACTCTTCATTATCCCAATCACAGTGGTCTATCAAGAGCTTCAATCTTGGCCGTTTGGTGTGTTTCTTTGTAAGCTTATTCCAACTTTATTGATTACGTCGTTAACTGCGTCTATTCTGACACTTCTCGTGCTTACGTTTGAACGGTATTGGGCTATTGTCTATCCATTAAAACCACGCTTAGAAAGAAATAAACTGCTAGTCATTCTAGCGCTGGTTTGGTTCTTCTCATTTGCTGCTGGTTCTCCTGAACTGTTCGTCTACCAGTTGAGAGACAAGGTAAGAGAAATTTCACTATACTAAACATTCCTACTTCACCCATTCCTGCTTGAGCTGGCCAAAAACAATCCTTTTAGTTAGTTTCAGAAATTGCAGCTTGATGTTAGTAATAATTGTCAGTTGTTTGCTGTACAAGCTGAGTTAGTTAGTAATACTCAGAAAAACTCTGAGCTCTAAACGGAACTCGAACCCACAACCTTCTGAATGCTAGCCAGACGCTCTAACCATTGAGCCACTAGAGCTCAGATAGCGGAGCAAGGTTAATTAAGGTACTTATACCTTAGACTGTGCCTAGTCCTCTAAGAACGAGTCTTAACCGCATTCAGAAGGTTGTGGGTTCGAGTCCCGCTTAGAGCTCAGAGTTTTTCTGAGTATTACTAACTAACTCAGCTTGTACAGCAAACAACTGACAATTATTAACAATCCTTTTATTGTCTTACTCTGTCTGTTTTATTTTACTCGTCAAAGGGGGAACCTTCAGACAGACATCCTGCAGGCAGCAATGGCAATGGGCATACAACATAGAACGCCCTGGCCGTATTTATAGAAACGTTGGCACGTGCACCCTCATTCGGCAAGAAATATAAAGCAGATTTAAATTTATGGAAAAACGTCCAGCTTACTTATAGCTATATATATTTAAACATTATTTATTAAGAAAGACGCGCGTTGTACTCTGGATTACAACTCAGAGACATTCCACAGATCCGACATATATGCGATCATGATGATGAGCATGGATGGCGTGTGCTGTTAGCGCGCTGCCTCTCACCAAAAGTTAAGCCAGGTTAGACAGGGTTAGTACTTGGATGGGTTGAACTCATGTGAGTAGAGTTGCAGTTGATCTCTCCTGTGCTTTGAGGGTTTTTCGCCGGGTTCTCCAGTTTTCCTCCCTTTCATAAAATCAACACCTAACATCTTAGCTGTGATCTGTGATCTGTAGTCTAAAATGTGTTGGTGGCGGCTGCCTGGAGCGCCTTTGATATGCCTCGACACGGCCACGTTGATCTGCGTCCTTCGTAATTCAGCCGCTGGATGCAAGTAAAAATGATTAGCCACCCAATCACCACTACTACCACTACTACCACTACTACCACTACTACCACTACTACCACTACCACCACTACCACCACTACTACCACTACTACCACTACTACCACTACTACCACTACTACCACTACTACCACTACTACCACTACTACCACTACCACCACCACTACCACCACCACTACCACCACCACCGCTACTACCATCACCACTACTACCACTACTACCACCACCACCACCACCACTACTACCACTACTACCACTACCACCACTACTACCACTACTACCACCATCACCACCACCATCACCACCATTATGATTATATCAAACCATCGTTATGATTATATTAACCATCGTTATGATTATATCATTATTTTGAAGGTCTCTGGGACACAGATTCAGGATAAATACCCTTGTGCTGAACAGTGGCCAAGCAATGCACAACGCCAAGGCTATACTGCATTTTTATTCATATTCTCTTACCTTCTTCCATTAATTCTCATCCTTGGTGCTTATCTCCGTATTGTGTTCGAGCTTCGACGATCCACGACTCAATGCTTTGGAATTAATGAAAAAGCACATATTAAAAAGACAGTTCGAGTATTGATTATTATCGTTGTTAGCTTTGCTTTATGTTATCTGCCAGAGAAAGTTCTTTTCATTTGGATTGATTACGGAGATGGTGGAACGTACAAGTATATTGATATACTAATGAGTTACTCTTACTTGATTCAATGGTTTAATAGTTGTCTTAATCCGATTATCTATGGTGCTGTTGATATCAACTTTCGAAAGTTTTATGCTTCAATGATACGACAGTGTGCTGGTTGTAAATCATATAGTTCGCACATCAAACAAAGATTTAGTACGAGTAGAATGTCGAGACAAGGTAACTAACCGTTTTAGAATTATCGTATGATAACAAAATGATTTACTTGACGGCCAAAGTCTTGATTCGAGCGCGATTCGAGATATACTAGTGCTATAGTATACCTGTTCACCTATCGCGGAATCCACAGGAAGTTTTCATTCAAATTAAGTCGACAAGAATATATTAGGCACAAATATTTTCTTTTGCATTCAAAAGCTGAACAGTGTAGAGCAGCCGACCAAAGTCCCAAAGGTACGAGTTCAACTCCCACCAGGGTTGAACTTGTACCATTCTGCCATAGAACAGTAGCTGAGTCAAGAGAGCTGCAATCGTTGACAAAATGGTTGGCACATGTTACACGTTTACTAGGTGCGGACCCCCCTTCCCCCATTTCAATGTTGTATGGCAACTAAATGATGTGCATCATGTGCTAAAGGTGTTGTGATGCCCATCGACACTCTATCATCGCAATGGGACCAACATTGAGACGGGGGATGGGGGGAAACAGCGGATAAATTAGCATTTTCCACCAATATAGGACTTTAACACAACTCCGCAGTGTCGTGCCAACTATTTTTGTCAATCATTGTGAGTATTGTAAAACAATATGGCTGACAATTTCCCAAGCAAAATAGCACAATGGGCCCGTCCAAGTCCGAGTCCAAAGGGCTGTTCATATAAGGTGGCCAGCCCGGTTCAGATTTTATGTCACAAAAATCTTTCTTTACTACAAAAAGGAATTATAATACTCCTTGTGCTATACCTACAGGAAAACAAACCCAATTTTGCTTTTAAGATTTTTTCGTGACATAAAATCAGCCCGGATAGTCCGCCTTAATGAACCCTAAGAAACTGATGACTTTCTCTAAGCCTGAGGTAACTAACGTTAAGTCCTAGCCGTAAACCTTTTCAAAAGCCTGTTTTTCTTTGGAGCTAGGGAGAATGGGCCGGAAACGACAAAGTAGTTGACTTGGGCAAGTCTAAAATTCCCGCTTGAAAAGTTTTCTTCTCGGGGCTAATTAGCTTATAGAACAGCTGCACAATAATTAACTTTATACATTAATGTTATTCTTTGTGTTTTTGCTTATTTATCTAATATGGCAACTACTGAGAACTTTAATTAAATCATAGAACAACCGTAGCTTCAATAACCGTGAACGTGCTTTCATTAAAGATTAAAACATTTTGATTCAGAAACACGCATTTTCGGCTCCGGTTACGTGGAAAATTCTTACTCTAATTATAATTAGAACTAATTATAATAAAAAATAGAACTGATTAGTAATAATTAATTAGAACTAATCAGTTACTTTCAAAGAATTAGAACTAATTAGCAATACAATTAGAATTCCAATTCGAGTTACTATCAGGATTAGTTTTAGAATATGATTTAATTGGGTTAGTACTCAGAGTTTTTCAATGCACCAGTTAGTCTTACTAACATGATTTTGTACTGTTTTATCTGTTTCTAGGGGAATTATATGGTATGACATCAGATGAATGCCGGGACAACGTTTAGCCGTGAATAAGAAAGCTTATTATTCCCGTGCTGTATAGCTTCATATTATATAATTAAACATTGCTTATAGTTATAGAAATTTACATAAAAAAATTCAATACAAGTCAAACTTTATGTTATATTATATTTCAAAAACTGATTAATAATTTATGAGGAAAACACAAAGGAAATCACTACCATAGACCTTATTTAAAAATGGCTGCCGAAATAAAAATTTTTTATATACATATAAATTAGCCCTTATGAACTCGTTTTCATGTGTGAAATTCAAAATAATTTTTACTTCAAAACGAGATTAAGGGCTAATTTATATGCACAACAAAGGAATTCTAATTCGGCGGCCATTTTTGAATAAGGTCTATGTCCGTGTTTTTATTTCTGATAAAAATCCCTCCTGATTTACATAAACTTTAGCTTTGATTTTCTCGGCTTAGACAACGTTATTTTTCAAACTTACTACGCCAATGAACTTACCAAATGCGTCGTTTTTGAAGCCAACCTCGTCCCCAGGGCATTTTGCCTCCACGTTGGAGGTCGGCGAAAATGGCCCTGGCATCGGCTGGTCACGTGACACTCAGAATTTTGGGGTGTTTTGGCAAGAAAATTTATGCGGTCTTTGTGTTTCGTTTTTGTATAATGCGTATACATGAATAATAAATAAGAAATATTTAACGCTCTGCCGAATCACTCATGTGAACCTTTATCATAAATGCAACTGGCTAGCATTATTCATCATGATTCTCCCCACGATTATCCAGGATACATTTAAATGTCGGGAAGAAACATATATCTAATGTTGTTCTTGACCTTAACCAAAGCTATCGTTACAATTCTTTGGATGAACTTCGCAAAGTGGATTTATTGCAATTCATATTTTGATGAATAAATTACACTGTATCTGTATTAATCAAGTTTTTAAACCGGCCAATCCGATTATAGAATCGACCAGCCGATGCCAGGGCCATTTTCGCCGACCTCCCAACGTGGAGGCAAAATGCCCTGGGGACGAGGTTGTTTTGAAGCTATTTAAAACATGCGCAGTACGTGTTTTATCAGATCTAAAACACTTGGCTATCTCCTCATGTTAATGCTGCTAATCTTTTAATATTACTTATGTATACATGTGACGTCATCAAGGGGCCCAAATCGATAATTTGCATATATATATATATATATATACAGGGTGTATCAAAAAAAAGGCTACCCTTAGAAAATATAATTAACATTCTTTTCAAATAACCTATTGTATATTGACAGCCCTGGACACCTCTGAAGTCACGGATGCGTAAAAAACAAATGGTCGTATACACCTGGGAAATTACGATAACTTCTAAACGTATGAAGGAGCATAACTGAAATAAAAATGTTAATTATATTCATATCAGTTCGATTAAAAATGGTTCAACTGACCACAGGGCTGTCAATATACAATAGGTTATTTGAAAAGAATGTTAATTATATTTTCTAAGGGTAGCTTTTTTTTTGATACACCCTGTATATATATATAATTTATGTATTATGTGCAAATTATCGATTTGGGCCCCTTGATGTCGTCACATGGGTCGGTTTCAGGGGTCCTGATGACGTCACGCGTCATATGTCTATGTGTTCTCTAGTGGTCCCCTGGGTTGGCTAAAAATGATGTTAGTGATCCTTACTTTTCAAAAATTTTATGGGGCTATTCTCAAGTTAGCTCCCCCCGTCTCTCAGCCACCCTGGAAATGACCAGTCTCTCATCATGCTAGTATATTCTTCACTTCCTATTATATATATATATATATATATATATATATATAATATGAGTTAGGTTACAAAAACCAATGACAGAGTGCTCAATGGATAACCAGAGCATAATAAGCCATTTTATCTGAAGAGTGCCACGTTATATGTGGTACGAAACTATATAGTAATAAATATGCCTAACAAAGCTTGCTGAGTTTTTGTGTTTTGCTATATATATATATATATATAATTTAATATTTGAATAATATTATTTATTATTTGTACAGGAAGCCTAATCAGTTATAAATAACTATTATCAACAAAGGTCTAGTTAAATAAATATACAAGGTATTTCTTGTCCCTTCAACAGGCAAGAAAGAATGTTAAAGAAGTATATATTGATTCTCTCTTCCTTGAAGATAGAGTTTCAATATTTGCGTAAGTGATTTATACCGTCGCAAAATAAGCATAAAGCGTCAGGTTGTCCACTGAACGTCTATTAGAGCCTCAGAACATCTATCAGAACGTCCATTAGAACTCACAACGTTCTCTTCTCTTTTTCCTGAACCATTTACGTTAAAAAAGTAAACTTTTCAGCTCTAAATACGTTCCAAGTTGTTCAATAAATATACGAACTATTGACAAGCAGTGGTTTTGCCCCAGAGCAATACATTCCTGGTATTCCGTTTTTTGAACCAGACAAGCGTTCTGACACAAGAAAAATTGTTTAAATTGATGCTACTTACTTTAGTTTAGCGCCTCATTGCTACTGTTTGGTTTCTTTGGCAAGAAATTCAAGCAAAAACCTCGCCAAAGCCAACGCTTGTTTCCTTTCATTTTGTTTCCTTTCAAGGTCTTGGAAAAATTTTCGAAATTTTCGCGCCACTGCAAAACTGAAAACACAATCACAGTGGACGGCGGTATGACCCGGCAATTTGACACAGGTCGCCAAAGCGATATTAAAAACAATATTTTCTATTTAACAAATATTAAGAGTAAATTTTTCCGTGCGTGTGTCGGGTGCCCCACGAAAAAATGGCCCAATTACACGCCATCAAGCGCCATCTTGTTAGGTCTGAGCTGCGAAATTGACCAATCACAGATGACCCTGACAGCACGCCACCTTGGTATGTCTAAAATTAACCAATCAGCAAACCAGAAAATCAAAGATGGCGCCGTTCAATTGGGGATACTTCATGTATTACAAAAGTATCGTGGACCCGCAGTCCAGTTATATAGAGGTCAGTGACTGTAATAAATACGTCTCCTGGATCTATTACAGTACGAAAAAACGTAATCTGTTTGTTTGCTACAATATAGGCGAGTTTCATGAAGGGCTCTGCTTGAAACGTCAGTATTTCGTTAACAAACTATTCTCAGCAGTTTACCATCTTTTCACTTTGCTCTATTTAAAACACTGCCTACACAACACTCTACTTTTTACTCTGATGAAGAGCTCTGCTTGAAACGTCAGTATTTTGTTATCAAAACTATTCTCAACGGTTTACCATCTTTTCACTTTGCTCGATCTAAAACACTGCCTACACAACACTCTACCTTTTCACACTCTCAGATTTTCGACGAATAATAACACCAAGCTTGAATACCCCCCTCTCACACCCCAAAAACCAAAACAATCCCCAAAAAAACAAACAAACAAACCCAAAAGACAACTGTACGAAACAATAAATTATGTGGAATAAACTCTTATTTATAAAGACACCGACCAAAAAATAAAGCGTGTAAAAAAGTGACAAAAAGGTTTGGCATTACAAGCAATTTAAGTTTTAAAATAAGTTACTTTATTTCCTACAGTATTATCGTCAAACTTGCAACATAAATAACGTAAGCTTTCTTTACATTATTACTACACAATAAACTATATACACTTTCGGCTTGATTTCTACGAAAGTAAATCAGAATAATTATAATTACCGGAATTGACCGTATCGAAAAAGATGGCGACTTGTACATTTAACCACAATCGTTTGCGCATAATAAGTATTGTTTCTTGTATAATTATCGGAAGATAGATCTTTAAAAAGGTCAACTTTGGTGGGAATGAAATTCTTGCTTACTTAATCCATGTTAACATGATAAACAATGTTTAATTGTTATTTAAGCTGATTTTAGGTCGCAAAGCATTGTGGTTAAATGTACCGCCGCCATCTTTTTCGGTATTGTCGATTAAATTTCGTTTTAGGAAATTGAATAAGATCTAGAATAATTTCCCGCACTGAATGTTTCTAGGAAACTGTTGACAGAACAAGTAATTCAAAATTTCAAGTGCCAAGTTTTTGTTCTAAGAAAGTAAATCACAATAATTATAATTACCGAAATTAAATTTCGTTTTAGGAAATTACATTAGAATAATTTCCTCCACCGAATGTTTCTAAGGAACTGTTTTGTTTACAGAACAAGTAATTTAAATTTACCAGCGTCAAGTTTTGGCTCTAGGACAGAGAACTAAAACACTTAATTAATTAATTAATTAATTAATTAATTAATTAATTAATTAATTAAAGTAATAATTAAAGAAATTAAACTTTCCAGGAAGAGTAATTCTTTGGACGAAATGTAATGTTTCTATGAAAGCGTTTCCAATTATGTAATTCAGAATTACTTTTTTGTTCAAAGAAAGTACACAAGAGTAAGTTTAATTATAGAAATTAAACTTTCTGGGAAATTAGAAGAATTTCCTCCACTAAAAAGAATGTTTCTGGGAAACAGTTTACAATAATAATTTGAACGTTTTTAAGTCATAAAGAAAATCTTAACGTATAATTCTGTACAACGAAGGAAATCTACAATCTAGTCAATAATTTAAGTATTTATATATTAAGACATTAATATAATAATGACAGAAAAAACTGTTCTAGTCACCAACAATCAGACAGAGGTCAGATGTAAACCAGAGAGTGGAGACGGACTGCCTTCCAGGAAATTGACTCGGTCAGGAGACACACTAACCGATGTGATGACGACCAACAGATTTATTGTCCAACAGTGTCGCTCGCAGTCATACATCTTTCGTGCGATGCTCGGAAACTCAGGAAAAACCTGTTCTAGTCAGGTTTACATCAATAATCAGACAGCGGTGAGATGTAAACCAGAAAGTGGAGACGGACTGCCTTCCAGCAAATTAACTCGATCAGGAGACACGCTAATCGACGTTGATCCAATTGAATTACGAGCCGGAGCTATATGACGACCAACTGATTTATTGTCCAAGAGTGTCGGTCGCAGTCGTAGATCCTTCGTGCGATGCTCGGAGACCTCCATCATCGATGCAGACATAGCGCTAGCAGTTCGACAGCGAGAAGATGGCGGACTCTCTTCTTCAGGATTAGCGTGACAGAAAAGTAATTTAAATAACTTAGTAGGAAGTAATTTTTTAAATGCTTTCTTGAATTCAGGTACTCTTGCAGCGTAGACTATTGGATTACAAAACGAACTTGAGAAAGAAATACACTTTAAAAATATCACAGTCGTTAAGGTGACACATGGTGGCCCTGACTTAGGACAATGTGAAATGATGATTGTAATAATAAAGAATGGACACCAGGATATTATAAACAATGCAACCAATATGAAAATAGTCATGGTGACCTTTATTTCTTTTCTGAAAGCCTTGCCAGAACTGGATTGTGAACGTTTAAGAGTAGCTCTTAAAACTCCCAAATACGAGAAGACGATGACAATTAAAGGAACGCCAAAAAGAAATACGGAATTGAATGTGACGTAGTTTTCTTTGTATATTTGAGAGGCTCTCACGGAAACGCAAGAAGCAACAATTGAGATTATCCAGATTACTGCCATGATAATACCATACGTACTGCTGGTTGCTAGGTGATGAAGCACTGGCCAAACTATGGCAAAATATCTGAAAAAGAAACAAGCCATGTTAAAGTGCAAATGAAACGAAAATTAAGTCCGTCTTATTTGAAAGAACACTTAAAATGATAAGAGTAATATCTTTTGCAGTTTTTCGTTTCCTTGCTTCGTTCTTGAGATATTCCAGTTTGTTTGAAATGCAAATTAAACATTTTGACGTCACACGTGCATAATGAGTTATCAGAGAAGGTTATATATCTTTGCTATTATCAAACCAAAATTAATTCGAAGGAAGTATGTGCATGTGTTTCTCTCACAACGCCAAACATGTAGAATTTTCAAGTAATTATGTTTGATAATAGCAAAGGTGGTTTGGATATCGGAGGAAGAAATTACATAAATTAAGCAAACTTTTGCCCCGATTTTCTCTTAAAATACTGATTTGTTTGAGATGCTATATCACATACTCGGAGGAGTGTTTCATCAGGATATCCAAACACCTCGAAGTTTGTTCAAAAACCTCAGCTTCGCCTCGGTTTTCAACGTCTCGGCGTTTGGATATCCTGATGAAACACTCCTCCGAGTGTATGATATATTACTTCTCAAACTCATTAATAATTCATGAGATAATCAATCAATCAGGAGCGCTGAATTGCACCACGTGAAGGGACTTGAAATACCAGGGAAGTACTGGGCAGAGGACTTGAAATATTACTTCACACAATCGGTTATTCATCCATACACTAATTACTAATGCACTAATTCATTTTGGGAATACACTAAGTGATTTTGAGAAGTCATGTAAAGGCCTCCAATTCGGACTAGACCGGGTTTTCAAGTACTCGGAATTCGTTGCAGTCCTCGGCTTCGCCTCGGACTGGAACGAATTCCTCGTACTAGAAAACCCGGTCTAGTCCTCATTGTCGGCCTTTACGTATTACGTCAAACATGTATTTACCTTTCAAGACTTATAAACATCAAATGTATAATTGAGCCCGCAGTAGAGAACACGTCGAACGTTTGATAAGCAAAGTAGAATATACCACTGTTATATTGGCGAAACCTATCCACAATCATGTAGGTCCACAATGGTAGAGTAAAGCAACCAACCATGAAGTCTGCGACTGCAAGACTAGCAATGAGGTAATACGTTTGATAGTTTCTTAGTTTAGCTGTTTTGAAGAATGCTGCTAGTACCAGACTATTACCAGCGATTGAAAGCAATGAAATGAGCGCGTTGATGGTACACGAAGTGTAAATAACCACAGGATCAAAGGTAAATCCTGGGAGACGCATGTTACCACCACAACTCCCGTTTCCACCAGTCATATTACTACAACTTGTGTTAACCATCTTGAAAATCAACCTGGAAAACAATGAAAAATAACGATCAATCCACAACAACACGAAAAAGATAAAAATAATTCTTCAAAGAGGCAAGGATGAATATACAATGTTTATACAATTTTCTTTAAAAGAGTATATAATACTAAATATATTTTAAAAGAGTATATAATACTAATACTAAAGAGTATAAATACTAGAGTGTTGCGTAAGCAGTGTTTTAGATAGGGCAAAGTGAAAAGATGGTAAACTGTTGAGAATAGTTTTGATAACGAAATACTGACGTTTCAAGCAGAGCCCTTCATCAGAGTAAAAACTAGAGTGTTGTGTAGGCAGTGTTTTAGATAGAGCAAAGTGAAAAGATGGTAAACGGCTGAGAATAGTTTTGATAACGAAATACTGAGCGAAGCCCTTACTCTGATGAAGGGTTCCACTTGTCATTCGCTTTCGTGATAAAAACTAAAATCATAAGGAATTATCGGCTGTCATCCTTCATCTTTACGTTTTGCCACAACAAGAAAAAATAAAAATAGAAATGTTTAAATGGAAGATGAGCATTTATTATGTCCTAAAAATTCTGTTTATTAAAAACCTGATCTAAGTATAAATAAACTGTCAGCCGTGCTCAGCTACTAAATATGTACAAAACGCCTCGTGCGTACGTTCTCCTCGTCTTGTAGTCTTCTGCGTTGATGAAGTAAAACAGCTTCCTCATTCAAAGGAAACTTTTTGTAAATTTCTTCGCCAGAAAAACGTTTTTGTAGTGGCTATAGAAACTAGAGCAATAAAAGATGACCTTTCGTCTTGACCAGACGTCTTTGAGTTGATAGACAGACACATGTAGTTTAATCACAACTCAGACAGCAAAAATGTAATTAAAAAAGAAATTTTAGATTGAACACCACAGGAAAAGGATATTAAAAACTCTGTAACAAACTACGTCCAAATGAACTACGATATCATGAATTTATAAACAACACAGCATGGCTGTGGGAATAATTGAAAAAAATACGCAAAAATATGCTACACACAGTATAGTCGCAGGAAGCTATATGGCTTAAAATGCCGACAAGAAATAAAAAAAGAAAATGTTTTTTAACAAGAAAATTACATTTCATGATGAAGCTGTACCGCAAAAGTATCGATCGAAACATGTATTGATGCAGACGAGTGTTCTACGAATCGGACTATATTCATCTAAATTTCTCAAACTCATTAACAATATATATATATTTAGCATATACTTCGCAGGTGAATAGTGCTTTTCAAGCAATCTGATTGGTTCCTCTAGCTCGGGATATCCTGCACTATTCACCTGCGGGCAAAACAAAATGGCGGACAGTTTTGCTTTGTTTACCGAAGCAGGAGATTTTGTTGATAAACAAGGCTGATGTTGTAGAATGACGAGAAAAGTCAACAAAATTAAGTAGAAGAGTGTCCACAGGTATGTTTCTTTACAATTTTCTAGCCATTAATGTATTCAAAAGTTGTAAAAACTGTTTTGTCGACAAATATCGAGTACGCCAAGTGCCCAAGTTGCTAGCGGCCGTGTCTTATATAAAATACCGAAAAATATAAGGATGTTAAACTTGTCATTTCATTTATGAGGTATATGCTAAAACAATTATTCTCCTCAGTGTCGGTGAATAGTGTGGATATTCACCTCCACTTCGGTGAATAATTGTTAACTATTCACCTGTGGGCTAAACAAAATGGCGTCCAGTTTTGCTTTGTTTACCGAGGCAGAAGATTTTGTTCATAAACAAGACTGATGTATAGTAGAATAACAAGAAAAGTCAACAAAATTAAGTAGAAGAGTGTCTACAGGAATGTTTCTTTAAAATTTTCTAGCCACTAATATATTCAAAAGTTGTATTAAAAAACTGTTTTGTGGACAAATATCGAGTACGCCAAGTGTCCAAGTTGCTAGCGGCCGAAAAATATAAGTTAAGAATGTTAAACTTGTTATTTCATTTATGAGGTATATGCTAAAACAATTATTCACCTCAGTGTCGGTGACTGTAGTGTGGATATTCACATCGCCGAAGCGGTTCGGTATAATTGTTAAATATATATATATATATATATATATATATATATATATATATATATATATATATATATATATATATATATATAATAGTAGTGTGATAATAGAAACTATCGGGTTCAAGATCATTTGGATAGAGTGCTCGATGCGAGAACGCAGAGCGAAATTAGCGTGGTTCAAAAACATTGCCAACAAACCAACGCATTCTTTCATCGGTTTCGATGTAGTAGAATTCTACCCGTCGATAACCGATGATCTACTGAACAAAGCCCTTGCGTTCGCCACCGAGTTCGACGTAATTTCTGAGCATGAAAAGCACATTATCATGCAAGCCAAAAATTCCCTCCTGTTTAGCGAAACAGAAGCGTGGTCTAAAAAGAATTCAAGTTCAAATTTCGATGTCACAATGGGCAGCTTTGACGGAGCTGAGACTTGTGAACTCGTCGGCTCCTACCTCCTGTCGCAACTACCTCCTAACCTTAGAAACAAGATCGGCCTATATCGTGACGATGGTCTTGGCGCTTTCGATGACCCACCAAGAACAATCGAAAACATCAAGAAACAAATTTGCAAGATATTCGGCGATCACAATCTAAAACTGACAACCGAAGCGAACAAAAAATGCGTGAACTTCCTCGACATCACCTTCAACCTGACAACCGACACCTTTAAACCCTACTCAAAACCCGGTAACACTACCCAATATATCAACATCCACAGCAGCCACCCTCCAACCATCTTACAGATAATTCCTGAGACGATCAACCGGCGACTTTCAAAGATCTCATCGACCAAAGAAGCATTCGATAGCAGCTCCCAACCCTACCAAGACGCACTCAGACACAGCGGCTTCAACCACAACCTACATTACGACCCCCAACCCACGACCACAAAACGCCGCAGGAACAGGAACATCACTTGGTTCAACCCGCCATACAGCTCAAACGTCGCCACAGATATCGGCCACAAATTCCTGAAGGCAGTTGACGAGTGCTTCCCGAAAAACCATCCCCTCCACAAGCTGCTCAATCGCAACACAGTAAAGCTGAGTTACAGTTGCATGCCGAATGTGCAGTCCATCATCTCATCACACAATAAGCGCATACTGAGACAAGAAACAGAGAAAAACAAAGAGCCTGAGCCCGAATGCAACTGCCGGCAGAAGAACAGCTGCCCACTGAAGGGAAAGTGCCTGACCAAAGCTGTAGTGTATCAAGCCACCGTCACAAATACCGAAAACAACGAGAACCAAACCTATGTCGGACTGACGGAGACCACATTCAAGACTAGATATCTTAATCACACATCGTCATTCAGAAACAAACATAAGAAACACGCCACGGAACTAAGCAAGCACATTTGGTCTTTGAAAGAAACTAACACCCCTCACACAATAAACTGGAAAATCCTAAAAAAATGCCAACCCTACTCCAACAAATCAAAACACTGTAACCTATGCCTCCACGAAAAATTTACAATTATCTACCACCCCGAACTCAGCTCCCTCAACAAACGAAATGAACTAATCTCCACCTGCCGTCATCGTAAGAAATACCTTTTATGTAAATATCCTACGTAATTTATCGCGAACTGTAATACGATCCCTATTTTACCACGCATCTCATGTATATATTCCGCTAAGCTGTAAATATTTGTCATTCACCTGACGAGTGTGGCAAGCTTCGGCTAACCATACGAAACAAATTTGTAGCGAATAAATTTCAATGAAATAACCAGTGTTTTCACCTTGTTATATATATATATATATATATATATAACTACAAACGGTACCGTTTCGGCCTTTCGGGCCTCATCAGTGTAGTGCTGATGAGCAAAATGAAGGTAACTGCTTATGAGTCACCTTTGATGCCTCACAAAATGTGGGACATCAAAACCATGCCAGAGCGCTCAAACTGCAAGCAGTGAGCGTGCGCACAATGCGTAAGCGGCAATGGCTCATCCTGTAGAGCGCTCAATATGACCTAAAGGTCATAGAGCGATATCTAACTACAGACGGTACCGTTTCGGCCTTTCGGGCTATATATATATATATATATGATATATATATGATATATATATATATATGATATATATATGATATACATATATATATTATATATATATATATATATATATATATATATATATTCGACGTCTTAAAGTTAAAGATCTCTTATCAATCTCATTAATATTAAATGCATATTACAATATGCATTTAATGCATGAAATATTGCTAGTGTAATACTGCATGCATGACGTCGCAGGTGCATTGTTAATTGCAACAAAGTTCGCAAGGCAAAAACATCTGGCAAAAGCTGTACATAAACAAGTCGGAAAGCGTAAACAATATATGATATAAGACCCTTCATGTCGCAGTAACGCGTCTTGTTTTGTAGTAAACAGTTACTTGAATCAACAAATAAACAATGATATAATATTTCGAATTAGATATAAAATATAAGATCGGAAAAAAACCCGCCGACTGTTTTCTGAAAAAAGACATTTAGGAAGCCGACTTAACAAGAGAGTAGTAACCCATTCCTGCCTGAGAGCCAAAAATGGTCCCTTTATTGTTTTACTCTGTCTAATGCCAGATGATTTTACTCATCAAAGAGAGAACCCTCAGCCATCCTAGGCAGCAATGAGTTAACAAGAGAGTAGTAACCCATTCTTGCCTGAGAGCCAAAAATGGTCCCTTTATTGTTTTACTCTGTCTAATGCCAGATGATTTTACTCATCAAAGAGAGAACCCTCAGCCATCCTAGGCAGCAATGAGTTAACAACTGATTAACCCATTCCTGCCTGAGCTGGCCAAAAAACTTCCCCTTTATTGTTTAACTCTGTCTAACACCAGATGATTTTACTCATCAAAGAAAGAACCCTCAGCCATCCTAGGCAGCAATGAGTTAACAAGAGAGTAGTAACCCATTCCTGTCTGAGCTGGTCAAAAATGGTCCCTCTATTGTTTAACTCTGTCTAACACCAGATGATTTTACTCACCAAAGAGAGAACCCTCAGCCATCCTAGGCAGCAATGAGTTAACAAGTGATTAACCCATTCCTGCCTGAGCTGGCCAAAAAACTTCCCCTTTATTGTTTTACTCTGTCTAACACCAGATGATTTTCCTCGTCGAAAAGAGAACCCTCGGACATCCTAGGCAGCAATGAATGAACTCACCCTACGGCAAGCAGAAGAACTTCTAACGATTTTCTGATCTTGCGCAGGAATGTTGACCAATGTTTATCGTTGTGGTTAGCGTTGTCAGTATGCCAATACACAATCGATGTCAATATTTTGTTGTTTAGTTTATAAGAACATTTACTTATACAATAAGTTATTAAATATACTGACCAGCTGGCCCTACGTCAAATATCGCTACTCGTGAAGACGACGACTGATAATTACTATATGACTCACGCAACGAAACAAATTTTGAAACTTTTTAAATACTTAAGTTAGATAAAAAAATGAGATGAATTGATGTAAATAGGAAGAGAAAGACTCTTAATTTAAGAAACATAAGTTTTTCCAAACATTCAGTGTTTATACGAAAAACATGATCAAATATAGAACTTAAAAAGCCCCACATAAAACAAACAAAAAATACAACAACTGATTAATTCTTTGAAAGTTTGCATGATGACAAATAGTAATACAAGACTCAACAGGTTGAAAGCTCAGAAATAAATAATAAGCGTGGTATTACCATGCACAAATTCTCGCTTGTATTAACAACAAAACTGTAACAAAGTGCTACGTAGTCAGTGTTTGAGATAAATGGCGGTCAACTGACGGGCTCTTCATTTTACGTTCTCATTTTACTCTGATGAAGGGCCCCGCTTGAAACGTCTATATTTCGTTTACTAAAAATCCCCCGAAGTTTACTACAGACCACTTTCATGATGGCCACCACTTTAAATATTCTCTTATGTGCATCTAAATGAGCCTTTCTGGCCTCGCTATGAAGCAAAGATTCTTTTGAAATGCAGACACACAAACGAAGCTAGAAAGGCTTATTAAGATGCACATAAAAGAATATTCAAATTAGTTACTATTATGAAAGTGGTCTATAATCTTTTCTAAATTTTGATCTGATGTTAAATTTGCCATGAACAACAAATGAAGTCCACGCATCACGCGTGATCTATCGTCAGCTGTGACGTTGTTGGCCACGCGGAACAAAGAGCTTAAAAGAACTACACATTCTAAGTTGTGTGCCCCATACTACAAACCGAAGACTATATTGTCAGTTCTTGCAGTGCAAGCTCTCGTTAACTTGACACAACTCTAAATTTACCTCTGCTAACCAAAAACTAATTTGTCGTTAATTTCCTCCCGGTGAACATGACATTTATCACGCCATTACAAACAAACAAACAAAACATAAGAAATGTGCGCGCCGTGGGTCGCCACCGGTTACCGGACGATGCCCTAATATAGAATAAACTAAAGCGGCATATACGTGCATATATACATACAAAAGTACAGGAAATAATCTGGCGCAGCTGGTAGATAACACCTGCTTAAGAACAGAATTAATTCAGAAAAAAAGCTTCAAGCAACAAACAAACCTTTAAAAACAGATCAAGTGAAGATTGATGACGGCAAAAAACACAAACATAAAACGGATGAACAATTGCGAGGGTAATATTATTAAAAATTACGCTAGATTTCCCCATATAGTTGTCGCATTATATCCCATATTACTAAACAGATATGTATCTAAACAGATATGTAGCTATAAGCGGTGTACAACTCTCAGGTTCATGTATTCGAGACTAACGCCAAACAAAGTTTACTCGTCAAAGTGAAAATCCACGGGCGGAGAAGGTTTAATCAACGAAAGAAAAGTCACGCCTATCGCGGTTTCTTTGCTTCTTGTTTTGACGGTCGGTAAGAAACTTAGAAACTATTTACTCTTAATGTTTCTAAAAGAATGATTATAAAAAGAAACAAAGCATATATCTTCACTAATGAATAAATGTAAAGCCATCATGAGAATTAATCTCTTTTTTTACTAAGCCTATCGCTCCCCGAGAATGTAGGCTCGATCAGTTTAACTGGAAGAGGAGTCACGGACCGGTCTCCCAAAAGGTCCAGCGACATGGGCGGCAAACACTAATTACTCGAATCAACCCATAACGCATTGAATCATTTCACAACTACTAGTCGAATCAACACACGAAACGAGGAATAGTTGCACAACATGTTATAAACCATTTCACAACTTCATGAATCATTTCACAACAAGATGAATCATTTTTGCGCGCACTGTTCAATCATCTTGACTTATCATGTCTCTTTAGTATCAACAATGCACAAAGGAAAGCTGAATTATTTGTATTTATGATGCGTCGTTTGTGTTTTGGTTGAATCGATTCATCGTGACTTGTTTTATTTCACCACCGTAGTATTTTTGGTGGTGACGGGCGCCCATATAGTAAACACATTTTGTATAGGTCAACTTTGGCGGTGTCAGAAAATAATAAAAATGTTTCTCTTGAGGTTGGCTCTTTTTCTATGAAGATTTTCGAATGCACTTTCAAAAAGACAAAAAAATCACCAGTAAATATAAATTTCTTTTATCTTTGTATCTTTCTTGTCTGCGCAAAGATGAAACGAAGGCAAAAACAATTATATCTACTTTAAACTTTTTTTCAGTTTAATAAAGAGTTACATTCACAGCAGTGCAGATCAGCCTCGTTTGATTTCTTCAATTCAAAGTCGAATTTGTTTCTGAATCAATGTTTTGATACAATAACAAATTTTCACACCTAAATAAGCATGAAATCACGCCAAAATGGAAAAATATAGAAAAATGAACAAACCCAATAAATAAACCTAAATCATTTTACAGTCAAAATGGAAATACCTTCCCACTTTCGCTTCTGTAGTTGGTTGTGTATTACTGTATTTCTGTAGTCGCTACTGAAGCGTGAGGAAAGTCTAGCGATAAAAGTCGCCAATTCTTGATGTATATTCGTCTGTTGGTATCGATTTGAGATAAACATCCATTGTATTATGATTAAATGCCATTTAAAGCTAAATTATACTATTTATGTACAGTTTTCAACAAACAATTTTCTCAGGCTTCGGTAGCGGCTACAGAAATACAGTAATACACAGCGAACTACAGAAGAAGAAGTCAGAAAGTATTTCCATTTTGAGTGTAAAGCTGTTTAAAAATGTTTGTTTCTCTTACCCTGCAGTTCGTAAATTGCGACAATTCCAATTCTTTACTATATTCGTGCACGAGTTCAGAATGTGCACACAATGGAAATAAATAACAATATGAAGACTGAACTTCTTAATCAACAAACATAACCACAGGGCGGTGGAACAATATCCGACGTCATGAAATTAATTAAATCATACAATCTTTCCCGGGGGCGGAAACTGCTCTGGCTATGAAATCTGGCTATGAAATTAGCGACTGCATCACAGTCCATCAGAGTCTGCTGTATTAATCACATGATTCGCATTTAGTTTAGACTTTGTTTGCGCAGTATTAATGTTATTTTATAAATCAAAAAATTTAAGCCAAGCTAATCAGTTTAAAACTTGTGTCAAATACAAATATTATTCTAGATTTTGCTTATAATATTTGTTTGTGTGTAATACAAAATGTTATTCTATGAATTGCCTTGATATAAAAAACATTTAAGCCAAGCTAATCAGAACTAATATCATATATAAATATTATTCTAGATTTTGCTTATATTATTTGTTTGTGTGTAATACAAAATGTCATTCTATAAATTGCCTTGATATAAAAATATTTAAGCCAAGCTAATCAGAACTAATATCATACATAAATGTTATTCTAGATTTTGCTTATATTATTTGTTTGTGTGTAATACAAAATGTTATTCTATAAATTGCCTTGATACAAAAATATTTAAGCCAAGCTAATCAGAACTATAAAGACACACTAGCTGGGCACCCAGACCCACAGTTTGTTTCACAATTGTGTGACAATTTAAGATATGGGGCCCGAATAGGATTTGATGGACAGCGAACCCCTAGATTTTCGAAAAATTTGCCTACCGCCAATACCCATCCAAACATTGTCACTTCAAATTTGGAAAAAGAGATCTCTCTTGGCCGCGTGGCTGGTCCATTCGATACCCCACCGTTTGCTAATTTTCTCTACAATTGGCTTAGTACCAAAAAAGAATTCGGCTAAGTTTCGCACGATATTTCATCTCTCATTTCCAAAGTCGGGCACGACAAGCATTAACTCTTCCATTTCAAAGGAAGATTTCAGTCTCCAATACGTCAAGTATCATATATAAATGTTATTCTAGATTTTGCTTAAATTTGTTTGTGTGCAATAAAAATGTTATTTTATAATCTATATAAGTCTATAATTGAAGTTGATATTAAACTTCTAACTTCTACCCAGTCAAGTGAATGAACAGGAGTTGCATCATAAATGCTAACCTACGCTTTGTGCAATATTAAATGTTATTTTATAATTTTTTTATATTTTATAACTTTTATAATTATTTTACATCATTGACTCTAGTTTTCTGTACTATTGGTACTATTGTCTAAATATTATACTATCTCAAATATCACCTGGTATCTCTCTCCTGACAGCTTATACACGGGAAGCACGGGTGGCGTGTGCTGTTAGGGCGCTGCCTCTCACCGCTGTAGTTAAGCCATAGAAATAATAGACCTAGAATGCGTGCTCTGTCACGTGACAGGGGTCCAAATTAAATTTTATTTTGCCCTTATAGATCCACCATTTTGAATTTTGCGAAGGGGTGGGATATATATACAACAATGATCGCGTCTCAAAATAAAGAATTGGAGGACGTTTCATAGGGATAAATTGGATAGATGCATGACAACAAATCAGCCACATACACATTAGCATAGAATAAAACAATTTGCAAGACACTTGTTTCATTAAACGTATAAAAACTATAAGTTCAAAATTATATTTCGATCAATTCACCACAATTACAAAAAGCAATAAAAAGTGCTAAGCTTGAAACTCAGAAATTGTCTGCATCAAAGCCCGTTTAAAAGAAAAGAAAATAATCAAATACGTAATGGAAACTAGGAGAAAATCTTTAAAAAAACACGGATTTAATATGTCAATATAAATAAATGTCGAAAAGACTGATGTATAAAAAGTATGACAGGTGCATAAACATATTTTATATTTCAAAAATCACAAGCTAGAAATCCTTATTAGACTGGATAAAAAAGAAAAAACCCCACCGACTGTCTCCTGGATTAATCCTCCACATTCAGTATAAATCACATACAGATTGGCAAGTGGGAATCATTCAAATATAATGCATTAAAAACAGTAAAAACACTAAAACCATTCGTATTAAAAGGCCGCTATCGTCGCTGCATGTCTACATCCAGAGTTTAATGTTCGGAATGTTTTGGTGAAGGATATTGCACTTCATCTTTATAAAATTCACCAATCCAGCAAGTTTTCCGGTACAAAAAACAAAGAAATTCAGTGCTAAAATACATCCATCACTTCACAACATCACCAACTGCAGCCGTGTTAAAAACTGTAAAAAAGTCCTGGGGCGAGTTCCTTTTGCCCTTATAAATCCGCCATTTTGTGGCGACAATTTTTTGACTGACGAGAGATAGGAGCACGCATTCTAGGTATAATATTTCTATGAGTTAAGCCCAGTTGGACGGGGTTAGTACTTGGATGGGTGACCGTCTGGGAATAACGCTGTTCTCGAACTTGAATTTCATGTGAGTAGAGTTTAGTTGGTCTCTCCTGTGCTTCGAGGGTTTTTCGCAGGGTTCTGCGGTTTTCCTTCCTCCGTAAAATCAACACTTAGGTCTTAGCTTGTGTCGTGCACTTTAACATGAGCCTCTGGCTCAGATGATTGGGCGAGCACATCCTGTGCTTAACGACGTTAAATAAATCCTTACTCAATTCCTCACAACAAGAATTCAAAAAAAGAATAATCTAACGAGAACTTGTAGAGCAAGAATAGTTTGTTGTTTTAGATTTTTAAATGTTTAATTTACCATATTTATATAGTTTTTACAAACGAAAAAAAGATCAAAGACTATTTCAAAACAGTTTAAACATAAAGTATACAGATGAAGTCACACAAGTATGCTGTTTTTTTACTTCTCAGATTGTTTCCATGGTGATAAGTTTGTAGATAAAACCACGTTTATTTATTTGTTATCAATAATATATGCATGCGTGGTGTATATCTACAAGCTTAGTTTAAATGATGTTTTTTTTTATTAAATTAGACCAGCGATTGTAACTCTTTTTTACATGCACTTAACCGGCTGAGTTAAGTACAGTTTATAGTTAACCACACTGCAGTTCAATATATAAAGCGTAGCGTAGCCTGCAATCAGGTAGGCGTAGTTTCCGTGTCTTTTTGGCGGAATTAAGTATACAGTTTATATAGCGTAGCCTGCAATCAGGTAGGTGTAGTTTCAGTGCCTTTTTGGCTAATAGTTTATAGTGCCTTTTTGGCTGAATTAAGTACAGTTTATAGTTAAGTACAGTTCAATATATAAAGCATAGCGTATGACATGAGTCTCAAGCACAAGAGATGACTGATTCGAATACGGTGAAGTCACGAACATGAAAACAGTTCACGCTCTCTACAGACAATTAAACTAGATGTCTAGATCTTTATTTATTCAACACTTACACTCTAACCTTTCGATGCTGGTGGCAAGATTCTGGAGCAGAACTTCTTTATTAACTTGTGTTTACACCAACTTTGAGGAAACTAGGAAATGAATAATAGGCACCATTAGCACGACATGAGTTTGTAAACAAGCTGCAGAGAATGAAAGCAATGCGTCGGTGCAACAATCTTTAAAGCTTCTTTCAAGTGCTGTGTCATGTCAAGTGTTGTTTGACGTTAATGAATTATAATCATCATGGACACATGCATGACGTCAGTTACGCTTGCACGCAAACAAGACAAAGAAGAAAACCGGGGGGAGAACGGGTGTGGCGTGTGCTGTTAGGGGTGCTTGGCTCTCACAGCAATCTTTTCTTGAAAGTTCTCTGTTCTGTTAAATATTCGTAAATAAATATATAAAAGAAATAGTTAAGTCCGGTTAGATGGGGTTAGTACTTGGATGGGTGACCGTCTGGGAATAACCTAACTCGTGCGAGCAGAGTTTAGTTGGTCTCTCCTGTGTTTCGCTGGGTTCTCCGGTTTTCCTCCCTCCATAAAATCAACACTTACAGTTCAGACCAACGGATCACAACTAAGACCTGTCGTATGGCGGCTGCTTGGAGCGCCTTTTGATATGCCTCGACACGGCCACGTTGGAAATCCTTATAAGAAATCTCTTGATAAACTTGTATTCAAACAACATAAATACCAGATTTGGTATATAAGATACATACATATATCATATAAACTAAACTATGTGCTCAACTATAAACTTTCAAAACTTGTTAAAACACTAAAACAGTATTTAGCTACCAAAGTCATAATTGTCTTGCATAGCAACGACATACATGAAAAGGTCTTGATAGCTAAATTTAGAAAACGAGTTATTTATTTTACAGAGACTTTCCATGAAAAATATGATATGATATGATATGTAATATATGATATGTAATTTATCAATGGTTATATTTATTTGATCAACAACATCAATACCAGCTTTGGTATATAGGGTACAAACGTAACACTAACTATATATATATAAAGTTAATTTCTATTATCTACGTTAAGTTATCAAAAATTGTTAAAACATCGAAACAGTATTTCCCTGCCAAAGTCATAACTGTTCTGTCTTGCATAGACATAAGGTACATACAAATATCTTGGGAATTAAACAATTCGAATGAACTATTTACTTTATATAGGTTATTAATAAAATTTACTCTGAGATCGGCGAACTATCAATTGATATTAAATAACGACATAATAGAATGAGGACGAGAAGAATTACTAGACATTCTTTTTTAATCTTGTATTAACCAAAACACAGACATTATGGGGATTCAGCAATGACTCAGATCTGATAAAACGTAGTTCTCAATTGTATTTATGATGAAATGTAGTTTACAATTGTATTTATTAACCAAAACACAGACATTACTTGAGGAAGGAAGGAAAGGGGATTTTGATTCAGCAATGACTCAGATCTGATAAAACGTATAGTTTTTATTTGTATTTAAGATGAAATGTAGTTTACAATTGTATTTATTAACCAAAACACAGACATTACTCAAGGAAGGAAGGACGGTTTTTTTTGATTCAGCAATGACTCAGATCTGATAAAACTTAGTTTTCAATTGTATTTATGATGAAATGTAGTTTACAATTGTATTTATTCACCAAAACACAGACATTACTCAAGGAAGGAAGGAAGGGGTTTTTGATTCAGCAATGACTTAGATCTGATGAAATGTATAGTTTTCAATTGTATTTATTAACCAAACATATATAAACACTTGTCATGTGGCATACAGTCAGTGATTGCTTGGTCCTGCCAGTAAAAGAGTGGGAGAGATATTAACATTAATTAAGACTATATACTTATTATATAAAATTAGTATATGCAACGCCATCAAACCACATGGCAAGATTCCCGATTTACATCGCTTAGGATATATATGAGTGGAACATCTATAAAGCGATATAGTTCCCGAAACTATGTGATTATTACTCGGTAGCGTAGCCGAGTCTAGGTTTCGGTGGCGTTCTGTTTCATTTTTCTGGTCGACAAATTGCAATTATTGCATCATCCCGATAAGCTTTGAGAAACCACGCGGACCGCTCATTTTCTCTGGAAGCTATTGCTCGAGCGTTCGTTGACCTGGTTTGACGAAGTGCTCTCGAATTTAGATCACAAGTGAATTACTGGACACTGTTATTGATCAGTCATGTGGCTGACAACTGTGCATGTTAATATTAAATCTGCTCACTACGCTGACTGTATGTAGGCTATTTTGTACTTTTTAACAAACGCTTAATATGTGCACGCTGTTGTGCTGTTTCGTGCATAGGCTATGCCAAGCTGCATTGCTATGAGTAGCCCGACTGAACGCCTAAGCAGGCGTCTTGTTTATTAAGTTTTCACAACTTAGCACCTCCGTGCATCCCCTCGTCCCCTCGAGAGACACACTTGATCCAAGTCTATGCATGCCCTTGAGGATACACTTAATGTAAAAAACACGTTTATAATTGTTCACACACGTACCCAGTATATTATATATAGATATCTTGACGCCTACGTGCGAACGGTCTGGTAAATGCAAGCTATAGGACTTCCATGGATAGAAATTCTACCATGCATGATATAGAAACATTGTATATAGAAACTTTTATGAAAATCTCCTTAAATCGCAAGCATTCATTTTGAAATCGCAAAAATCACAAAAATTGAAGTAAATATACATAAGTTTTGTGGAAACACCACGTGTAATTTGTTTTTTGATAAAAAAACAACATACGTGGTGTTTCCACAAAAGTTATTTATATTACATTATCGCCATGAAACTTTCAAAGAATCAATATAATATACAAAGTAATTATCTCAGAATATCTGAAGTACGTGATCAACAAACTACAAAAGAAAGCCTTAAAAAAGGTTTGAAAAATGAATGAAAAATAGCACGCGTAATTGACGTTTCAGAAGTGTGTCGCACGTAGGAGTGCAGCTGCATGTGCAGGTATTATCATTATTTAGCCAAAAACACGAGTTATTTCCTTTTAATTAATATATAGGATTTGGATAGAATTTTCCTCTTTCGATCGAGAAGTTTTGGAATAAGACAAATACACTATAATTGTTGTATTATTCATTATATTTAAGGACACCGTTTACACTAGAGCAAAACTATCCGGATTCACATTGATTTTTATTCCCATGAGGATGAAAAACAATGTGAATCCGGATACGTTTGCTCTAGTGTAAACGAGGTCTAAAGAAGAGTGCCTTCTATATATAGAAATTTAGTTTTCCGTCATCCTTGTTTGCATATAGTGTTCTCTCTAGCTATTCTTTCGTTATTGACATGTTATTGACTTATTGACATGTATATATATATATAATTGATCAATGAGCCAGCTCTCTTCAAAGTTCCATAAAAATTACAGTTAAATCAGTAGTCGTAAGACAGGAACATTTAAAAACCTTTTTATTTTGACGTTTCGGAGCACAGCCCCTTTTCTGAGGAAGGGGCTGTGCTCCGAAACGTCAAAATAAAAAGGTTTTTAAATGTTCCTGTCTTACGCCTACTGATTTAACTACATATATATATATATATATATATATATATATATATATATATATATATATATATATATATATATCGAAAAGAAAACCCTTCTCTACCAAAAGTAAAAACAGAAATGTATAAACCAGTCGAGATAAGAAAACTTTCATACATAAGATATATGAAGTTGTTCGCATTTGAAATAGTAAAAACAGGAAATATCTTAATATTGTGAAAATCCGAGAGTTTTTGTAAATAAAGTTGATTATTAATATATAGATACAGATATACAAGATACCTTTATTTAATATATAGCGTAGCTCAAATGAGATTAACTGCTGTTAGCAAAAAAGGTCTGAAGACAGTGTATATTGTATATGTATATAGTGGATCAATAATATATAAAGTTGGCAAAGATTCATTAATTACCAACGAACATAGCCAAACAATTTCAATTATTTCTTATGGAAGATCAATAACAATGAATTGGGAAGTTCAGGAAACGCATGTGATGACGACATTTTAACACGAGATCTGAGAAAAGCTGACGTTTCCCGTATAACGTCCCTGGATGTAGTATTCAGGAACCAATTACTACACGCGATATTTTCTCCTATTTGCTAATCCTAGACCTAGAGTAGGAAAAAAATAAGTTCAACTCCGACGTCATTAGTCAATGGAATGATGGCGCTAGATTTCTTGAAATTCAAACGCAGTTTAAAAGTAGAGTGAAGAGTCATTGTTATAACTCCTAATAAACAACTAAAACCTGGTTTTTATGCTTTGGATAAAAGCGACGAGGATAGACTATCAGCAATTGCTAACCAATGTTTACCAGTCGACAAAAGAAATTAATACTTTGAGGTCTGGACCTCTCCCTGTGCTGAATAAAATCGTCTGGAGTTAGCCAGAATAAACCTTAAAGACTCGTCGTCAGGCTTCGAAGTGTTAAACAAAGAAAGACTTTAATACGATTGCCGACTTTTCCTTCCTTTCAAAACGGTGTTGTTGATTCTTAGACACATTATCTTGTTTTGCTGAATAAGCAATGCCTTATAAAGTTCTACATAGAATAACGTATCAAAGAGCCACTATCACAAAACACAAACTATATAGTTGTCATACACCGGCATTTAGCGCTAATGTTGGCCTAGTGATGGGTATTTTATACGTGTTTTTGAAACACAAATGAAACCCAAGAAGATTAGGAATAACGGTAGTTCCATGAACAGTTCATTACTGACAACCAAAGTCTACGAATATACAAAACTATACACAGTATATAGATTCAAAGTTACGCGTCTCTCAAATTTGCTTGCTTCGAAATTTCACGCTGTCTTGACTTAAAAGAGTATTTTCTTTCGCTATGTCAAACTATACCACGACTAGAGCAAAAACAATTTCGTTTCTCATGGGCGTTGGAGATGAGACTTCTATACTGTCCTAGTTGCTACAAATCAATGATACTACGCATCTACTATGAAAAATAAGTTTAAAATTCAAAGCTGTTCGTTGCTATAAGTTTTAAACAATAGATACCTTCTGAGAATCTCAGAGAAAAACAACTGCTGTAGATGCTTGAGAATATTTCCTATACTAGATCCAAAAACAGATTCAGCTGCTCATTGAGTGCTGTGATAGAAGTTCTGTTCTTTGAAAGCTCGTATACACGATGTGTTGTGCTGGCTTCAACAAACACCACTTCCCAAATGGTTCTCAATTTAAATTCTCTTCCTCAAACGTGTTTTTGCTCTGGCAAGAACAAAAACAAAGAAATCAACCACAGAGCAGTAATTAGAAGTGGAACGCGGCCAAAGTTCATACAAGGACTGACGTCAGCAAACACTTCAGACTTGGCTTGACATGTTGTGATCGAAAGTCAAAAAACTTTGAACTGTTGAAAGAATGTTGTTGATACCAAAGAAAAGAACAAGTTGAGAAAAACATGCATTCAAAACCATCTTAGAAATACTGCCAAGCTAAAAATAATAAACTTGTTAACAGGCCAATGTATTGATTGTATGTATATATATACTTTGAACGAAATAGAAATAGAGGCAGAGCCAATAAACAACAGTTTAGATAAGTATTTTTTATAGTTCTGCCAAGCTTTGAGTGTTTGCATCAGGTTATATAAACACAATATCAAACCATCTGCTCATTAACTTTTTCCTCTTCAGATTGCTTTTTATAGTATTTTATTCTGACGAACGCCACACAATTAAATTTACCTTTATATCTATAACCTCTATATATATCTACATGGGAAAATCTTCGGATATATGGAGAGGTTAAAATAGCCACTGTTTCAGCTATACTCGCCACGATTGTGTATAGCTGATATATTATAGAGAACGAAATACTGACATTTCAAGCCAAAGTCCTTCATCAGAGTAAATCATGAAGTAATATAAATTTAAAGTAGAGTGTTGCGTAAGCAGTGTGTTACGATATATAGAAAATCTTAAAGATGGTGAACTGTTGAGGTTTTAGAGAATGAAATACTGACGTTTTGAGCCAAAGTCTTTCATCAGAGTAAATCATGGAGTAATATAAATGTAGAGTGCTGTGTAGATCAGATAATATATTTTGTATATGGTATTGAGCACTCTCTAACATTTCGTGAACCAAAACTCACTTATATATATATATATATATATATATATATAAACAAACTACACTTGTATAGAAAGATATATACACGATAACTGACCAATGACAGCGCATATAAAGCGGAACTTATTTTCGAAGAACTTTTAGACGTCACGCAGAGAATACAAGAACAACAACTTGTTTAAAAATGATCAACTTTTATACTTCGCACCTATACAAATAACAACAACTATACCAAAGATATTTCTTATTTTAAATAAATTCTCGAGCTTCTCTGCCTTCCAATAATTATTAACTTTACACAGAAACATTACATAAAAACTTTACATTAGACTGAGATCTTCATGATAATAAGATGGCTCGATACAGTTTCTGGAAGAAAAACCTTTGAATTATTTTTTACTATAGATAGAATATCTTTTGTTCTGAGTTGGTAAAATTAGAATCTGTTGCTAAGCACGACACGCTTTTTTTAAAATATCTTATTTTGTGACGTTTGAAAATACGCACATGCACGTTTAACGCAGACGTTTTATATACGCCTACGCAAATAGGCATACGAAAATACAACTTTATTGACCATAAATTCACGTTAGAACGTTGTCATGGCCCTTATCAAGAAACACTGTCAACAAAATAGTGTAAATACTTAAGTGTTTGGCCTCATGAATAAATATTTATTCTATCTATAGTTCGCATTTGAAATACTATAAAAACAGGAAATATCTTAATATACGTTCTTCAAAAGTAAACTTTATTATTAATAGATATATAGTAACAGTTACCGGTTGATATAGATAATTAGATATGATAAGATACATACTATTTAAAAAAAGAGCAGCAGTGTTTTATCAGATTTAAAACACGAGGCGATATAGCCAAGTGGTTTAGATCTGATAAAACACGTACTGCTAATGTTTTAAATGGCTTCAAAAACTATCCATATAATAAGCTCATATATAGAAATCAATTTTGAAAATTGAAGTTGTCTGAGCTGCAAAATCGAAGATAAAGTTCATCGAAAATAGTGAGCATGTCTCTATCACATATAGAGACACGTCACGGTCATGATTTCCGCATGAATTATTAATAGATATTATGTATGTACTAGATATTATTATTTATACCACATAAAACTACAAACAGTTTTAGTTGAGAAAATGAAATAAAAAAACTGAGGACAATTATCTTACTGATTTACATATATTGATTAAATATTAATTTCTTTTGAATTTTCCTCATGAATTATTAATTACGTAATATTTACATAGCATATTTACAACGCTCAGGGCTAAGTTACTTAAAAGTTGATAAAAACTAATCCTAGATTATAAATTTAAATTGTAGTTTTCCTCCAGGCTAGAATGGTTGCCTTATATGCACCAAGCATAAGATCAGTTGATGTATAGCTACAGTAAAATTATAAAGTCTGCGTAATTCTAAAAGAAGCCATTCTGTCGGGAAAGAATTAATTCGATTTTCGAACATATTTATGAAAGGCTTCATTAGAAATATTAGACATTACGTTTCGAGACGTCTACATGCAGGTCACCTCAGGCGGGTCAAAAACGAAGATTACATGTGTGGAAACACCAATTCAGGCCTTCATCAGAGCAAGGCCTGAGTCAACAGGCCGAAAGCTTAGGAAATACTGAAATATTTTACGTGGTGTTTCCACAAAAATAATCTATATTACATTATCGCCATGAAAACTTTCAGAGAATTAATCAAAGTAAGTACTGTTAAAGTTTTCAATGGATCAGAAAATGTAAATAAAACATAAAATTTTCCATAGGAACTATTGTTAAAACATTATTTTAAATAAAAGTCAAGATAATTTAAATATCAAAACAAACACACGATCTATAACCGGCTTGTGCAATATTTTAGTAAAGTTTAACACATGTTAATCATAAATCATTTAGTTTAATTTTATTATGATCAACATGCAGACGTTTTATATTCGTCTGAAACAGAGAAAATTAACAACTGAAAGATCAGTTGTACTGAGATTAAATTTTGACCCAATAAAGCAATTAAATAATTGAGATCGACTTTTAGAATATGATAAAATTTGTCTCATAAAATATTTGGTGTTTGTATCAGACCTAAGTATCTATCAACAGTCGTTATTTTGGCATCACTTCATTTCAAACATTTTCTTCCAGACTTTTCTTATATATATTTCATTCCTTGATCATCAGTTGACAATAGATTGTTTACAATAATGTAATGACTTACTAAATCGGCTTATTTCGGCCAGTTTGTTCATGTTGTCAGCCACAGTAAACTCACATTATCCTACCAGGTATTTGTCATAACTCATATATAATATATAGCAATGCTATAATAGTAGCGTGCTGCGTAGGCAGTGTAGAAACAACAATTGAAATATAGTAAGGTTAGATATACTGCCGAAACAGAGAACGTAGGAGTCTAACGTTTCGAGCGAAGGCCCTTCGTCAGAGAGAAACGTAAAGAGTGTATACTAAACAAACAACGAGCTTATATACGAAAAGTCATATAGCAATGCTACCTATTTCATTATAAAATAAGTTAGCGCGTGAAGAACAGAACAAGGCAAATTTCGCTGGATAACTTCGCGCTCATGTCCTGGACTCTTATTACTTAATGCTATATATCTTCTTCTGCGTGGACACGTATAATTTAGATTGAAGTGAATCAAACCTGTTGACTGTTAACCTACTGTATACTGTAGTTTTTTAGATCAGAAAACATTGTGATGAAATCGCTATAATTTCCTTTTTGAAAAATTAAGAAAAAATACACCTGTCGGAAAATTTTGGACTTGAGCGGCCCCTGTTGAACAGCTCGCACGACGCGACTGATTAGTTTATATTCCATTTAGCCGTGCTGTGCGGTGTACCGCATGTGTTGTAGACTTTACGAGTTCATCATGAGATATTAAAATGGAAAAACAGTTAGGTTAATAAGAGAACAACGACAACGTAAACACGTTTTGTAATAAGAAATGTTCATCGAGTTATTGACAACTTAAGAAAAATTTCGAGTTTACAAACGAGAATCGTTTCTCGCATTAAAAGTGACAGATTTTGAGAGTAAACTATATATTAACTATCTCAAATGCTTTGACAATAATGTTCAAATATTCAAGCTAGCTTGAAACTGCTCACTGAGGTCAACAATTAGTGAGCAAACTATGCAAGTACTGTTTAATAGGACGATATTGCGGTTTGTCAACACAAGATAATTATTAAAGTGTTACCGCAAAATTCGACAACAACTGACAAGTGCTGAAGGAAATGGAATAAGAACAAAAATAAAATGGATTTATCCACCGCTGGTAGAGCACATGCAGGCTACCGCTGTTCTAGCTACTGTTCCTCTTGTGTATAAAATGACTTGATATAAATAACACAATATAAAAACAAAGCTGCTGTGCTTTAGACTTCCTGTTTTGTTCTATTTCTAAGCAATAACAATTATATGACATAAAAGAGAGAATATCTCATGAATAAACACGAATTGTTTCGTACGAGATGGTGTAATCGTATTACTATTGGACCCACGGAATGGTTGTCTTCATGATAATCCCTTTAAAGAAATTCTCCGAGAAATTTAGAAGTATCGAAAGTATATTTTTATAATTTTTCACATTATGACACTGAACGACTCAGTTCTTTAGTGTCGCTCATGGTGTTCGAATTAAAGACGGATTCCTAGGTATGCAAATCCGTCGCAAAATTGTTGTACCAATGTCCCTGTACGTTATAACAAAATACCGGAAACTCTTAAAGCTGAATCTAAGCTTCCAGCTTTTATTTGGGAAATTAAAGCTTATATCTACAAGCTTATAAATCTTTTAATTCTTTGAAAATGGCTTGGACATTTCTTATAACTTCAGAGGATTAAGAAAATGCACGAGTAGATTATCTTGAGACGCTGAGACATATATTATACCAAGTCTTTCATCGATCAATTATTGAACGTGACAAATATTTTATAAACATTGTCATTATCATCTTCTGGTCCAGTCTGGAGTCGTTGGGACACTCTTGAAGAGATTTTATACTTTAATAGACATGAGCGAACCTAAATACAATAGTTTCCTTCTAACTTCTGATGACTAGTGAGATATCAGATACTTAAACTATTGCTCTACTGAGGCTCAGATGAAGAGCTAAGGTTACAAATATGTACAACCTGTAACCTTCTGGTGTCCAGTGAGATGCTCTAACCATTGAACTCCTGAGACTATTAAGATGAAGAGCTAAGGTTACAAATATGTACAACCTGTAACCTTCTGATGACCAGTGAGATACTCTAACCATTGAGCTACTGAGACTCAGATGAAGAGCTAAGGTTACAAATGTGTACAACCTGTAACCTTCTGATGACCAGTGAGATGATCTCACCATTGAGCTACTGAGACTCAGATGAAGAGCTAAGGTTACAAATGTGTACAATCTGTAACATTCTGATGACCAGTGAGATGTTCTAACCATTGAGCTACTGAGACTCAGATGAAGAGCTAAGGTTACAAATATGTACAACCTGTAACCTTCTGATGACCAAGTGAGATGCTCTATAAGCCATAAGCCATTGCTCTACTGAGACTCAGATGAAGAGCTTAGGTTACAAATGTGTACAACCTGTAACCTTCGGATGACCAGTGAGATGCTCTAACCATTGAGCTACTGAGACTCAAGTAAAGAGCTAAGGTTACAAATGTGTACAACCTGTAACCTAGTTCTGATGACCAGTGAGATACAGTACTCTAACCATTGAGCTACTGAGACTCAGATGAAGAGCTAAGGTTACAAATGTGTACAACCTGTAACCTTCTGATGACCAGTGAGATGCTCTGACCATTGAGCTACTGAGACTCAGATGAAGAGCTAAGGTTACAATGTGTACAACCTGTAACCTTCTGATGACCAGTGAGATGCTCTAACAATTGAGCTACTGAGGCTCAGATGAAGAGCTAAGATTACAAATGTGTACAACCTGTAACCTTCTGATGACCAGTGAGATGTTCTAACCATTGAGCTACTGAGACTCAGATGGAGAGCTAAGGTTACCGTTAGAGTTCCTTCTGCCAATCGTTTTGTATTTTTACATTACGATATTTAGTTTACGTTTTAGTTTAAAATGAGTGATCTCAGCTCTTCTTGTCTTCTTTTTAAACAACTTTCATGGCTTTGCTTTCGTTCATGAGACAAACACAATACAAAGGTTAATAAATACGAGAGTTGTTTTTCCACTAAAGGTCATGCCTGAACGGGCACGTTGCTATTCTAGACCAGGTTTAGACGCAACACAGTACAAAGTACATGAACTACTACAGTACCGAACTATGCATTCAGCTGTTATTTTCAATCTCTTAATCCATTCACAGCGGAGGGTTGTTTCCTGGACAAGTAAAACTATCTAGTGTTTATGTCTTGAATTTTCTTACTCTGGCCACTACAGTACAGTACAGTACAGTACAGTACAGAAATAAGCCTTTGGCTGCGTGATCTTAATCCTTAGTGCTTTATTTCAGCGCTGTAATCAGCGCTTCCTTTGACAAGTCAAATCATCTGGTGTTAACCAGAGTATGAGATACATAACTCAGAAGACATGAAAGACGGAAGCCGCTTGGAAGGACTTAATAAGAAACAACAAAAAACAATGTCTGAAGTCAATTTAAAAATTAAGCAATTTGAAAGGAAAAACGCCTACACAACACTCTACTTTTATATTACTCCATGATTTACTCTGACGAAGGACTTTGCCTCAAAACGTCAGTATTTCGTTCTCTAAAATCTCAACAGTTTTCTATCTTTGACAACTCACTTCCTACACAGCACAGCCGCTCTACTTTTACGTTACTCCATGATTTACGCTGATGAAGGACTTCAAATGTCAGTATTTTCTTGTGTAAAATCTCAACAGTACTTCATAAACTAATTATGTGTGTTTATTCTCTTATGTCTACGTATAAACCTTTAAAAGTTTAATTCGATTAAGCAGGCAAATATGGCGGAAGGAAATATCAGTTTAGGCGCAGTATTTCGCAAAAGCCTCGACTCATATCTTCACGCGTTGCTTGGACAACGAGATGCTGACGTCAATTATATAGGACAAGTTGCAACACCAAAGAAGGCAGGATAAATGTCAATAGGACAACTGTGATAGGACACAACACGAGTATACATGCGTTGGTAATCTCGAATACGCAAATCATGGGTTGGTCAGAGCATACAGGCAACACTTTGGAAAAGAAGATAGTCTGGAGATGGTCCAACTCACGAGAGGGGGTGTTATATACGCTAATTTAATCATAAAATATGTACAACACTTGATTCAATGCAGACAAATAACAAAACTAGAAAATAAGAATTCAGACCGTAATCAACATACACCACATGGCTGTCTGTAAATATCACTCAATAATAACAGACGCTCAGAGTTGTAAGCTTCTTCACACATTGCTATTACGCAGGGATAGAATTCTTAAGTAGCTAGACTCAGGTCGTAAACAAGACATTTGCCAAGAGCAATAACAACTCTGTTTTTCAACTCATGTTATTATATAAAGCTATATATATGTATATGTACATGAAGATATTTTATACAAAACGGGAAAATATCATCATTTATTCAAATATTTTCCTGCACAAAAGCATATTTTTGAAATCACTATTGGAATTTTAATTATATATTTAAATAGGAAGTGCTAATTTCTTAACTCACTCAGTCACTATAAAATATTTGAAAGCAAAATGCTTTCGTTAGAGAACTCAATATTGAATAGATAACTAAAAGCGAAATTTACTTTCAGTGTATAAAAATACTCGCCTGAATTCCAATAATCATACGAATGATATGTAATGCTGTGCACAAGCGCGTCAAAACAAACCAATTTGTGCAAGTATATGACAATGACTAGGCATTTCCCACAACTCATGATATAGTTATAATACAGTATTCAAAGAATTCACTTACTATATCCAATCTTGACTATGTACCATGGACAAGACAACACTAGGTCAGCCTTTCCTCATGGCCTATAGCGCTGTTCCGGCGCCAACTAGGTATATGGACTAATTGTTTACCTGATATGTTCGCTAGATGACGTTCCATGTATAATTAACAACACAAGGGCCCTTTGGACAGTGCATTGAAAGAGGAAACAGGTTAAACCTCGCTTTAACCAATCGTCTGTCTTGATATCGCTTCAACGAAAATTACCGATCAGTGAAATACAATCGAGCAAGGTCAACTAACCATAGTTAATATTAACTATGATATAACTATATTGCAATGCCAAATATGCACTGTCAAACCAGACTGTTCTCTCTAGTAAACAATTGTTTCAATAATTATAATCTCAGTGTTTAATATGTGCATTCATAACAAACTATAACTAAAATCGGGCAAGGTCATGCAGGACTGAAGACAACGACTATAAAATATAGAAACTATACTATAGAAAAATTATTAACCAAATCAAAATTTAAATACCAAATTAAAGAATTACTTTTTGAAATACTTCAAAAAGCCGATGACTATATTAAAGTCCCCCAAATACTGCCCATGATCGGATCGTGGATCAATTAATAACTTTATTACCTTTTTCCAAACGTTCTGACAGGTTCAATTTATCCTTTTTAAATACACAACTCTACGGATAAGTTTCTGTGTTGTCATATTGCTACGTTCAATTGCCTTGTAGTACTGATTAAACACCTCCCCCCGCCTCGAATAGCTTATTAGCTAGCCTGCAGGTGGGGGGAAATTGTATACTTTTTCTTTCTTTTTACCATTTGGATGCCAGTAACGTTTCTTTTGGAACGATGCATGCGGCCTTTAATGTTTTACTGTGTGTAACGCCAGGCGATTTTGAGTGCTCGAGTGAATGCCAAGGGCTTAAATAAAGTTTGTTGTTGTTGTCGTCATAGAAAAAGAAAATTAAGAATATTCTCATGCAAAGCTAAATTGGACTGTTGCCTCGAGTAAAATAACAATTGTCTTAATAATCTCTGTATATCATTGTACATCAACACACAGTAGATACAATCAAGCAATGTCAACCATAGACTGAAGACAACCATAAAACACAGACACTGAGTACGAGTATAGTCAAAGAGAAAATGCATGACATACCTGCACTACCGAACTAGATAGGGGTTAAAATATGTTGACCCTTTAACAATATTAATGCTCTTAGTATTATGTAAACACACACAGACACACGAGATTCAATCCAATTCACCGTAGAATGGACAACTACAATCTACCAAGGTCAGACAACACTCTGATTACAACACACTCACAATGTTCGTACATTATACAATTACATAATACTTGTATCATTTACACCATCACATGAGCAAGAAGCAGATTAGGATTATGCAACTCTCTCCCCCGCAGAGGATTCTTGAGCTTTTTTAAGCTCTTCAGTATATAGAGGTTTAATATTGCAGCCTTTGCAGGGGTTTAGTAGACTATAGAGCAGAGAGTAATGCGGTAGTGTAATGGGCAATAGCGAGGTTCAGGTCACACTTCCACTACCGCTACCGCTACCGCTACCGTAAATATAATTAAGCAGGTTAAATATTGTTTTTACGTTCAGTAATGGTCGCAGGTCTCAAACCTGGTGCAAAAAAAAAGCGTTTTACGATAAGACCGGATGCGACGCAGGCTATACGATACTAGGATTAAAACCAACTACGACTACAGAACGAAAAAACGAACATTACATCAGCTTGACCATGCACATTTACGGTAGCAGTAGCGGTAGTGGAAGTGTGACCTGAACCTCGCGAATAAGGAAAACCGCTACCGCATTACTCTATGCTCTATAGTCAGTGTCTATAGTCTATAAACCCCTGCAATATTAAACCCCTATATATTGAAGAGCTCAAAAAGCCTCTGTGGAGAAGAGAGATTATAGGGACCTTAAGATCTACGACGGGAACTTCGAGGACGACGTCCTTCAAACAAAAGCATTCTTCTTGCAAAACAAAGATAATGAATAATTTCTAGTCCCAGTAGTAATCTGAACACCGTCCTCGCTCTGTATATACAACGCCACTCAGAGCATTTTCACGTCTTCAGGACGACGTTGACTCGTGGGGTAATGAGAACTGTTGTCTGAGATTGCCTTAACACAGACACTGCAACCGTTTTAACACTTTGAAAATTATAAAACAAGCTTCAAGTATTGAATACAGTAGTCAGTTAACCGTGACTTCTTTTTCACGTGGTCAACGTATTCTAATATTCAGCTGAATTGCTACTTGACTGCCATAAAACCCTGGGTACGAGGTTGCTTGACTGCTAGAAGATGTTTTCAACATCCAGCTTAATCAATTTTGGCACCGAGCTAAACAGGAATTAACCAACGTACGTAGAGCCCACGCGGTTTATATGAAAAAGAAATATGTAGAAAAAATATCCCTGCACGTGTTTTCAAAAAAACATCCTCATTGCAAAACGGTAATTGAGGCAGGGAAATAATGACTATAAATACAGGAAACGAAAGTGCAAAGAGCAAAAACTGTTTAGAAAAGTCAAGGTTGATCAAAACAATAAAGACAGCTAATGAATTCAAAACAAAATAATAAAACATTAGTTCTTTTAAGACTTTCACATCTTATCTTCGATTAATAGTTCTATTATAATTAAAAAAGAACACTTTTCTCTTAAAGTTAACCGTGAGGTTTTCAAGTTAGCCATCAACCTTATTTTGTCGTAAACACATAAAGATTTGAGGTATATAGAGAATGAATCCGAATAGCATGAAATCGCAAAAAAATGAGCCATGTAAACCGCGGTCTTAGAGATACATTTAAATGGTATTGTTAACTGATTTATTTCGATTATCTTGACAATTGTTGATCAAATGTCCCTGAATTCATCGGTTAAGGGTAGACTTAACGAATCTGAGTGTTTTTGTTTGTGTAAACGGTTCAACGTTTAGAATCCAAATAGATGAGAGAAATATTGATCTCAAGAATCAAGTAATGACTATAATTACTGGCTATATACAGATACATAACACTCCTTAAAAGTAGAGAGCTGCGTAGGCAGGAAAGAGCACGAAAGTGAAAAGATGGTAAAGTGCCAAGTACGGTAAACTTCCAATTTTTGGGAGTACTAAAAATACCGACGTTCATCTCTTTGCTCTAGAAGTCTCTAACAGTCTTTGTTTTATTTACAGAACAACAGGAACTCGTGTTTCCGACTAGATCACAATATGCCAGCGTGGGGTCGAGGTTGTTTTTCTTGTTCGTTGTGCACATTTAACTCACACTACGTTCTGCTCACATTCAACATTCAACATTCGATTTATTATAAGTTATATCATGTACAAAACAATATTATTGTACATTTTCCCTGGTAAAGCCTTCAAATAATGTGGACTTGAACTTGAAGATCGTATCATATGTCGATGAGCTAACGTAGAAAGAGCTTCAGTTTTGGGCGCTATATGTATATGTATATGTATATCAAAATATTAAATAAACCCCTCAGCTGATAAATCAGTATTAATAACAGAACCAATCATCGAAGATTTTCGCCATATAGTACAGAAAGTATTACCGAAACAGATGTTGTATATATTGAAAGAAAGTGTTTTCCATGCAGTCAAGCTGCTAGATACAGTGTGTATTGTCAAACGATCTTAATCGTATTCATTATAGTATACAGAGACAGAAACAGAGGACGTGGAATTGAAAAGAAGCGTTTTCCAGTCAGTACCAAACGCCAAAATCAAGCCTTCATATTGGAAATCATATCCACACCGTAGAGGAAGTTGTCGTACGTTTTATCTAACATCAAAATTAAGCCTTCACATTCGAAATCATATCCACACCGTAGAGAAAGTTGTCGTACGTTTTATCAGTCTCAGCTAACGTCAAAATCATGTTGACAAACGAATTTCAAAAGCAAGCTGAAACGGACTGTCTATAATCAACTTTAAAACTTATAAATAGTGTCCCCAATTAGCTGGAATATAGCTAAATACATTGACACTTAAATAAAGTTATTCATTCATTTATTCATTTATTCATTCATTCATTCGTTCATTCATAATCCTAGTATAGAAAAGAAAAGTAGAGAGACAACGTGTTTCCGGTAGCTAACGTCAACTGAACAAACATCGCAGTCGTTTGATCATACTCAAGGCAGAGGTAGTACAACGCCTAGGCCTATATATATATATATATATATATATATATATATATATATATATATATATATATATATATATATATGTAATGTTTACAACACGAGCGGCCGTGTTGTATTGAATATACAATCACGAGCCGAAGGCGAGTGATTGTATATTCAATACAACAAGGACGCGAGTGTTGTAAACAACTTGTGAAATGAATAAATAGTAAAAATCCCTTTGGGATATGGAGATGCTAATTTGCTAATTAGTTACAAGCACTAGTGGTTGTATCAGAAGAGTATACATCGACTAGTGGCTGTAACTAATTAGCATCATTGGTTTTAGTTTGTATGTGTTTACAGAGGTAACATGTGACGTAATTTCTGAAATTGGATTGGCTGCAAAACTCATGAATTAGTAATGAATTTCACAAATATATATATATATATATATATATATATATATATATATATATATATATATATATATATATATATATATATATTATATATTTTATATTATACATATAGTACAATTGTAAAAATAATTTCTCTCACACTACTAGCACTACAAAAAGCTAAGCTACTGCGGCAGTTAGTGATCTATCCTGGTTCCAGAGGTTTTCAAGGTCGGACACGAGCGAAGTGAGCCAAGCGCCGAGGCTTCCATTCATCAATTAATGGCTTAAAAAGCCAACCAGAAATGAACAACATCAAAACATATTAAACCCACTTGTTAACTCACGGCTGCCTTAATTAAGATGTCTGAGGGTTTTCTCTTTGACGAGTAAAATTCTCTGGCGTTAGACAGAGTAAAAAGAGGTGCTGTTTTTGGCCAACTCAGGCAGGAATAGGATATCTGAGGGTTCCTCCTTTCAGGAGTGAAATCATTTGGCTTCAAGTGAGACAGAGTAAAATCGATCAGCGTTAGAGAGAGTCAACAATAAAAGGAGCCGTTTGTTTGGCCCACTCAGGAAAGAATGTGTTTACTCAAATATTCACGGAAACGGTACAGCAAAACGTGTGATCAAAACCGGCTTATGACACTATATAGGTCACCGCAACGTAAACAACGCACTCTCTCGCTATCGTCTACGGTGTCCCCCTCCCTAACACCCACTATGTATATATATATATATAGATATAGTTCCCGATATCAGAGCATGAACGTTCTTTATCTTGTTAATTCTTGTTTTTTCAAACTTTATTTTGTTGGCTTCACTTCCTTAACCTACAGTAATCTCTTTATTTGTTTTGTTGCCACCGCAAAGCTTGGCTCTGTCTTTGTTTTTGAGCTCACCGCAAATTGCTAGCCAAATAAACAACGGAAAAGTGAAACAAATGAAGCTAGCTGATATTCAGTACAATAGTAAGAAAAAAACACCTCAAAGTCGTGAACTTCTGAGTTGTAAATAATGAAATACTGACGTTTCCAGAAAATAGAATGTGATTAACTTATATCACACATCAAGCCATAAGATATAACGTATAACATATAATTATGAATTTAACCCAAAGTCTCTGATCGCCAGTGAGATGCTCTAACCATTGAGCTACGAAAGTTAGGGACCTTAAGATGCTAGGACGACGACGGCGGTTAAAAAGCAATTCAAATTTTAGCATTAAAAAGAAGTCACGGTTAACTGACTACGGTATTCAATACTTGAAGCTTCTTTTATAATTTTCAAAGTGTTAAAACGGTTGCAGTGTCTGTGTTAAGGCAATCTCAGACAACAGTTCTCATGAAAATGTTCTGAGTGGCGTTGTATACAGAGCGAGGACGGTGTTCAGATTACTCTTGGGACTAGAAATTATTCATTATCTTTGTTTTGCAAGAAGAATGCTTTTGTTTGAAGGACGTCGTCCTCGAAGTTCCCGTCGTGGATCTTAAGGTCCCTCTTAAGATGACTGAACGAATGTAGATGGGATATGTGTCAGACAACCCACAAACTTCTGATCGCCAGTGAGATGCATCTCATTGACGATCAGAAGTTTGTGGGTTGTCTGACACTCTAACCGTTGAGATACAGTACGAAAACTGCAGATGACTGAACGAACGTAGATTGGATATGTGTACAACCCACGACCTTCTGATCACCTGTTCTGACTCCAATCATTGAGCTATATAGATATAACTGAACACAGATGAATATTTGTACAACCAACACCAACCGTCTGATCACCAGTAAAACACACTAATCATTGAGCTAATATAAGACTTAGATGACTGCATGAACGTATGTTGAATATGCGTATAACCATTGAATTAAAACGGGCAGGTTAAAGTTGGTTTAATTTCGAACATTTCGCGCTGGTAAATAATGTACGACATTATGTAAATATGATCGATGTTCTTGTTAAGTGAGAGGACATAACCTACTGCTAGGTTATAAAAATTATTGTATGTCAGTGAAGATTTTCTTTAAGCTAAATCAGTTTGTCAGAAACAATTGTCAATTCTAAAGCGGTGAACTCGCGTCATCTCTTGTCTTTGCTCGTTAGTGAGACGCTCTAACCATTACAAGGTAATGACACTCAAACGGTTGAACGTACAGTACATTGCATTTGGATTTCAGTCGATGTAAGAAACGTGAGAAGTATATAATATATGTTTATAAAATAAGTCCTCGCACAATATTAATTTTATATTAACAACACTTTCTCAATATTAATATTCTCACTTCACCAAAATAACGCAAGTCTATACGAGCAGCTGGTCGAGGGAACAAATGTTGCGGATACATATAAATTACAAAAAATAATGTTTTTAAAAATTATAGCTTAACTTGGAATATCTCTAGATCTAAATATGGACAGACATTTAGAAGTGAGTATGGCATACTTACCACGTATAGTAGTCGATAAAACACGAAGACTGCGATATCCCCACGTAGTTTGAAACTAACTAGCTAGCTGACTTGCTCACACCTGCAAATAAAATAAATTTATAATATCAACAACAATGTAGTTTGAACAATATTGCAGGACGAAATCAAATTAAAGCTGGATTTCCAGTCAGTATTTTATGTCGTGCAATCGATATTTTACGAATACTTTCTTTTGTCTAGGGCTCTGGACTGGATCCGTTCCACCTGAATGCTCACGAGATAAAGAAAATGATCGCAAAACGTCGCTCGCTCGACAAAAACAGTGGAATGGGAATCTGCATGTCTTTACAAGATATGCATGACTAGAGACTTCACTGAGAAAAGACAGCGACTGCGACAACGTGTTGTAAACAATGTCATTTTATGCCAAATAGTAAAGAACGTATGCGAATGACAGCTCCAAGAGTCATCTTAATAATAATAATAATATTCAGTTCTTATATAGCGCGTCTTCCATAAATGTCCAGAGGCGCTTTACAATCTACAGTATACCGTAAAAGAGTATCTTTAATACAAGTATAGTTAGTTTTTTATCTTCATGCCGTCATGGTGAAAACGTATAGAAAAAGCCTGATTTTTACGTTGTAAAGCCAACGCAGAGCCTGAGTCATTACAGAAGCCTTTATAGGAAAGCTTAACCTTTCTCTCGCGACCAACATTAATTGAACAAGTCTTTTTCTTCAAGCATTTCACAAAACAGCGAGTCCGTGCGTTGTGCATCTTGAAATTTGAATTGTTTATACATTAATGTATACACACAGCACTCTTTTAATACTAACACAACTGTTAAACTTTCTATACCGTAGTCGTAATTCGTTGTCTCAATATTAAAGTCCATATACTGTCTTTCTTAACGCACCTTGCAGGAACTTTGGTGACATGACAACAAGTAGTACACATACAAGCTTTTCAAGGACCTGGCACTTCTGACCTATGCGTGATTCACGCGATGTGAATGACAGACTCGTGAATGAGCGTTAAGAAAAATACGTCGTGCAGAAAATGTAATAAAACGGCCCCAACCAGACGTGCTTGATAACCCACGAAAAGATAATGCTAGTTTTGTTTAAAAAATTTAAATAAAATATTCATCTTCGCCCTTGAAGCAATTATTGGTTTGCGAGTCCAAAATTAAGCGATTGTAGAAATTACTTAGCTACCGACTATTTTACTGTAACATTTTAACCTAAGAGTTTGTCTAACACCAGACTTTTTACACTTATCAAGGAAAGAATCATGCACTAACGGAAAAGGATTAAAGGCAAGAAAAGGAAGACTAATTTGTAAGTGAGGCCATTTACAAAATGAAAACCAATTATGACATCACAGAACAGAGAAAAATAATTTCAATTCCTGTTTAATATTTGGATGAAAGTTGTTTGAAAGAGATGAACAATTGAAATCGGAGGGAAAATCGTCATTGGTTTTCCTTGTCTACCGTCCACGATACCACGACAATTAATTTGTAAAAAAATAAATATATATTTTAAAAATACGTGCAGAATGTGTTGATGATGGCGCCAATGAGCCGCCGTAAACAGACCATAAAAAGATAAGTTTTTATTAAAAATTAAGATAAATATTCATGTTACATAATTAGTCTGACACAACATATTCTTTACTTATTATTATAAGATAAGACTAAAAAAACAGAGTTTCTTATTCAGAAAAAAAATTACACTTTCACAGCTTGCAGTCAATTTTCTTTCACATGTGATGTCATGGCTACGAGCAAATTAACCAATAAGAAAATAGATTCAGTTCCAATTATATATCAGATTATCATTTCGTTTTACTAATTATAATTTTCTTGCGAATTAAAAATTTCTACACGTACCATAAAGTTAACTCTTGATGTAGTTCATTTATCATTCATAATTCATGGAAAAAAACTTGAAAAAAACTGATGTATAAGTGAAAGTCTTCTTAAGACTCTGAAGTTTAATATACAAACTTTTCGTTCAATGTTCTCACCTAAAATCAATCTCTCTCTAGGACTTTCCACGATTATGAATGTTACCAATGTAATGACTATCACAACATTACCATATTCGTGCTTAGCTAGTTTGTTCGTGTTCGTTCGTTCGTGTTTTATCAAGCTCGCGTGCTGTTCAAAGAACCTGATTTCCGTTTCCGTGCGACTGCACATGTTCACCGAACATATACAACCTCTCGCCTTCAGTCAAAATATATACACCAAATCGTAGTTTCATGTAGGCCTACATGCAAATTAGTTTCCTATTCCATTTGGGGCGCTATGCAAATTACATCGTGTCTATTAAAGCATAACGGGAAGATAACATAGGCTGGGACTGGTTTTTCATGTTTTGAGTTCATTATTTTTAGACACTACGTTTAGGATTGTCAAGGATAATCGATAAGCAAAGTTTATCCTTATAGAATACCTAAACATTAAAAAGTTTCTGACACCAGAAATGTTATGTTTGCTACAGCTGCTTCAGCCTCATGTTGTAAATGAACTACGTTTTATCCCGACTCCGATTTCGTCTATAGTACATATTTAAATCTTACACTGACGTTATCCTCTATACAGTAAAACGCTTGTGTACTTTGAAGTCTACAATGTAATGTCACTAATATTTATTCTTACGTTTCTTAAAAAAATTGTGTTTACTCGTGTGAAAAGTTTTTAATTGTTCAAAACGTCTGTAAAGAAAAAGGAAATGTCAGATATCACAAGTGATCTTTACCTGCCAAAGTATTTTCTTCCTGACTTTGTTTCATCTGAACAAGTATAGTGACGACGCTATCGATGATGTTCATATAATGCTTTAGGGTATTTTTTTGCCAACCAGCCGTATATAAATAGTTCTTGCACGTATTTTGAATAACAATTGAACACGACATATGGCCAGGACAGGATTAGAAAACATTATATCACATTGCCCTAAACCAGATTAGCCAAATGTTATTGTAACGTAGTTGTTTGTTAGTAAAAATTGTCGATTCAATATGCACTCATCACGCAATTTAAAATCATTTCAAACCATGATATAAAAAAGAGTGTAATTTGATTCTGTTGTTTCTGTTTTTAGATACAAGTATAGTGTTTTCTCAAACCTAGTTTGAATAACCAAACATTAACACGTAGCACGTAGTTATTTGGGAGTATAAAAAAGAGTGTGATTTGATTCTTTTGTTTCTGTTTTTAGATACTATAGTTTTGTGTTTTCTCAAACCTAGTTTGAATAACCAAACATTAACACATAGCACGTAGTTATTTGTGAGTATATTCTTGCTCATTCAATATCACTCACCACACAATTCAAAATCATTTCTAAACCATGATAGCCGAGTTGATCTTTTTAATAAAAGTAGCGTGCTGCGTAGGCAGTGTAGAAACAACAATCGAAATATAGTAAGGTTAGATATACTGCCGAAACAGAGAACGTAGGAGTCTAACGTTTCGAGCGAAGGCCCTTCGTCAGAGAGAAATGGTACAAAGGGCCTTCGCTCGAAACGTTAGACTCCTACGTTCTCTGTTTCGGCAGTATATCTAACATTACTATTTCATTGATCCTTTTAAGATATTGCAGTATTTTTACATAGTTGAGGATTCATACACGTGCCTTGCAATATCCTAAATCGTAACACGTAGAGCTGTTTGCGAGTAAAGATTGTTGATTCAAAATCAGATCTAATCATATATAGTCGATGTTTTGAGAAGAAAGAGTGGGATTTGATTTTGGTGTTACTGTTTTGTTTTCGAGATAAGAGCAGTGTTTTTTCAAACGTAATAATTTGAATAACAATTGAGAGTATGTTAGTTTCAGAAATTGCAGCTTGATGTTAGTAATAATTGTCAGTTGTTTGCTGTACAAGCTGTGTTAGTTAGTAATACTCAGAAAAAACTCTGAGCTCTAAGCGGGACTCGAACCCACAACCTTCTGAATGCTAGCCAGCAAACAACTAACAATTATTACTAACATCAAGCTGCAATTTCTGAAACTAACTAACAGTGTTTAACTGGAAACTTACTGTTACAACGCGACTTGTAGACCAACAAGTACTTGTAACCGAGCGGTTGGAACTCGTTCCTAGAGGACTGGGCACAGTCTAAGGTATAAGTACCTTAATTACCCTTGCTCCGCTATCTGAGTTCTAGTGGCTCAATGGTTAGAGCGTCTGGCTAGCATTCAGAAGGTTGTGGGTTCGAGTCCCGCTCAGAGCTCAGAGTTTTTCTGAGTATTACTAACTAACACAGCTTGTACAGCAAACAATTAACAATTATTAATTGGGAGTATATTGATATACAGTGTAGAAGGAAAATAAAACACGTAGTTGTGTCACTAACACAACATCACTGATTAAATATTACTAATCCACACAACTAATACCAATATTGAAAGTAAGAATAAAACTGGATTTCGAAGTCTAAAAAAACTAGAGTAGGCAGTGTTTTAGATAGGGCCAAGTGAAAAGATGGTAAACTGCTGAGAATAGTTTTAATAACGAAATACTAACGTTTCAAGCAGAGCCCTTCATCAGAGTAAAAAGTAGAGTGTTGTGTAGGCAGTGTTTTAGATAGAGCAAAGTGAGAAGATGGTAAACTGTTGAGAATAGTTTTAATAACGAAATACTGACGTTTCAAGCAGAGCCCTTCATCAGAGTAAATCTCATAAGATAAAACAAGGCTTATAAATCAACGTTTCCTCCTACCTAGAATTACCAATAATCAGTAAGTGTGAAATGGCCTTGAATTACCAATAATTGGTAATTGTAGGTAATTCTCTGTCCCACATGCGGGATGTTAAACTAAATTGCATATAACTAAAAAACCAGTAGGGGTTGTGATCGGGGTCTGAGAGGTGGGACTCCCCCCTCAGAGGCTTGTGGTTAGGCTTAGGGCCACCAGGGGGTGTGGGTTAGGTTTAGGGTTGCCATGGCAAAACAGTGACCTAAGTTGAAAGTAGTCAATTGGGGGTAAATCTAGGTAGTCTTAACTCCATCTCAACTTTGACACACTGAAACTGAGCATTTTCTAAATTAATTTGAATAAAAATAACTCATTTAATATCATCACAGATTCAGAGTATAGAAAGCTATAGAATACTATATCCATGTTGTATAGGATATACAAGCTCTTGGCTTATATCTGATACAACACAGTCACCCACATTGTAAATAATACAGGTACATATTACACAACCATGGAGTCAAGCTAAATTTGGCAACAGAAAGTTTTTACTCACCATCAAAAGTTTATAAACATATTTTATATTTTTCTATCTACCTTAAACAACGTTTATGCTTTGTAGAAACATGTCTTGACATATACATAAAAATAGGTACACAAAGCGTGCACATCTCAACTAAAATATCGGAGAAATGAACTAGGTACTTTTTTCAAGAATCAAAGTCCATTTTTCTAGCTTTCTGATTGGGTGAGAGGTCCTTGCATAGTGGTCCAAAAATCATATTTCCTGCGTAATCCATAGCAGTGGGAAACACTATTTTTGTCCTCAGGAAAAAATTTGAAAGTACCCAACAATTTGTTGTTGCCCTTGAATTTGCCTTGGAAAACTCCTCCTCCATTGGTCTCGGACCAACTGGACACACAGATGGATTCCCTCAATGCCCCATTGCCCACTTCTTGCCTTATTTTGTGTTAATTTTCAGCCTTTCCTTGCGTCAAATTGCCCAAAATTCATCTAAATGATTTTCTTCACTTCCATGTATACCATTGATGAACCATCAATACATGCAATTTCATATTTACACTTTACATATTTGCTATTTTCTCATTATGACTTCAGTATGTAAATTATTTATTCAAATATTAGCAATTTAAACAATAAGCTTTGCCTAATTTAATAAGTAGGTATATTAAATAAAGTAAATAATTATTAATATACTTACACACCTGAAAACAACACTATTTACACTGCCTTGAAAATATGTCGTTTTAGAAGTGGACGACCGCATTGCTCAACAAATAAAATAGTAAAAATACACTATAAAACACTTTCAAAACAAGATATTTCATAATTTACACCTTCTTCTAAAGCAATTTCTCGAAATAACGGCCTAAAAGCTTCACAATTTATCCTTACTGTCGGTTTAAAGTCGCTAAATCTTCCCTAAAACTGTGACTTAATTCTCTCAACTTCGTTTCACCAACCCGTCCAACCCTGAATCCGTTTTTATTTAGACTTACCGTTGTCACCCTTCACCAGAAGTTCGTCCACATCCCAGTCCATTCCAAGTTAAGCTTAATAATAATAAAAATCTACACAATATCATCCTGAAGTCCTTTAACTTTGGTAAAAAGTTTTCCAGTTTCAAAAATACTTTGTTCCCTCTTGGACGCCATTTTGAATTGCATAAATTTTGAAACCACGTGACCAGATCACGCGCGACGGCCACGCAATAATCACGAAACCAAAACACAATTTTATTTTGCGGCATAAACAAATTTATTGTGTTTAATTAAAGCTAATTAAACAATGTATTCCAACATTCTTATAACTACACAGTATCATACATAATTATATAATTTTAATAAATCATAATTATTAAACAAAAACAGCCAATAGGATTTGAAGTTTGAAACATAATCAGTGCCACGAGTTTGAGGTTTGGATATGTTGACTTAATGACTTAATAATCAGCAAAAAATATTTCAATAACCCTTGCATCAAATTTCTCTCTACGCGTGCAAACAGTCGAGTTATCAAGCCTGATGCAAATAATTATGATTTATTGAACATTTATTCCCATTTCTAAATTCTGATTGGTTGAAACTTGAAACCCTCATACATTAATTTTGCATGCCAAGTCTAGGTCCACAGTTGGTAAATATGCTTGACACAAAAACATCATCTAATCTAAATATGGTTTGGATTAATTTTTTTTTAAAAATTCTGACAACTGTTGCCAGAACAGACATGTTTTTTTGTTTTTGTTTTAACACATCGAAGTTTCACAATGCTGTTCTCACTTCTTAGAGAAAAGGTTTTTTTAAACAATGTTCTCAATTTCCACAACTTTATTTCTCATTCATGCTAAGCAAATGATTGAGAGCTGCATCAACATTACCACCACTAGCAACGAGAACAGACCTGATGACTTCTTCGTCCATATCAGGGAACATGTCTTTGATGTTCTGAACATCTTTTTCCTGGATCTGTACTGGGGCAGGATGAGCTGGGTGGCCCTGTTGACGAGGAGGGGCTTGCTGAGGAACAACATATGGCATAGGTGATGGTGGGAAATACATTTGATGTGGAACTGTTGTGTACCCTTGAGGGAATATCATAACTGGAGCTGTTGGAACTGGTTCAGTTGTTTCCTTAAACAACAACAACAACAACAACATTTTATTATTATTAATATTATACAACTAATTACACAAACCCGCAGCTAGCATAGGCTAATCTAGGCAGGTAGTGAAAATATAATATAATAAAGAAAATTAGGTAACAATTGAAAGTAATAATAGAATAATATAAAGTGATGATAGCTGAAGGGATAATAATAGTCCTCGCAGCTCACCATCATCTTATTCATACGACTGAATTAAAATTTGATAATGGCAAAAGAGAAACCTCTATACTGCACTCAATATCACAAATATTTTTATTATGTTATTTTAACAATTTTACTAATTAATGTGAAGGTGTCAACATAAATATCCTCGTCATGAAGAATTTTAAGTAAGGATTTTTAAATTTTTTTCTTAAAACTATTCTTTGATAATTTACGTAAATTGAATGGAATGCTATTCCACATTTTGACTCCTATTCGAGAAAAAGATTTTCTTTTCTGATTTGTTCTTGAATATTTGGCGTAATAATTGCCAATTGATGTAGATCTAGTATCATGAGTGTGGACCTCATCGATAGACGTGAATAGATTACTGTAGATATTTTAGGTGGAGTTACATTATTAAATACATCATGCATTAAATTCACTATCGATTTAAAGTAGATCATATTTAATGGTAGATTATTGGAAGTAATAAATAAAGGAACAGCATGAGCTGTATCATCAGCAAAATATATTAATCTAAGGGCAAGTTTTTCTAATTTCAATACCCCAATAATAAAAAAAAACAAATGGTCAATGTTAAGATATTGCTGCCTTCTTCTTCTGATGAGTGAAATTGTCTGGTGTTATGCATGGATCAATTCTTCCTGTAACCAATATCCCCCCACAGGCAATACTCCAAGGATTTGTTATTTTTTATGAAGCTCATGGCAAATTCCCCACCCCCGGGACTTTGAAATTTAATAATTCCCCACCCCGGGGCAAGGCTGAAAAACTAATACAAAAACACACGAGTTTTAACATCAAACAAATGTATAATTAAACACATTTTAACATCAAATGTAAATTAACTTAAACAGTGGCTCATTTCTGTTGCTGCTTCCTTTGAGCTCCAGTTTTTTCCACTCTTTCGGCACCCCTGCATCGTTTTTCGTTAATAGACGACTTTCAGGCTCATGCGCAGTAGCAACTTTACTTCAAATTTTCATCGGAGGTGAAAACAACTGTTTTAGCTGGAAAGATCATATTAAAAATAGTAAAAGTGCAAAGTTTAAAATAAATTGGACAAATAGTGCGAAAGCTACACTCTTCGGAAGTTTTGCTCTCCACTAAGGATTTAATAGGGATTTTGGCTTGGCGTGCAACTCCCGCCCACCAAGCCAAAATCCCTATTAAATCACTAATAAATCCCTGTTGGAATGGTCAACTTTCCACTTGTGAAACTTTTCCCATTTGTTAAGCAATTCGTTTCAAACTTTGCACTTCTACTATTTTCAATATGCCCGTTCCAGCTAAAACAGTTGTTTTTATCTCCGACGAAAATTTGAATATTTGTTGCTACTGCGCATGATCGTGAAAGTCATCTATTTTCAGCAACCTGAGAAATCTTTCAATGAATTCATCGCCATTTTGAATAAGGAATAATTTAGTTAACAGACTCCCACACCTCCTTGCATCCCTGCCCTTTACCCCCCGGACAAAATTAATAAAACAATTCCCCACCCCTGGGATTTGATTTTCTGCATTGTCCCCGGGGTTGCCGGGGGGGGGGGGGGGGGTGGTTACAGGAAGAATTGATTCATGTATTAGACAGAGTAAGACCATCAATAAAAGAACCGTTTTTGGCCAGCTCAAGCAGGAATGAATTCATTAGAGTATTCATACCCTAATCTACTCACCCTGGAGGACAAAATGACATTGACCATTCCTTCTTTGTCCTGACCTTGTTTTCCACTTAAAGGATACCAATTATCGCTAGTCTCTCCATTTAAAACATCGTCACTTATCTTCACAAGACCAAACGCAATTTGAGAATCAACTGAAAATGAACACTAAAAAAATTCCATTAAAAATGAGTGAATAAAATAATGCAATTCTAGGGGTAAATAAAACTATAAAACGTGTACCAGTATTTGTAAAGTTAAATCATTAAATGCTTAAAAACTTACTTCATCGTATATATCAATAAAAACTGAGTTGACACCTGGCATTACAGGACTAAACACAAAATTAAAAAAAATTGAAAGGATACAGAAGTGCTTATTGTACATGAATGCAACATATAGATAGTTTAGACAGACAGACAGACAGACAGACAGACAGACAGACAGACAGACAGACAGACAGACAGACAAACAAACAAACAAACAAACAAACAAACAAACAAACAAACAAACAAACAAACAAACAAACAAACAAAAAAACAAACAAACAAACAGGCAGGCAAACAAACAGACAGACAGACAGACAGAACAAACAAACAAACAAACAAACAAACAAACAAACAGACAGACAGACAGTCTCATATTTGTTCAGATTATTTAAAAAAAACTTATTTTCAATCATTGAAAGTGGAGACATTTACTAGTGACAATTTATTTTAATTAGGCCAAAAAAAATACTGAATTATTATCATAACTATATGTAAGCTACACACCATGTTACAGTTTTATTCCAGCGTGGATTAATGGAGCCATTTGTTGCTGTTGTGGTCTCAAAAACATGATGACCAACTCTTATTCGACAATATGGATCCATTCTTGTCAGACCATAATTTTTAGCAAGTTTGGCCTAAAATTTTGGAAAACATGTTTACTCATGATTAAAAATGACTCTTTGATTTCATTTGTAATTCTTTAATTCTCAAATTTGGATAAGGACTCACATCTAATGAGGGTCAACAATAGGCAGCATGCATACACACATGCAAAGTCTGAGCCCTGTTGGGGAATGCAGTGACATGCTGTTACCGAAGGATACTTGGACAGTATTATAAGAGTACTTTGACTCAAATTTTAGGCCATTCTTAGCTCCATTGTCAAAGATATAGAGGGGGTAGGGCTTGACAGTTAACCTCCTCATTGAAAATATTGAGAGTGCCTATATAGCCCCACTCCACCCCCACCCACCATCACCGTGTTTCACCATCATTAATATGTCCCATCAATCCAATACAGCATATTCTAGAGCATGTACCTGAGTTACAGTAACACTTAATCTCTTTACAAGTTGCATGGGAACATTTGATGGATATTGTTGATGCAATGGTTGCACCATACCAGTTGAACCATGACTCATTCTGTTCTCATCAAGTTGTAAAAAACCTTCAGGTAAATCACCTGTCAGAACACGCGATTTATACTGATCTGATTCTCCTGAGAAAAACAGAATGAAGACAGATGTTAGTGAAGGAATGCTCATGTTTAGAGTGTAGCCCTTTAGTATTTCATTATCAAAACTATTCTCAGCAGTTTAACACCTTTTCACTTTGCTCAACAGAGAGAGAGAGAGAGAGAGAGAGAGAGAGAGAGAGAGAGAGAGAGAGAGAGAGAGAGAGAGAGAGAGAGAGAGAGAGAGAGAGAGAGAGAGAGAGAGAGAGAGAGAGAGAGAGAGAGCGGGAGAGAGGGAGAGAGGGAGGGAGGGAGGGAGGGAGGGAGAGAGAGAGAGGGGGATAGATAGATAGATAGAAAACTTTATTTGGATACGGTAATTTCATCAGTTATAAACAACTGGTTTACATAAAAGCCGTATGAAATTTACAAAAAAAGAGAAAAAGAGGAAACTGCACACTACTTTATATTTACAAACTCTATATTAAAAATCTATATTTACAAACTCAATTTACCAATAAAACTGGGGAGTCTTGGCAAAAGTAATTAAGTCCTCGCTTAAAATACTGTAGTGATTCTATTTCACGTAATTCACCAGGGGAGAGAGAGAGAGAGAGAGAGAGAGAGAGAGAGAGAGAGAGAGAGAGAGAGAGAGAGAGAGAGAGAGAGAGAGAGAGAGAGGGAGAGGGAGAGAGGGAGAGAGGGAGGGAGGGAGGGAGGGAGGGGGGGGGGGAGAGAGGAGGGAGGGAGGGAGGGAGGGAGGGAGGGAGGGAGGGAGGGAGGGAGGGGAAGGGAGGGAGACAGAGAGAGAGAGAGAGGGAGAGAGGAGGGAGGGAGGGAGGGAGGGGGAGGGGGGGGAGGGAGGGAGGGAGGGAGGGAGGGGGAGGGAGGGAGGGAGGGAGGGAGGGAGGGAGGGAGGGAGGAGAGAGAGAGAGAGAGAGAGAGAGAGAGAGAGAGAGAGAGAGAGAGAGAGAGAGAGAGGGAGGGAGGGAGGGAGGGAGGGAGGGAGGGAGGGAGGGAGGGAGGGAGGGAGGGAGGGAGGGAGGGAGGGAGGGAGAGAGAGAGAGAGAGAGAGAGAGAGAGAGAGAGAGAGAGAGAGAGAGAGAGAGAGAGAGAGGGAGGGAGGGAGGGAGGGAGGGGGAGAGAGAGAGAGAGAGAGAGGGAGAGAGAGAGAGGGAGGGAGGGAGGGAGAGAGAGAGAGAGAGAGGGAGGGAGGGAGAGAGTGTGAGAGTGTGTGAGTGCATGGACTGAGACACAAAGATATATATTCGTATATGAATTTTACCGACTTAATAAAATGTAGATACAATATATATATATATATATATATATATATATATATAAATTTTTTAAAATGTTTCTTATAGAAATTATATGAAATGTAATGTAAAGTAATGCAATGCAATGTAATGTCATAAAATGTACAGTACTGTAATGTAGTGTAGTGTAATGTATACAATGTAATTCTCACTATCACATTTTGATTGGTGAGAATTATATCAATATATGTATTAAGCATTCTGCATCCTTCCTTCCTTCAGTACTGTATATAATTATATCAAGCCTAATCAAGGTGTTTCTTTATATTAAAGTTAGCAAGTACATGAAATGACTTGAAGTCGTCTTAATCATCTTAAAACTATTCCTTGAAAACGTTCATTTCAAGAAGAAAACCCCTATAACTTCCGCAATCAAATTGCTTTCAATACAGGTGCTTCATTTCAAATGACGTAATATGAATATTTAAAATTGAAAGCAGTTTTAACTTCACTTAAAAAACTCCTTAAATCAATTAATTTTAAAAACGTTTTCCACTACTTCTGAGCTACAGAATAGTTCTTAGTCTCAAGCTAAGATTAATTGCAATCTGTTCACTCTAGCACGTAAAAACAAAGAAAATATTTCGAATTTTCTCACCTGTTGTTGTTGTACTTGATGTCGCCATCTTGATCAGACACTAATGCATGCTGGGTATGCAGTCTCCGCCCACAATATTCCAGGGGGGGGGGGGGGGAAGAGAGGGTCAGCAAATACGAAAGTAAAACGATTATTTCCGACGGGTTATGTTACGGATAAAATTAAATATCTAATTTCTTTTATATAGACATACTCTACGCAAAGAAAATAAAACAGATAAATTAAAAAACTTAAATTATAGTTATGATTATTGTTTCTAATTTCAATTCAAAGTTTCTGTGACAGCTTTTGCTGCTAAATGCATCTCCGGGTTTTTCCGTACCTTTCCGAACTGAGCCCGAACCAATGATGTTCGTCCTTCGTACTCGAAACCAGTAAAATGATATAAATAAATAATGTTGGCATTTGTTTGGTATATAAATATATTGTTTATCTAAATTTGTAAGTTGTGGATCAAAAAGTGAGCAAGGTAAGGCAGGAAAAGTTATAATATGGCATAACAATTTCAAGAGGACACGTGGCGTGTATACAATTTAAAGTATTGAAAAGAATAATTTGAAATGTATTAAATTACTGTAATGACATTATATTGTTCTCAGTGGTGTTTAGAGGTCACAACTCAATACTAATCTACTAAATATATAGATAAATATATAGAGGTAGGAATATTTCTTCATTTTTATTGATATATTTAATATGGTAGGTAGCCTGTATTTCGGTTAAGAGCCAAGAGCCGGGATGAGGGCGGCATAGCTAGGTCATAGAACATTTACCAACTTGTCTGGTTTTAGACAGAGTACATTTTTGAGTATTGAAGCATGGTTGTTGATATATATATATATATATTGGTTTAAATATAGAAAGTTATTACTGCTTATATAAACTGTAAATAATGTACTATTTTGTAGTATTAGTATAGTACATGTACTAATAAGATATTTTAGGAGATGTACAGATATTCTCTCTATGACCTGTTTAGTGGGGTTGTAACAATAGTTAACTGGTGTTGTTTTAAAATTCTTCAATTATTGCTCTTTTTGAATTACTTCTGCTGGCTGCTGTAGCATTAACTGTATAGTATATTTAGATATCTATATAATTTATATATTATAAGATGTAGTGTATAAGAACCTATAATAATAGGTGGGGCATAATAGTCAGATGTTAATATATCATAACAGCCACATACAGGTGTGGTCATAGAACAATATGTCACTGTCATATTTAGTATTATCAGCATTTTAAAGACCCAATCAGCTGTAACAATTTACAGCACACACCACCCGGGGAGCACAGGTGGCATATGCTAGCTGTTAGGGCGCTGCCTCTCACCAATAGTTAAGCATCGGTTGGACGGGGTTAGTACTTGGATGGGTGACCGTTTGGGAATAACCTCGTACTCCACCAGCTTGGGACTTATGTGAGTAGAGTTTAGTTGGTCTCTCCTGTGCTCCGAGGGTTTTTCACCGGGTTCTCCGGTTTTCCTCCCTCCGTAAAATCAACACCTAGGTCTTAGTTGTCTAGGAGTTTGGTGGGACAAAAGTTCTGTTCCTCTCTCCTGCCACACGTTAAGTGGAAATTTAATAAATTCAAATTCAGGAGGGCCTTATTTTATTGTAGCCAGGGGCAGTTTTGAGTTTTAGTGTAAACTATTTCTAGTTGGATAGAAGTGAGTGTTTTAAAATATATGTATAGGCAGCAGTAATTTATGCAACTAAATATATAGTTAGGCCCTCCTGGAGGGAGTGGAATGTCAATTATTTTTAATGATGGATAAATTAGAACTTATTTCTAGTGAGCTACAGCAGATCATTATGGCTGAAAAGAAAGTTATTCTGGTCACTGGTGGCAGTGGTTTGGTTGGACAAGCTGTGAGAAAGATTGCTGAGACAGAAGAAAAAAGAGAAAACGAGCAATGGGTATTCTTGACATCAAAAGATGGAGATTTATGGTAGATATATATTCCATAAATGCTTTACTGCGTGCTATTTCAAACCTTTTCTGTCCAAGACCATCCATTCATTACTGTTAATTGGGTTAATTACATAATAACCAATTTACTTGAAACCAATGTTATTAATTTTTTGCAGCAACAGAGAAGCAACCAAAGCTATATTTGAAAAATACAAACCAACTCATGTGATTCATCTTGCTGCTATGGTTGGAGGACTGTTCAAGAATTTAAAATATAACCTAGACTTTTTGGTTAGTTCAAAACTCTCTTTCATGTTTGCTCTCAAATTAATCATAATAAAAGGGATTTGATTTTTTGTAAAATCTTCTGATAGTTGGTTTTTTTTCTTTTAGAGAAACAATATTTTGATAAATGACAATGTTCTCCATTGCTGTTTTGAATACAAGGTACAATATGCAGTATCATTAATGTCACTGTGTTGTAATACAACCAGAATAATCTTGTACCACAGTGCTGTACTATACTGTATTGCACTGTACTATAGTGTACTGTACTGCACTATACTGTACTGTAGTGTACTACACTATACTGTACTGTAGTGTACTGTACTGCACTATACTGTACTGTAGTGTACTACACTATACTGTACTGTAGTGTACTGTACTGCACTATACTGTACTGTAGTGTACTGTACTGTACTGCACTATACTGTACTGTAGTGTACTGTACTGCACTATACTGTGTTGTAGTGTACTGTATTATACTGTACTGTAGTGTACTGTACTGCACTATACTGTAGTGTACTGCACTATACTGTACTGTACTGCACTATACTGTAGTGTACTGTACTGCACTATACTGTACTGTAGTGTACTGTACTGCACTATACTGTACTGTACTGTAGTGTAGTGTAGTGTACTGCACTATACTGTACTGTAGTGTACTGTAGTGTACTGCACTATACTGTACCAGAGTTCGAATTAACGGTGTGCAATGTGCAATTTGCACATCGTTTTGGCCTAAATAGTGAAAATTGCATACCACTTTTCAAAACGATGTGCAAAAAAGAAAATCAGACTTGGGACTAATGAGCATCCATCCACATTTATAGGTAATGCATTGCCAATCTGTCGTCTTATGATTTTATAAAGAGCGCTTTCGCTTTGAAGCCCTTTGAATCGGCTTTGATCTAGCAGCGTGTTTGCGAATCTTTGACATGGATAAAGTTCTTTTTATCTCAGGTGTGAGGTGTCAGGTCAAGGTGTGATATTGTGATGTGTCTAGAGAAACGATGCTTACAGAATGGAGTTTGCTGAAGCTGTTAATTTCAGAGACATATAGCAATGCTATTCCATACCAGGATGTTTGGGCTGCGATACTGTATTTTCCTCACCAACTAGTAAACTGCAATTTTCAAACATTCTGCATATTATCGAACTGCTATTGATTACCCAATCTCGAATGCTATAGTGGAGCGAATGTTCTCCGCAATAGGGAGAATGAAACCGCAGCTAGTCTCTTAAGGATTAGCGAAGAGGGTCCTTCAGTCAAGGAATATGACCCAACAGCTGCATTTGATCAGTGGTATGGTAAAAAAAAGCGCAGAATTGGATTTGGAGGCCATGATTATCCCAAGAAACGAAAGAACAAAAACAACGACACGTCCGACGCAGCGCGCCGGCGTGCCTACATTTCTGATCAAGAGTCCAAAAGCAATTAAAATGCATTTAAAGTTACCTAATGTCAGAACCACATTAGACTTTCCCCAATCTCTCGCTTATTGATCGCATGGCGTGGCCAAGTGCACATATTTTCGAAAAAAAGTTGCACATCGTTTTTTCTCAACTAATTCGAACCTTGTACTGTACTGTACTGTACTGTAGTGTACTGCACTATACTGTACTGTACTGTATTGTAGTGTACTGTACTATACTGTACTGTAGTGTACTGTACTATACTGTACTGCACTATACTGTACTGTGGTGTACTGCACTATACTGTACTGTAGTGTAGTGTACTATACTGCACTATAGTGTACTGTACTGCACTATACTATAGTGTACTGTACTGCACTATACTGTAGTGTACTGTACTGTAGTGTAGTGTACTGTACCATACTGTACAGTAGTGTACTGTACTGCACTATACTGTAGTGTAGTATACTGTACTATACTGTACTATAATGTACTGTACTGCACTATACTGTAGTGTAGTGTACTGTACTGTACTGTACCATACTGTACAGTACTGTACTATACTGTACTGTACTATACTGTAGTGTTGTGTTGTGTTGTGTTGTGTTGTGTTGTGTTGTGTTGTGTTGTGTTGTGTTGTGTTGTGTTGTGTTGTGTTGTGTTGTATAGTGTAGTGTAGTGTAGTGTAGTGTAGTGTAGTGTAGTGTAGTGTAGTGTAGTGTAGTGTAATGTAGTGTAGTAGTGTGGTGTGGTGTGGTGTGGTGTGGTGTGGTGTAGTGTAGTGTACTCTACTGTACTGCACTATATAGTATATATACTGTACTGTACTGTAGTACTGCACTATACTGTACTGTAGTGTACTGCACTATACTGTATTGTAGTGTACTGCACTGTACTGCACTATACTGCACTGTACTGCACTATATATACTGTACTGTACTGCAATATACTGCACTGCACTGTACTGTACTGTACTGCACTGCACTGTACTGCACTGTACTGTACTGCAATATACTGCACTGCACTGTACTGTACTGTATTGCAATATACTGCACTGTACTGTACTGTACTGCAATATACTGTACTGTACTGTACTGTAATATACTGTACTGTAATTCAACTTGATCTTTCCTATTTAGGTTGAAAAGTGTATGTCTTGTTTGTCAACGTGTGTTTTCCCAGATAAGACCACCTATCCTATTGATGAAACAATGGTTCACAATGGTCCTCCTCATGACTCTAATTTTGGCTATTCTTATGCCAAACGTTTGATTGATGTTCAGAATAAGTGAGTACTGGATAAGTTATTACTCTAATAATTTACTAAGTGGAAAAAATATCAGAATTTGATGGTACACTCGTTCATTTTTTTCCAGAGCATATCACCAACAACATGGCTGTAATTTCACAAGTGTTATTCCAACCAATGTCTTTGGTCCATATGATAATTTTAATTTAGAAGATGGTCATGTTATTCCAGGTCTAATCAACAAAATTTATCATGCAAAAAGTAAGATCATGAAAACATTACTATCTAATATTCTACAAGTTTAATCCGTTGGGGCCTAGGATGTCTGAGGGTTTCTCTCTTAGAAATTCAATGTCATTTCTAATGTATTACAGGGTTCGAATTAGAAATTCAAAGTGCATTCGCAAAATTCTCGTCTGTATTTTAGTAATTTACCCCTCCCCCCAGGAAATGCGTAAAAGTTCTTCAAATAATTAAGACTTCTATAAATGCCAGAGTCTTCTTTTGTTCAAATGGCTGTAAATCACTTTTACATTCATCAATTAGTCAATATGAATTCAAATTCAAAGATTACATTATTACTCACATTATATTACTTGAATTCTTTTTCCCATTTACGAAGTAAGGACTGTTTTTAATTCATCAAAATAGTGAGAATGCAAACCTGCATGGTGATTGTTAATTACTTTAATCTAATTTTAATAATAGCAATTTACCGTTACGTTGTAAATTGACACTGTGAGATTGGTAAGACGCAATTTGCTAACTGAGCACATTTGTGCTAAAAACCCGAAAACACATCTCGCAAGCCAATGCTTTTAAATCTTTTGAGCAGGTTTTGCGACACAACAGAACTGAGTGAAAAAATATTACAGTATTCCAGAAAAACATTCATTCTCAAAATAGTTAATTTTGCATTCACAAACATCAAATTTGCATTCGCAAATTGCGAATAGCGAGCCACTAATTCGAACCCTGTATTATTTGATTTTGATTGCAGAAGAAGGCAAGCCATTTGTAGTGTGGGGCACTGGGAAAGCCAGGAGACAGTTTATTTATTCATTGGTAATACATTATTAAATACATACATTGCTCAAACTCAGCTAATTACTGTATATAATAATATAGTAGATAATATATAGGACTATAATCATTGGCTAGTCTGGGGTTTTTTTCAGGATCTTGCCCGACTAATGATCTGGGTTTTACGAGAATATAGTGAACCTTCTCCAATCATATTGTCTGTTGGAGAAGAGGATGAAGTATCAATCAAAGAAGCTGTAGAAATGATTGTCGAAGCTATGAAATTTAGTGGAGAATTAACTGTATCCTTGAAGAACTAATTAGAACTTCTTGCATTGATCAAGAAATTTAATTTATGGAAATTTGCAAAGGTTGTGGACTAGCTACTACTATGAGAGCTGGTCATTTGGAGAGGTTCCACTGTCAGTATAGTACAACTAGTGATTTGTTGTTTCACCTTAACACCTTTGTCAGTATGATACTTCTAAATCTGATGGTCAGTTTAAGAAAACAGCTAGTAATGCTAAATTGAGGAAATACAGACCAGACTTTAAGTTTACTGATATCAAACAAGGTACAGTACTACATTGCATTTGCTTGAAAAAATGTTTCTTGCTGTTACATGTGACCCTCATTGCAATTACTCTTGTATATACTGTAGGGGATATACGGGTATGTGCTGCCTTATACAGCATGGTTTTCAAGCTCTGGGGGGTAGGGTATAGATATTGTCTATTTTGGTCTGCAATATGATGCATATTTTGGTCTGAGATAGCCTGGTATGGACGCTGATCACATTCCTGCCAATCCAATTATAGGGTATTGATCTTTGAGCTTAGGTAAGGTATGGAAAATCACTTTTTTAGCTCTGGGATAGGGTCAGCATTTTGAGGGCACAGTGGCACACCCTACCCAAAAATTGCCAGGGTACCCCCTGTCCAGGCCTTCATCATGATTAATTTGACATGTGACCATGCAGACACAGATATATATGTCTTAGTTCATAACATACCTTTAAATTCCATTTTTCTCCATTCTTTGTTTCTTTTTCAGCATTGCGAGAAACATGTCAATGGTTTGAGGATAACTACGATATTGCCAGAAAATGAAGAAAATGATGGCTACAGTTAATAATTATTATAGTTTTCTTTCATTCTACAATGCACAAACATGCACACTTCTACTTTATAGTTTTTACGTGTAGTCATAGAGAAAAACAGTCAGGGAAATGGTGAGACTTTGGGTTATTACTTTGTGTTTCGCCCACGAATATGCATTAGGGTTGGGGTTAGAGTTAGGGTTAGGGTTGGGGTAGAATTGGGATTAGGTTTGAGGATTAGGGTGTTTTCAGGGTCAGGGTCAGAGAATAAAATATTCATGCGCGAAACACAAAGTAAGCACCAGACTTTGCAAATAACATTAATTACATGTATTTAGTTTCATGGGAATCTTACAAGGAATAAAATAATTTTGTTGAAATGTATTTTTTTTAATTCACTGAGACAGCTGATAATCAACTTCTTTTACATTACATGTAGCTTGATGAACAGCTTTTGTAATACAGTACCCTTATCTTGATTATATTGAACTTCACAAGTTGACCTGACCTTGCCAAATTCAAACACAGTATAGTCTGTACTGTACTGAAGGGGTCCCCCCTGGAGGGATAGAAGGAAAACTGTCACTTGTGCTTGTGAATAACACTCAAATTCAGCAATAGTCAATTTGGTTAACAGTACTTACTGTATTTTAGTAGTCTGGTTAATGGTAATGTATTCTTGTACTGTACTGTACTGTACTGTACTGTACTGTACTGTACTGTACTGTACTGTACTGTACTGTACTATGTTATGTATCATGAAAAAAATTGTCTAATCTTTTTTATGTGTTATGCCTAATTGGTCCAGACTCATCCCCAGTTGCTTCTTTAGGATACAATTATGTTTTGAGCTAGGATCAAACATGGGATCACAAGGGACTCACTAGGATAAAAATGTGGGTGCATGGTACGATATAACAACTGGGAATGAGTTTGCCTTTGGTCAGCAGCAAGTATTATTGCACATGCACACACATTGCTGATTGGTTGGTTAGTTGCCTTAAGGCTGTGCTTCTATTAACCTGATGCAAACACTTATGCTTGCATCAGGTTATAAATACTACTGTGCCAGGAGTATCACCATAAAATAGCCTGATGACCATTTAAATATTGTCAGCTAATATATATTCCTAGCAGACCTTATCTTTATACGTCCGCGGTACAGTAGATAATAATATAATTGTCTTTTACTGTCCATCATCCACTTCTTCATAAACTTCTTCCGTTTCATTTCCTTCCACTCCATTTCCTTCAGTTTGTTTCTCTAGATCTTTAGCATTTGGGATCCATAAACCTGAATCTACGCATCGTTTCAGGTGGTAGTGGGCTTCCTCATCAGGTAAACTCCCTAAAACTTTCTGTAACATCGGTATGTCTTTCTTCTCGAAACACTCCTGAACAGCCTAAAATAGATAATTTAAGAAAATAATTACCAGATATCTTTTTAAAAGTGACACACTAAAGTGTCATCTTGGTATCAACAGAAGTGACCAAGTAAATTTGAACTGACAGAAAAAGTATACTGGTACACATATTATAATAATTATCATCATCTTACCTCAGGCAATGATTCAAATACTTCAACTGGATCCAGTCCCCCAGGTCCAAGTCTTTGTTCTCTCTCTAATCTTTCTTCCTAAAATATAAAAATAGGCACCCTAGTATAGACTCAAAATACAAAGATGCAGTGTTTTGAATTTTCATTACCAATATTTTTTAACTGTTTAAGTATCCATCTTGTGGTACATGCAGTATAAATATCATATTGCCAAAGCAAAACTCCAGGTTGATATTATTCTCTCTACATATATACCTCTTCAGCTTCTTGTTTTGCTTTTTCAATCCTGGCTTTGGCTCGATCTTCTACACGTTTAATAAAAGATGACAACTCATCTTCAAATGCTTGAATATAATCCGTGAAATCAGTCTTGGCTTTGCTCATTCTAAAACAAACACATCGACGATTACAATAAGACAGTGATAGAAATGAATTAATTAATTCTTTGAACGTTTTCATGGCGATAAAGTAATATAAACAAGTTTTGTGGAAACACTACGTAAAATATTTCTTTGCTAAGAAATATATTAGCAAAGAAATATTTTACGTGGTGTTTCCACAAAACTTATTTATAGAAATGAATTACTTCTACATACTGATTGAAGTGACTGAGAGAAGTGAAGATCAGGGTGAAGGTGAGGGCCCTCACCATTATGGACCTTGCTCTCTTTGCCAGTGTGTTGTGCTTCACTGTGGGTGAAGTGTGGTCAAAGGTACAGTAGGGTATGGTACATGTATGTATACTATATGATTATGGTAAATTGGTACATGAGAATGTTTTTCAAATATATTTAAAAAGATCCTATTGCAATATGAACTAGCAATGTGAATACCGTTGTGTTTAAAATGATTAGGCTGTCTTCCTAAATTGTGTGACTTGGGGTGATTGAGGGTGTCCATGTACAACTTCTAGACACCCTCAATAACTCCATGTCTTGTACTACAAGAGTGAAAAAAATGTCTGCACAGGAGAAAAACAAAAGTGTTTCTTTACCTTGAGAAAAATACACTAACTGTTTGAGGAGGACTGGCTTCAAGAGTCTTGCTTAGCTCAAGTAAATACTGCATAATGATGGTCTGATGTGAAACTCTTTTCATCAAGTCATGTTTCTGAAAAACAAAACCCAACAGTTTGCCATTTCATTTTGACATCAATTCTAAAAACTTGACTTGGAAAACAAGCACAATTTATATGGAGTGCTGAGATGGACAAAAATGGACATTTTTTATATTGTACTTTACTGTCTAATACAAAAGATTTACACCCACAAATTTAATAAATTATTACTACATGTATTAGACATCATTTATGAATATTTAATCTGAAAGCAGCAGAAAAATCTGTTGTACCTGTTCAACTTCAAGGTTAACGCACCAGAGAGTGAGATAATTTGCTGTGTCTTCAGAAACCAAGTGAATATTCTGCAGTAAGTATTCTTTACAATCATGATACTCATGAAGCATTCCAAATTTCTTAATTTCTTTCTCATATTTGTCCATGAAGTGTTGCTAAAAAAATAATGTATTTCTCAAAGTTCTAGGATTTGTAACTTTTTTCTAGTTTGGAACTAAATTTGTAACTATAGTTATCTAGAGTGTTTTGTAAAAAAAACCCGACTATTGCTTACAGATTTTTTCCATTTTTCATCTTCAGTCAATATTTCTTCTTTCTTTTCTTTTGGTTTGTTAATAATCTTTTAGAATTATAAATAAAAACATAAAACATAAATGGTATGTACATAATATGTACATTCATAAATGGTATATACTGTATATATATATATATATATATATATATATATATATATATATATATATATATATATATATATAAATTATACTGTATAGGTATGTATATTAATAATATTTATATAATTATACTGATTATTGTATATCTATTAATTATTTTAAAACAAGCTATTAAATTATACATACAGTTTTATTAAAGCCTTCTTTGCTTAGAGTGTCAACATTCCATGGTTGTAACTACAATGATTAAGAGTTGAACAAAATTAATGAACAACTTATTAAAATTGATGGTATCTTGGTTTGTCAAGACGGTGAATGTTCATGTAAAAGGAGACAATGCAAGCAAATATTGGAGATCATTTGGACTAAAATTGTAAAAATGCATATTTCGGTAATCTTCTTACCCTTTCCTTCTTTGAAATTTCCAATTCTTTTTGTTTAAAATGTTTTTCCTAATAAATTAACAAAATTGTAATATCAGAATTATCAAATATCTACCCTAACTACTGTACATACTGTACATATATCTTATTAGATGTTTTGGTGTGTAGTATCGCTGTATATTTTTACGAGTTGTGCCATATTATGACGAGCCCGCAGGGCGAGTCAAAATACAAACAACGAGTAAAAATACACAGTGATACTACACACCAAAACATCTAATAAGAGATTTATTATACAACTGCTCTGATCAACAAATTTTTATGGAAAAGAAAACTCTAAAAAGACCAGAAGTAGCGTGACCTGCACCAGGACAAAATAATAAGCATACATGAAGTAGTCTCCCGTGTGTAAATTTGATTGGCTAACAAAATCTGTCAAACCGGTTTTCTACTATCCAAATAACTAACTATGCAAATATCGCTGTATATTTGTACTCATTTTTAGCGTTATTTGGACAGTTTTTTATGCAATTGTATAATAAATACGTATACACTATACAGCTTGACTAATAAGGTGTCAGTATCACTCCTCTGTAGCAGTTAGAGTATACTGTATTAAAAGTACAGTCAATGAATTGTGTCCTACAATTTGTAATGAGGTGTTTATTGGTCCCATTGATTGCCTGCAAACAGTAACTATCACCCAATCCCACATGGACATCAGTAACACGCACTCCCTAATTTACATGTTACAGACTACATGACAACAATAGTCTCCATAGAGGAAGCATTCACCCATCTACTGTAACAAATAACATAATAGTTTATCTTTTTGCTACCTGTTCTTCAATTTCTTTGAGTTGCTTTTCATATTTTTCTATTTCTTCTTTATTCCCTGTTAATCCAACTTCTTTCAACTTTTCCTGTACTTCATGTAGTTTACTCTTGAAACTAAATAAAACCCAAATAAAATCCATCAACACATTGTAAACATTGTTTCAAAATCTTTCTATCTTAGCTTCTGGGTTTGTGTGGTCATATCAGATGGTGTAATTGTATTAGGCTGTTACAGTTGCATGAGCTGGTGCAGCTGTATTGTGTGGTTGTATCAGATATTATTGTCGTATGGTGTGGTCGTATGGTGTAGTCATTTTATATGGTTATACATATGGTGTAATTGTATAAGCTGGTACAGTTGCATGAGCTGGTGCAGCTGTATTGTGTGGTTGTATCAGATGTTGTGGTTGTATGGTGTGGTTGTATGGTGCAGCTGTATTGTGTGGTTGTATCAGATGTTGTTGTTGTATGGTGTGGTTGTATGGTGCAGCTGTATTGTGTGGTTGTATCAGATGTTGTTGTTGTATGGTGTGGTTGTATGGTGTAGTCGTATTGTGTGGTTGTAACAGATGTTGTTGTTGTATGGTGTGGTCGTTTGGTGTGGTCGTATTATGTGGCTGTATTGTGTGGTTGTATCAGATGTTGTGGTTGTATGGTGGGTTGTATGGTATACTCGTATTGTGTGGTTGTATGGTGTAATTGTATAGGCTGTTACAGTTGCATGAGCTGGTGTGGCTGTATTGTGTGGTTGTATCAGATGTTGTGGTCATATGGTGTGGTCGTATGTGTGGTCATATTGTATGTAGTTGTATGAGAACCATTGTTCAGTTGAAAGCAGATAAGTCCTTACAACATTGTATGTCTGATGTCTGTACATACAGATATACATTTTACACTTGCATACTACTACTAATACTAGCTCAGCTGTACTGTACTGTACTGTACTCCATGGTGCATTCCATGTAGGTCACGCCGAAGATCTTCGGTGTGAGTTTCAAAAGTGCTCGGTGTGCTGGTGCACAATCACACTGCGCTTGGCGCACATATACAGCCATACAACTATACAAGTCAGTGGATGGTGCTGGCACCGGCGCTCATCTTGACCTTCCTTGGCGCAGCACCTGAACACCTGTGGTTTATCTTCGGTGTGGGGTTGACATGGAATGCACCCTGGACTGGACTGTAAAAACTGTACTGTACTGTTCATGTAAAAACATACTAAAAATGCAATACATATGATAAAAGGAAGCACAAAGCAATTTTTATCTTTGTGTATTCTTTTGATGTATATATTTGCGTTTTCCCAGATGTTTTATTCTGCGATATTCCATAATATAATTCATTCATTTATTTATTTAATACCCTTTGGCTTGTTTATCTACAGTCTCCCTTTCTTTCTTTATTTCGTCCATTTTCTCAACTCTAGCTTGATGTCTCCAACGAAATAAACTTGGTGTATCAATATTAGGATGAGTTTCATCTTCATCGTCACTCACCTAGTAAACATTCAAATAAATAAATAAATATTGGAAAATATCACGCCATGAAACATCTCCCAATATATTTCTGTTGCCATTCCAAGTCAATTCAACGAATTTTCCTGACCAGTAGAGAAAAATTAACAAACTACACACCTCAATGTGGTCCCATTTACTATAGTCCACCATATTTGAAATCGATTCGTGCAGTATTCTTCGAGAAATAAGAAAGAACTTAATCAAAAATATCTCAAAACCTCTTTTTCCTTTCGATTTTACATTGGAAAATGCAACAACGATCCCTAAACTTCTCTGATGTCCCTAAATTCTGTGAGATCCATTAAGTTCTCTGATATCCCTAAAATTCTGCTATCCCTTACGTTCTGCGAGATCCCTAAATTTCTGTGATTCCCTTGTTATCCCTCTTTATTCTTTGTTATCCCTCGTTTTTCTTTGATATCCCTTGTTATTCTTTGATATCCCTCGTTATTCTTTGTTATCCCGTGCCATTCTTTATTATCCCTCGTTATTCATTGTTATCCCTCGTTATTCATTGTTATCCTGTGTTATTCTTTGTTATTCTTTGTTATCCCTCGTTATTCTTTGTTATCCCTCGTTATTCTTTGTTATCCCTCGTTATTCATTGTTATCCTGTGTTATTCTATGTTATTCTTTGTTATCCCTCGTTATTCTTTGTTACCCCTCGTTATTCATTGTTATCCCTTGGTATTCTTTGTTATCCCTTGTTATTCTTTATTATCCCTCGATATTTATTGTTATCCCTTGTTATTCATTGTTATCCCTTGTTATTCATTGTTACCTTTGTTATTCATTGTTATCCCTTGTTATTCATTGTTATCCCTCGTTATTCTTTGTTATCCCTTGTCATTCATTGTTATCCCTTGTTATTCATTGTCATCCCTTGTTATTCATTGTTACCCTTGTTATCATTGTTATCCCTTATTATTCATTGTTATCCCTTGTTATTCATTGTTATCCCTTGGTATTCTTTGTTATCCCTTGGTATTCTTTGTTATCCCTTATTCTTTATTATTTCTTGGTATTTAAATTCTTGTTTAATGGCTTCACGGGAAGATGATTTATTTGAATCTGTGATTTTCTTCGAGGAAGAGTAAGTTGAAACAAAAAAGAGCTATGTGGATAAAGGTATTTCTTGTCTTACTCTACAGTATTATTTTGTTAATTATTAGTTGTCAAAAACAAGGTTACCAGGATGGTTTTGAACAGGGAAAAATAAATGGTTGTAAGGAAGGATTTGAAATTGGTATGCAGAAAGGAAATGAATTGGGGGCGGAGGTAAGCTTTCTGACAGGTTGAAAGGAATATTATTTAGATACAAGTAGCAATTACAGTATGGATAGGGTACTAGTCCAGTGCCTAACTCACCACCTATCACCCCCCCCCCCCTCTGTAGACTAGGCTACTCCTTGGCATGGACAATCTTTTGTCCATGATGATATCACGCTAAAAGATATATTTATTGTGAGTAAGAGGGTTGAGCTGTCAGTTGATGGTTAGAATGCAGTTTAATGGACACCACTCATGTGACGTCTGTACTGTACATCTGAGGTGTCTTAATATAGTTGGTGTCCACCAAACTGCAGTTGTATCTCCCTTAGACAGTGCCAGGGGTGTTGTGCATGTGAGATTATGGTACATTTATTTTAGGTCGGTTTTTATAAAGGTTTTGTTTCAACATGGCTAGTTTTCTGTGAATCAAATGAACAGGACTATGGCAGGTTAGATTTGTTTTTTGTTCAAACATTTGATTTTATGGTTTTGTGCGTGCACTACTGCACTCTTACTGTATTGCACCTTGCTCCTAAGGTGAAATAAATTATGCACATTAAAGACAAGTCGGCAAATAAAGCTGACATCCATTTATGATATGGTATGCATTGAATTGTTTTCTTTTAGAGTGAAACGAAAATTAGAATCTCTGTGGAAACTATTGTCCCAAAACTGGAGCGATACCACAAAGGACTTGATAACAGAGTTAAAGACAGTTAGAGCAAAATTTAAACAGGTGAAAACCAACGGTGTACAGTATTAGAGAATTACTCTGAACTACAGTAGTCTTGAGTATATTTGGTACTGTACAGTTATGACAACAGATTCTAGTGTATTGTACATTGATAAAACCTACCAAAGCCTTTGTCTTTTCTTTGTATGAAATGTCTTTATTATAATTATTCTTTTTAGATCTGTTCAATTTTAAATATTACTGCTGAATATGCAGCAGTCAAAACAAGTCAGCTGTCATTTTAATATGGGGTTGACTAAGATCAAAGGTACAGTACTGTTCATGAATTATCTACCTTGGCACACCACAAACTGTACTCTACAACTAAAGAAAAACTCTCCGTGGTCTGAACTGGTTACAAATGATGTACAATATTACTACAGCAAGTTAGCAGACATTTATAGCATCAAACACACAGTGTAGACTTATACATGAATCAGTGTTAAGCCCGAGGGGGGGGGGGGGGGGGGGCAGTTCAAAGGTGGGGGATTTGGTAAACATCTCTATCCCCACCCTGCAGCATTTGCTCTTGAATCGCGACCCCAGGGTGGGGGCATTTAAATTTTCGAAAGGAAATTTCCAAATGTTCCTAGGCAGAGGGTCAATTTGCCTACATTTGATCATAATTCTCTGCCCCATGGTCACTCTTTTGAACACTTCATTTAAAAAAATTCAAAACCCCCACCTTTTTTCCAGCCCCCCCCCCCCCCCCTCGGGCTTAACACTGATTCATGCATTAAGCCTGGCCAATGTATAAACCACAACCTTAGATGCCTTTTCAGGCTGAGTCAGTGAATGAGTGATGTCTGCTAAACTGTAATTTCACACTAACTGCAATAATTTATATTTTCATCAGTATACTTGTGCATGTATTACTTAATTTAAATGTGATTTATCATAAAATTGTAAGCATTCTAAGTTTTGTATTTCTTCATTGTTCATTGTGAATTTAAAAGCAGATAGTCCAGTGTTAGGACTGATTTGACGTGCAAGTTTGTGTTTTTCCATGGGAAATTGACTGGGTAAGTCTTTTGCAAAATATTTCACTAAACTTCGGATCCATCCACCATGGGAAACTAGCAACACATGTACAGCTACATTGTCATCCATGCTAGACTCTACTCCTGAGCAATGTGATTCACTGGGTTGATTAGACTCTACTCCTGAGCAATGTGATTCACTGGGTTGATTAGGCTCTGCTCCTGAGCAATGTGATTCACTGGGTTGATTAGGCTCTACTCCTGAGCAATGTGATTCACTGCATTGATTAGGCTCTACTCCTGAGCAATGTGATTCACTGGGTTGATTAGGCTCTACTCCTGAGCAATGTGATTCACTGCGTTGATTAGGCTCTACTCCTGAGCAATGTGATTCACTGGGTTGATTAGGCTCTACTCCTGAGCAATGTGATTCACTGGGTTGATTGGGTTCTGTAGCTATGTTAGATTCAACTTCTGAGCAATGTGTTTTTCTTGATTGATTACTGGTGAGTTCTTCTAGCAGTCTTTTAAAGAACCTTGCTGCTCTATTGTCTATTTCTTGCAATGTTTCAGCCCCTTCTGGTATCTTGCCTTGTTGAGATAATTTCTTGAGCTCTGTGCAAGGTTGGCCTTCAGCTGTGCCATAGCTCTATTAAAACACAACATAGACAAGATGATGATAGTTGGTGTCTTGGCAATAGGTCCCTGGCCCGGCCTGCCTGCCCCCCCCCCCCCCCCCATATAGGTTTGGAATTGTTGAGTAATAAAACATACTGAGGTTTGGTTCAACACCCAAACATAATAATTATCAATTATTGGACGAGTCGGAGCAAAATATCATGATTTGTCAGTGGCGAGCTACTAGTTATTTGCCGATGCCGAAGGCAGAGGCAAATAACTAGTAGCGAGACACTGACAAATCATGATATTTTGCGATAGACGAGTTCAATAATTGATTTATCATTCATAAAATAGTTAAAAATTTGAAATGCCTGAAGTAAGAGATCACCACTCTTCTCTCTGTCTTCAGCATACTAAAATCTTCGTAAAACTTACTTTTTGTTGGCACGAATCTTGCTTTTTATCTCACTTAAACTTCCTTTTCACTATTTCTTTTCTGAAGTACATTGTCGTTAAGGATGCTTCCAAATACTCTCGATTATTTCCTTGGATAGCTGAAGAACTAGCCGCCATGTTTACGAAAATTATTTGCCGTCAGCAGCGTTATCGCTAGTGCGCATGCTCATAAAATTATTTGCAGCAGAAAATTATTTGCACTCAGTTATTTGCAGGTAAATTAACCAATCAGAATGCGCGATAGAAACGAAATGAATGATAATTATTCTTAATTACCCTTTCACGCAACAGAGGTTCTTTACAAATCTTGATGTCCTTGCAAAATGTGTTCCATTGACAAATTCCTTCTGCTGTCTAATTAGTAAAGAATATAAAGACCATGTGAGAATGAGACTTGGCTTGGGTTGGGGGTGGGTAAAGGGGGGTGAGGAAAAAAGCAATGTTAATTCAATCAAAATTAATTTTATACCTCCAATGCTCTCTGCAAATCACTGCTGAATACTCTTGTAAAATTCTCATCTCTTAATCTTTGGGACACAAGTCTAACCTGTTCTTTCCCTTCTTCGTTTAATACGGTATCTTTCTGCCCTATGACAAGGTTTAGAACCGAATCAATTTAATGTAGAATGATTAATCTTAAATAATTCAATATTCACATTTAATACCTTGAATGATTCTGTACCGATTTTCAGACGTTTCGCCGCTATAAGAAGACATTTTATAAAAGTACCTCAATCAAAGAGATATTCATCTGACATATCTAACGTTCTGATATCAAATTGTTTGTTTTAAAAACTTACTGTCGAACTAATGTCAGAAGAAATGTCCATTTGTCTTTTTCGTCCGCCATCTTGAAGTGCCTGTAGTTTGGTGATCAGCGGTATACTTTAGAAATATGGAGATCGACGCTATAGAGCGATTGAGGAGGGAGACTGAGGCCGAGTTTTAAAACAATTGATTTTAACATTTTTTAACACTTCAAGATGAATAGAAATGTAAAATTTGAAATTTTAGCAATTTTTATTATTGTACTATTTCACTATTTGTGTATTTTTCAAACTCGGTAAGCCTAATCATTTTGAGCCGTGTTTGTGTCTTGTTTTTTATATTTTTAGCTATTTTAATGTATTTAAGCGTACTCGCTCCCAGTCCCTTTACCAAACTTGAAATTGAGCAATCCCGTACCAGAGCCAGCTCCCCCCCCGGGAGAGCAAATATTTGCCCGCGCGGCTGGGCCTATTTGGCTCTGGGTACGAGATTAGAAATTGAGGCGAAAACTCCTCGTTCCAGTCTCTCTCGTCATTTTTCTTGAGTGCAAAAAGGGCGCGAAAAATATTTCAAATTTTTTTCAAATTTTTTTGATACCACAGCTCCCAGTTCAGTTTTTAAGCAAGTTTCTCATGGAAAAAAAGGAAATTGTTTTTTTACTTCTTGGTGAATGGTGCTTAGGAAAGTATTGTAAATATTTGTGAATTGTTTAATGAAGGTTGGTAAACAATTAAAAATTTTAATTGATATAAATTAGAAATAGCGGTGCTGAACGCCTGAATGGGGGGAGTTGTTTTATAGAAGGCTAGCGTGTTTTTGGAAACATTTTTAAGGTTTATTTCTACTCAATTTATATTTCTTTCTTGCTGATTCCCTTATAAAAATTGTTTTATCTTTTGTCTTGACTAGAGACAAGAAAGCCAGTGGGCAAACTTTTGAAAATTAAGAAAAACACCTCCGTAGTTTTGTTACCATTTCTTAGCATTCTGGCAACATTTTCCGCTAACCTTGCTACGTTTTTCCTTTATTTCTTTTGCTAAGTACTTTCTTTTATCTATTTCCTCCATTTTCTATTTTCTTCATTCAACTCTTCTCTTCCTTCATTTTCCTTCCTTTATTTTCCTTTCTTTCCGTCCTTCCTTCCTTTCTTTCTCTTTCCTTCCTTCCTCCCCTTCCTTCATTCCTTCCTTCCTTCCTTAGGTGTTCCTTATTAGTACACCACTTGTGGTGCGCTTGAAGACAGACACGTTAATAAAGTTGTTGGTTGATTGATCCTTCCTTCCTCATTCTTTCTCCCCACCCCCCCCCCCCCCCCCCAAAGTAAGCATATCAAAATGTATTTTTATCATTAGGGTTTCAGGAAAGCAATGAAAACAAATACTAGCAATTTACTGGGTAAAAAAAGAATTCAGATATTGGAATTGGAGTCAAGCTTGGTAAGTACAATTGCTATGCTAATTTAATACAACTTGATTATTAAAAAACCTTAAGGGTGTTGAACAGCTGAGATTTTAGATAACAAAATACTGTTATTTTAGATAAACCTTTCATCAAAATAATTATGACTTACTCTAATGAAGTAGCCTGCCTAGCCAGTGCTGGGCCGGTTAGGATGGATCACCCAGTGCCAGCTACACAGGCTATAATGAAGGGATTTGGCTAAAAATATTGTTTTCTCTCTGGGATAAATGATAAAGAGGAAAATTAGAATGGCATGTGATATTAGTGTATTAGTCACTCAACAGTGACCATGGGTCTGACAAGGTTTGGATGAAAAAAATTATTTAGCTTATATAGCTGAGAATAATTCTGACATGGGATCATTCCCTGCCCCAGAAGATTGTACAACTTCTTGTGGTATCACTAATAAATAGATTACTTCACCCTTACTCTACTTCTATTTTGAAAACACTGCAATGCACAACATATTTGTGGCTTGTACAACATTGTGCTACCAAGTGTGAATGACAATGTCACTAATGCTCTTCACTTTTGTTTGTTTTATCAACTTTGGTGCTTCATCACTGCTGAACTATACTGTTAAAAAATCATGAACAAAATTTTTTGAATGCTGTGACCGAATATCAAATTGTTACTCTGCAAGAATAACATTTTATCTGTATTATGTAAGGAGGATCTTTCTTTAATTAAATCAACAATAACTCTGGTCACCTTATTACTGTCTATATGTAGTTGAATTAGCCATCTATATCTACCATACACACTTCAACAAGTAAAATCCTAACTATTTAAACAACATAATAAATTAATAATAGCATATGAAGCAACATCAAAACTGCTTCAGATAATGATCACATTGTATGATCTTCAGGACTGATTAAAAGCCAATATTCTTTGTGATTAGGAATATTTAAATATTCCTATTTATATTTTCCACATATCAGTGAATGTAATTTGATTGAAAATACAGCATATGCACCAAAGTTGATCTTTGCAACCCAAGCTTTGGTATTTTTGATTGTAGAAGCAACATCAGAGTATGATTGCCAATTATGATGGTGTCAGTTAACAGACAAATAATTTCAGAAATTTACATGATTGTTGGCTAAGTATTTTCTTAAGATAAGGGAGCCGCAATTTCATTGGCCAATCTTTATAATTCAATAGTTTGATCAACAATATAGAATTTCATCAGCCTTACTGTAGGGTACCATTCATCAATATATCTTCTCAGTTATCGCATATATCCACAGTATTAAGACATTCTGAGCCGATTACAGACTTTAAGTGCGAACCCAATGCTCTAAACTCTAAACTACCTGTTCTTTAGAAGGTGTCAATATATACACGCAGACAAAATGAGCACTCAACCGCAACATTTTCTTAACGCTTTTTTCGGGCATAATTGCTTAAGCACATATTCAGATGACCCACAATTTGTTGAAATCATATGTATTTATAGCAACGAAGGTTTCTTCTAAAAATATTAGGGAAATTTTAATATACATAGTATCAACAACGCAATGTTGCAAATATGTCACAATTTAGAACGCTAGTATGGCTAAGTTCCCGATTCCACGTTGAATGATAAAGCATCTTCTCAACGTAAATCGTTTAATCGATTGTCTAAAGTTCTGAATGCATAGCAAGTCGTTTAACTGTTGTAAACACGAAGACTGAATTATTATGAGAGGACGTGGTTGTCCTCTTCTGGTCGATTAAGCTGTAATTGGTCACCTATGAGTAGCAACAACAATTACAAGATTAATAACTCTATTTCTTCTTCATACTAAAAGATCTCGATCGCTTCGCTTTGTCTGTTTTCTTACCCGAAGTTGATCCACTACGACTTTCTCTTCTTTCTGATGAAGTTGGTTCATCCAACGTATCAGCTTGAGTCGAACTAATGTTTGTTACATGAGTGAAAAGGCAAGGCGTCGATATTTCACTTTTCTTTAATTTCTTAAATTTCTTTACTTTCTCTTTTCTGGATGAGAGCTCTAGTTTACTCAATTCTGTGACATTATTCGAGGATTTCAGTTCCTCGATAGAGTCAATAATTTCTTTCAAAAACAACGACGCAGCACCTTCGTCTTCAAACTGCAGACCAGCCATTCCGGCTCCATTGTTGTTATTCAAAACCAACGTATGAAACATCGTGTCCTGTGCTTTATATTGTGAATTATCAGACAAGTCCTCATTCCAAGATGCAAACCCGCTATCTAGTTCCACTAAAGACAGTTTCACACCTTTGGGATTCCTATCTCCGCATTCCCCTGTGTTTAAGATGACAGCAGCAACTCCGGTTTTATGTAACTTCCATGATTCACCTTTCAACAGATAGAGCTTGGCCTGAACAGGACAAACAGTAACGCGGTTTGATAGACACGATAAAGATAGCTTTACTTTAAATAATTCTTGGTTGCTTAAACGAGTGCTTGAATGGTCCATTATAACTAAGCAACGATCAGACTCCTATAAATGATGAGGCAGTTTTGTGAGATCGGCCCCCGCCGAAGCAGTCTCCTTGAATCGAGCAAGCAACAACCAGATTTGATCGAAATGGCTACTTACGACGATTATATTGTCCGCTCATATAATACACACACACAAACTTAATCAGTCAATTACACTCCAGCTGGTCGTTTTAGCGTTTCTATTTCGTTGATCTTTGAGCAATACTTTCGCTTTAGGTCATTTGTGACGGCGATGTTTATAAAATATATTCTATCAGCCTTTTCGCTCTGTGGACATGGAGCGTTTGACGTCATCGTATTGTCAAATAGACTTGTTTTGACCAATCACGTGGCGAAGGTTCTTTAGATCTGAGTTGGCCTGAGTGGGGTAAACAGCGGGAAGCGTCTGGAGTCATTGCCAGTGTTCAAAATGCTGGACAAAGAACTGTGGGGGAATTAATAAACAACTGTAAATTAATAAACAACTGTAAATTGAAGACCACAGTTGATCATTTTCAATAGTTTATCCAAACTAAAGGCTTGAAAATCAAAAACATCTGTTAATTTATTTAAATCGTTCTTTATTATTCACTACGCTTCCGTTTTCTCCTACGCTACTGGTTACGTAGTTACTTACCTTCAGTGCTTTGTGGTTTGAAACGTCTTTTAGCTCATTCTAATTTGTGCTTTGTCATTGCCAGGAAGTTCCTGGCCTTCTCCCTTTTTTTCTCTCTTTTATTCCTCTTGTTTTTTTCTACTCTTTTTCTTCCTTTTACTACATCTTTTCTCCCCCGCTGCCGGCAGCTGGTAGTGGTTCGTATTGGCGATGTTGTTGGTGGTGGTGTTGGTGTAGTTGTTGTTGGTGATGTTGGTGTAGTTGTTGGTGTTGGTGTTGGTGTTGGTGTTGGTGTTGGTGTAGTTGTTGGTGTTGTTGTTGGTGGTGGTGGTGTTGTTGTTCATGGTGTAGTTGTTGGTCTAGTTGTTGTTGTTGGTGGTGGTGGTGGTGTTGTTGTTGTTGTTGTTATACGTGTTGTTGTTGTTGTTGTTCATGGTGTAGTTGTTGTTGTTGTTGTTGTTGTTGTTGTTGTTGTTGTTGTTGTTGTTGTTGTTGTTGTTGTTGTTGTTGTTGTTGTTGTTGTTGTTGTTGTTGTTGTTGTTGTTGTTGTTGTTGTTGTTGTTGTTGTTGTTGTTGTTGTTGTTGTTTGTTGTTGGGCGTGGTGTTGGTGTCGTTGTTGTTGTTGTTGTTGTTGTTGTTGTTGTTGTTGTTGTTGTTGTTGTTGTTGTTGTTGTTGTTGTTGTTGTTGTTGTTGTTGTTGTTGTTGTTGTTGTTGTTGTTGTTGTTGTTGTTGTTGTTGTGTTGTGTTGTTGTTGTGGTGTTGTGTGTTGTTGTTGTTGTTGTTGTTGTTGTTGTTGTTGTTGTTGTTGTTGTTGTTGTTGTTGTTGTTGTTGTTGTTGTTGTTGTTGTTGTTGTTGTTGTTGTTGTTGTTGTTGTTGTTGTTGTTGTTGTTGTTGTTGTTGTTGTTGTTGTTGTTGTTGTTGTTGTTGTTGTTGTTGTTGTTGTTGTTGTTGTTGTTGTTGTTGTTGTTGTTGTTGTTGTTGTTGTTGTTGTTGTTGTTGTTGTTGTTGTTGTTGTTGTTGTTGTTGTTGGGGTTGTTGTTGGGCGTGGTGTTGGTGTAGTTGTTGTTGTAGTTGTTGTTGTTGTTGGTCAATAGTTTATCCAAACTAAAGGCTTGAAAATCAAAAACATCTGTTAATTTATTTAAATCGTTCTTTATTATTCACTACGCTTCCGTTTTCTCCTACGCTACTGGTTACGTAGTTACTTACCTTCAGTGCTTTGTGGTTTGAAACGTCTTTTAGCTCATTCTAATTTGTGCTTTGTCATTGCCAGGAAGTTCCTGGCCTTCTCCCTTTTTTTCTCTCTTTTATTCCTCTTGTTTTTTTCTACTCTTTTTCTTCCTTTTACTACATCTTTTCTCCCCCGCTGCCGGCAGCTGGTAGTGGTTCGTATTGGCGATGTTGTTGGTGGTGGTGTTGGTGTAGTTGTTGTTGGTGATGTTGGTGTAGTTGTTGGTGTTGGTGTTGGTGTTGGTGTTGGTGTTGGTGTTGGTGTAGTTGTTGGTGTTGTTGTTGGTGGTGGTGGTGGTGTTGTTGTTCATGGTGTAGTTGTTGGTCTAGTTGTTGTTGTTGGTGGTGGTGGTGGTGTTGTTGTTGTTGTTGTTATACGTGTTGTTGTTGTTGTTGTTCATGGTGTAGTTGTTGTTGTTGTTGTTGTTGTTGTTGTTGTTGTTGTTGTTGTTGTTGTTGTTGTTGTTGTTGTTGTTGTTGTTGTTGTTGTTGTTGTTGTTGTTGTTGTGGTGTTGTTGTTGGGCGTGGTGTTGGTGTCGTTGTTGTTGTTGTTGTTGTTGTTGTTGTTGTTGTTGTTGTTGTTGTTGTTGTTGTTGTTGTTGTTGTTGTTGTTGTTGTTGTTGTTGTTGTTGTTGTTGTTGTTGTTTGTGTTGTTGTTGGGCGTGGTGTTGGTGTCGTTGTTGTTGTTGTTGTTGTTGTTGTTGTTGTTGTTGTTGTTGTTGTTGTTGTTGTTGTTGTTGTTGTTGTTGTTGTTGTTGTTGTTGTTGTTGTTGTTGTTGTTGTTGTTGTTGTTGTTGTTGTTGTTGTTGTTGTTGTTGTTGTTGTTGTTGTTGTTGTTGTTGTTGTTGTTGTTGTTGTTGTTGTTGTTGTTGTTGTTGTTGTTGTTGTTGTTGTTGTTGTTGTTGTTGTTGTTGTTGTTGTTGTTGTTGGGGTTGTTGTTGGGCGTGGTGTTGGTGTAGTTGTTGTTGTTGTTGTTGTTGTTGTTGTTGTTGGTGGTGGTAGTGGTGGTGGTGGTGGTGTTGTTGTTGTTGTTGTTGGTGGTGGTGGTGTTGGTGGTGGTGGTGGTGGTGGTGGTGTTGTTGGTATTGTTATTGTTATTGTTGTTGGTGTTGGTTGTATCGTAATATTGTTGATTGTTGTTGGTGGTGGTGGTTGTGGTGGTACGGTGTTATTGTTGGTGGTGGTGTTGGTGGTCGTGTTGTTGTTGTTGCTGTTGTTGTTGGTGTTGTTGTTGTTGGTGTTGGTGGTGGTGGTGGTGGTGTTGGTGACTTGGTGTCTTGAGCAGGGTTTTTCTCCTAGATCTTAGGAGACACTCTCTTTCCCAAGGCTTTCTTGGGTTGCGCAGCCGGAAAGTTATTCTCGTTCCCAGAGTTAGCACTTCCTGGCCGCGCGAGAAATTCGAATTTTCCAGTTTAGCTTCTATCTTGTTTTCATACGATAGTTTTATGACTTTTATCGTGTCGATCTTCAGTTGGGTTTCTGACATTCTGTGGTCACACCTACGCGCAAAACCTGGCCGAAAATACTGATTAGTACAGCTTTTTGACGGTTTTGTGTTTCCAATTAATGAGAACTATAATTAGACCATAATTAAAATGAAGAAAGAAACTGTGAAGTTGCCAACAAACACTTTCGACCTTTGGTTCGAGAAAGAACTTATATTGTTGTCATCATAATCAGCCAAGATAGATCTAGAACAATAATCTGTCTCGTGTTATTGGTGTTTTAGTGCACTAGTGCATGTACATTGATTTTTTACTCCTAGTGGTTTCCCGTGGTAAAAAATCATCTCGCATTAGCCGAGAGTAAACTGTAGAAGTTACTTCGTTTGAAGGAAGCGGCTACTTTATTGGTTTATTTATTAAATATGGATGGAAAAAATTGGCTTCCAACCAGTCATTATTAGAAGATTAGATTTGGTCCTTGTCTGGAACTCTTTTCAGTGAACATTTATGGCTCTAACGAACGTCTGTCTGTTTGAAAGGTGGAGATAGAGTTAGAGAGTTAGAAAGTTAGAGAGTTGAAGTTAGAGAGTTAGAGCGTTAGAGTGTTAGACAGAAAATGGATTCTTGGATTTGGCTCGCTATATGTGTGCGCGTCATTAGGGTATGCTAATGAGGTCATGAGGTGACCGGATTAGGCCAGGCCAAAAAAAAGGCGACTATTCTATCAACATATTTTTGTAAGTTAATTCACTTTGTCTCCTGCCGTTTCGGCAGCTTATGCGCTTAGCATTTTGAGAGATTACATAACGGTTTAAGTAATGGAGAGGTGACGTTTCACGTTCGAACGTTCGAGAGCTCGGAGTTGCTATAATTACTGAAGTTTATCTGCGCAGTCATGATCTCCCAACTCAGTGGCGTGACGTGATCTGCAGGCGATTAAAGTATTGCGGGTTGACTGCTCCCGAATGGTTAATTGTAACCTCCACCGTTACGACCATCTCATTGGAACAAGAGTTATCAGGTTGGCCTACGTTGCCATAGACACTACCCCAAGCATGTAGTCAGTGGGGGGTGGGGGGGAGGGGGGGGGAGAGGGGGGAGGCAGTTAGATAAGTGTTATTAATATAATCATTTTACGAATATTCAAAGAATTAAGTCTACAATGATCGCGTCATAATTCTACTTAAAATCTGAAACAAAATATATTTATCATAATGTAGCCTAGACATCTATATTAGCTTGGCATGTACAGGTGTGAGTTTATTTGGTTAAAACTGGTCTAGTTCTACCTAGAGAAGGAAGACCATTGAGTCTTGATGACGTCACGTGCAAGCTATCTGGAAATTGTGCCACTCGAGTGCTACAGACAATGGCGGTGACAGAAACCGCAGCGACCCAGGGAAGAACAGCAGGACATCTAATAGAAAGCGTTCCGAGGAAATCCTACTTCCTCTTTCGAGATAACCGAAAAATGCTTTTCTAGCGGACATCGTATGGCTATCCTATTTTATAATGCGTTGACTCGATGACAAAGTATCCGTACATATGAATACTTGATTACCAGTAGAAACAATTGTTCTACTAACCTTGGATCTTTTCGTGCGCAATAACATGTGAAAGCAGGTAGTGGCCAGTATGGTGCAGACCTTTCTGGGTGTAACTGGGGTTAACCACTTGCTACCAGTCTTTCCACCCTGTTCTTGTCTTTATTTCCTAGCATGATAGTTGTTGTGGTTGCTCGAGTTTTAATTGCTATTGTCAGGTTATTTCTGGGTGTTGTTTTTGTTGTGCATACTGGTTTCAGTAATGGCTTCTTGTTTTAACCTTTTCCAAGGTCAACCTTGTGAACGTCATTCGGTCGTCTAGTCGTCTTCATGGTGCCATCATATCCGTCATTCTTAGTAGGTCGTCTTCCTTTTTCATTCCTTTTCTGGTTAGAATTATACTTTCTTTGCTTTAGAAAAATATTATATTATTGCCCTCAACAATACTCACTACATGCTACTCTTATGCCACCTTGGCTTAATTTTGATTATGGGTGTTGACTGATTACTAGGACATTTAACTCTTTCTATGGGCGACATCAGACTCTCAAACCTTGTGTATTTTACTCTGACTAACGCCAGACGATTTCACTGAGAAAATTCACCAACGAGGAAGGTTAATAACATGTAGAAGAATTTATATATAATTCATTTAAATTATTGTAATAGAGTTTTTCTTGTGTAAGGAAATTCTATACATTTATTTTCGGGAAGTTAATTTTCTGGGAGTCAAAATAACTCCCTGAAAATAACAGTGTGGGTACAGGTAAATCACCTGATTCACTCTCGATACTTTTATAAGTAGAGTATTGCAGAAGTTAAGATTTGTTTTCTATTTTGTCTGGACAGTTTTGATAGACTGTCGGTAAACTTCGTTCTTTTTACAGCAAACTCTGTTCTGTTTAAATTGTATCAAGACTAGTGAAATATCTTAGTATCTCACTGGAGCTAAGTTAACCGTATAGAATACATGTGGAATGATGTGTGTCTCGTTCTCAAATAATGAGTAAAGAGTGATTACTCACCATTAGTACTCGTTGAATCATTTAGTTTAATATGGTTAAGGCATCTTGATGCTATGAAGATTGTATGCGCAACTGAATTCAACAACTTTGGCTTGAGTTCTTGTATAGCGTTTCCCAGGTCATCAGAAAGTTACAGATTGTAAACATGAACATATTTATTTTCAATTAGTATCATCTGCATACAAACGGTACTTCTCCTCTAGACGACTTTCTTTGATGAAGTGAAATTAAAGAATTTTTATTGTTATATCAACGTTTCCTGTGAAAATTTTGCCAACTTTCATTGCCAAGTAATTCTTCCATGAAGTACAAACATCTGCTGTTTTCTTCTCTCTCTTAATTTTGCTAACTTTTTATACTACTTGGTACTGTTCAAATATGTTTTTTGATACGTCAGAAACTTTTTTGTGAGTGTCAGTCAGTATACAGTTAGTCCATTTAGCTTTTAGTTTAGTTTCCTAGCGGTGAATTAATTATATGACTGGACACGCCCTTCATGGAAAGTAGCCCAATATATGTTGTTGAAGATGTTATTTGGAATTTGGATAGTCAGTGAGAAGTTGTGGAAACTTACCACGGGAAACCAAGAAGTTTATTATTTATTGCTAGCTCTCGACCTGTTGACTCAGACCTTCATCAGAGCAAACACCAAACATCGTGTTGACTCACGCCATAAACTAAATAACTGAACGACCAGAAACACACAGTCAATACTACAATAGCGTAGCTACGTACTTACGTTTATTCTAAAATTAATTAAAGTATATAAAGACATTAGGATTGTTCACCAAAGATAGTTTTTAAAACCACGTGGTGCTAGCAGTAGTTGACCCTCTGTCAAATCATGCATAAGATTCAGTTTCACAATTTCGATAGATTTTCTCATTCTTTGTCTGAGGTAGTGCTTGGCGCTGGCTAGAAATGACACAGTAGCTGATGATGGTGTTGTGGTTAATTAAGGTTTTCTTGCTTAGATTTCAAGATAGCGGTGTTTTATATATCGCCCACTCTTTTAGCCACACCTTTCATAATATTTGGACTTAATCTGTGTAATTTTCTGTTCTCACTATGGTTATAGAAAACAAATTTCAAGTTGTATTTCAAGAATTCTAAATATCTCTTTTTCTCTCCGCGATCCCTCCCCCACATGCATCTTGTTGCCAAGGATGACGTCAATTAACCAACTCGACAGATGGTAACTAAGTTATAACTATGACCTTCGAGACAATTTATCTAAAATTTGTTTGCCACAACCTCGCACAAATAACATGAAAAAGAGTTTCATATATAATGGAGCATTTATATGGAACTCTCTACCCAAAGATATAAGAGAGAGTAATTCACTAACTGATTTCAATCATAAAATTGCTACTCATGTTTTCTAGTTTGTGTATTTTACTGTATACATGTATATGTATGTATGTAGTCATATATATTAAGACTTTAGTTACTTAGATCCTTTACTATATATTTATTTTTAATGTACCTTAACTTTATCAAACTTTTATACTACTCTGTAAAATATGCATGCACGCCCATCGTGGAAATCAGCTGTTGTTGTCGATGTTAGCGTGAGTAAATAAAATTGATTGAAGTATTGAAGTAATTTTAACTAAGTCGTCGGTACATGACACAACTACTCCTGCCGGACTTGATTGCAAAACAAATTTCCCCATCTTGACTTTTCAATACTTGGCTGATTTAGACTTTAATTGGTCTTTTTCATTCCAGAATATTACTGATTTAAAAACTGGTACTTCTTATCTCCAACTCTCCAAGTAACTTTTTGTTTATCAACCGCTGGGAAGGAAAATAAACTTCCAACGGTGACGTAATTAAAATTGTGGAATTTCCGGACGTGTAACAAAAACTGAAACTATGCAGATTATGCGGACAGGAAGTTGATCTGAGTAGGATTATTACACCGAGTGCGAGTTTCTAACTCTTATAAAATCACAAAGTGTTTGTATATAATTATGAAATAATTCTTGAAAAATATTGACGTTCTAAAGCTTTCCAGTTTAAAATTACGAAATAATAATAGTTAGTAAATATAGAGATTCTTAATTAAACATCTAATTGCTTTATTGCTTTAGAAATCTGTCAGTTCTGATACGAAATTATGTTGTATAGAAGAACTGTGAATTCTAATGGTAAATAGAAGCTTGTTTATTTATTCTTAATTCTTAGCTTTAGAACTTGATCTTTCAAGCTAACTATTGAATCTCAGGCATTCCATTCAAGGTCATGCAATAGTGCATCCAAACTTTGATGACCTGCATTCGTGTTTGTATTTTTTTTTGCTAAGAAAATTCTTACAATTCTTTGTTTAACTTTGAAGCTATTTCATTTAAAATTTCAAACATTTTCAAACAGGAGGTAGTTGCAATAATTTTTTGGAAATACGACGATTGTTATTTATTGCAAGAAATGTTTTTCCACAAATTACATTCAAGTTAAATTAATAAGAAGAAACAACGTTAGTAATCGGTTACATGATTTTTATACTTTTTTTTTGGAAATAATAATTGTAAATATTAGGATGCAATTACTACGCGTTTTTTGCTAACAAGGTTACGATCTTTCACTGGAAATTGGGTCGAATCAAGTAGGCTTTCTTTTGTTTCATCAGTATTTTGAAAATATTATAGGCAACCAAATAAGGAAGTATATTGAACTTAAATATGCAAATATTGTCTCCCTAGCAACCAACGAAGGATGATAACATCCACAACAAAATAACAATCTTGTCTTCACTATATTTTCGAGGACAGAAATTGTATTTTTACACCACCCATAACAAACTTCAGTATGTTGTTGGCAAGAAAAACATACTTAAAACTTTCTGTGTGGTAATCTGTGCATAAGATACTGGCCTAACCATTAATACTCAGCTCTCAAATGGTGAGCTAAGGTGACAAATATGTACAAGTAAGCAACTTAATTCTGACTGAGAAATCCGGAAACCCCGCATTAATAATAATAATCTTTAAAATATTTATAAAAGACTTTTAAAGATAGATACTTTCCAAAACTATTCGCATTTCACTCGATTACATAGCATGTTCAAGGGATTTTCGGTGAAGGAAAATTCGAGTGTAGAATATATACATTTTTTAGACCAAACCGGGACCAGTTGCGAAAAATGCAACTACATAGGTCTTCCAGCAGGAATTGAACCCACGACCTAACGTACTTATTAAAATTGCTCTGATGAAGGCCTGAGTCAACAAGCCGAAAGCTTAGCAAATAAATATTTTTCGTTGGTGTTTCCACAAAAATAATCTATATTACATTATCGCCATGAACACTTTCAAAGAATTAATCAAACTAACTTTATAATATTAATACTGAATGAAGGACATTATCAGTTAGAAGTCCAGTAAAGCCAGTATAATAGCTAGCTATCATCTCATTGGTCAGGCCTCCCGTAACTAATACTGTATATAAGTTATTATGTAACTTTAAGGCATTGCATATGGTCCTCATCCTAACTTTTACTGTCACAATTGCTTAAAGCCTTAAACGTGATGAAATTAAAATTAAAACATGATGAATAAAACTGGTCGTTTATTCCAAGCATGCAGTCGAATAAGCACGTGTACAACCTATAATCCCGGCAACGGCCTAGTTTGGTTATCTTATAATATTAGATCCATATGTTCGATTCTTCTCTGTTCGAATGAACCGTGTTTCGTGGCTCAGTGGTCTGAGGTCACTATCACGTTCGAACACTTCGAACCCTAGGCAACGGTATCTCGATCCTTTAATTGGTCTCGCGTGGGAAGACGGCTTCGTTTCCTCCTCCCACATGAAAAAGATATCTTACTGCATGTGTTCTCGTAAGTTCTATTCTAATAATCTGACTTTACACATGACGGTCTCTCTGAAAAACCCTTTGGCAATGTTACGACAGCTCTTTGAATATCATACATGGTCATTGAATAACCTGGAGGGAAAACGTAATCGAGCAGAGCCATTTATCAAATATAACTCTGAGACTGAATTCAAGGACTCCACTCGAACGAAACGTCAGTTTTTATTGCTGAAAATCACTTCAGTTCAGTCATTATCCAAAACACTACCTACGCAGCAGCCAGTCTAGTTTTTTTACACTCTAATTGAAGAACGTTATCTATCTAGTGATCAAGATAAGTGCTTAGAAGTATTGAATAAGCTTATAGTATAAAATAAATAGATATCAATAAAAGACATTGATAAAATCAATAAAACTTAATCTTTCTTGAATTTATTACAATGTGCTAATTCAAAGTTCTTTGAATAGTTCAGAAGCGCTGTAACGAGAATTAGAAATCAAAAAGAGGGCTACGTTGCGAAATTCTGTTATTTCCTGTGATAATTCCATCGTTAATTAATGCTTTAAATGTGTGTATGGTGCGGACAAATTGTAATCATAGGATCCACTGAGTGGTAACATGTTTATAAGTTTATTGCTTAGCTTTGATCATGTTCACTCAGGCATTTGCCGCTCTGATGAAGGTCTGGGTCAATAGATCGAAAGCTAACTAGCAATAAATCGAAATATAGTAAGGTTAGATATACTGCCGAAACAGAGAACGTAGGAGTCTAACGTTTTGAGCGAAGACCCTTTGTGTTACCACGAATTCTTGTTTGCTATGATAACAATCATGTGTGAAGCTGTGTTAATTTGAGGAAGTATACGATGCACGATTTTCATCATGCTAATATGCGAGGTATTTCAGGCAATCATTTTTAGAACGGAGTATTACGTTTCAGAAACATTCTCTGATGAGAGAAACAAACATTCGGCATGAGAGAAAATGTTGTGAATATTTCTTACAAAGTGTTCATGATCACGTCAATTGAAAAATTGCTTAACCCCAGGAGCGTTATTTGATTATGTCAGTGGTTTTGTTTAATGTTTAACAATGTAGGAACATTGTCAGATATTTGGCCTTTATTGTCCCTTGGAGTGTTTAATAATAATTGCAACTCTAATAGCAACATTATTACTATATGCAGAGTGTTACGAAGAATTCCGACCATTCATATATGATCAGTTGCGCTTCAGTTTTTTTCTCATCACTTTAAACAGTTCTACTTGGGTTTTCATGGTGGTAAATCTATTCTTATGATTTCTATGCCAGTATATATCAAGTTTTTCCTGGTGTAGGAAACTGACTCACACCCCCAGACGGTTCATGTTAGGACATGACAATGCATGGTACACGTAATTTAAATCGTGATACTCCGTTGTGGCAATGTTACAACTTTTTTTTGGTTAGTTTGGAATTTCCTTTTTTGTTGAGTTACAACAGCTTCCCAAAACAATGTCGCTTACGTGCTGTTACCGCAGACGTCTTGTTTTGGCCAGATGTGTTGATTAACATGGCCACACCTTCACGCGACATACTGCGAGGAGTAAAACGCGTGGGGTCACGAAGGTCAAACGTTTTATTTAAGAGGTTTGTGCTTTGACAACGAGGGATTATATTCTAATAAGGCTTCCAGTGGGAATGAGGTAAGATCAGTTGAGCAAGGTTGCTAGTCGAGACAAGAATCACCGAAAGGCAAGTTCAAAAGCAAAGGATTATCAACCGTTTCTTGTGGAAAGTTTTTCATTACAGCTATGGCGGTAAAAGATCAAACTTTAGTTTTCATACGAAACACTTTAACAGCTTTAAATCCTGAATGTCGAGTAATTGTCGCCCCGGCAATGGTGGGAGTTTATATTAACAAAAGCAAAGATGTTCTCATGAAAACGGCGTTAAGTCACCATTGGAAATTCCAAAACAGAGGTCTGCTTTCGTTGGTCTACCATCCCATTCTCAATCGCTTGAAATTCATCGTGGCTGAAGAAAAATCTGGTAAAGTTATTTGGCAAGAGACGTTTGGTGATTACACCAATTACGAGCCCATCCATGCGGTCTTTCATATTTTGAACAGCTCAAAGAACTTTTGTCAAAAGATTGGATTGTTTTATGACGATGAAAAGGTCGCTAATATGGTGCATGATACTATGGATGCTTTCACAGCGCAACGCCGACGGGAACAGGCTCATCGGGATCGAACAGGGAAGTTGCCACTAAGATCCAGATCATTTAATAGTTCTGAGAGGGTTAAAATAGAAGTGAAGCTGACAAGATCTTATTCGAACTCCATGGGTGATATTAAGATTCAAAGAACAGCACTAAGTCTATTGGAAGACGAGGCGAAAAAATACGTTAGTAAAGAACGCTCTAGAAGAACAAGCTTAAAGAAAATGTTGTCTGGTATCCGATCGTCATTTCGAGGACGAACTCGGCGCCAGGAAACGAGCGAGGCTGAACTAAACGAAAGACGCAAAAGAAGCCGGTTGTCAACAAGTGTAGCAGAAGATGGAAAAGAGGTGTCTGTAATGCAGGATTGTTTATCACGACATGCCATTCAAATCACGACCAGTCAAAGTAACACGAACGGTTTAAGTGTAAACTGGAAACTTTCAGATGTAGAATTAGAAGAAATTTATCGTCTTAGTTATTTCAAAGAGAACAATAATGTGCCATCAACCGATTTATGCACTACTGAACTATAGTGATCATTATATTACCCATGTATATATATAGAGTTTGTATCATATATCCATATATATAAGTTAATAATGTTATGTATATATGTGTACATATAATATAGTTTTATTAAAGGACCTAGATTTTTCGTGTGGATACTAATTCTGAATCTTCGACTTCATTGATATTGATACTAGGATAATGAACATGCATGAATAATATAAAGAGTATGCGACAAAAGCATATTGTGTTACCAAGAATGAAATATTTCAAAGGTGGTGAAATGCCGATCAGTTTCGATCTGAGCCAAAGACATTCATTGGAGTAAATCGTAAAGATTTTATACCCATTGTTCTCTTTAGTTTTATTGTGAGGTTAGTCTTTGAATCCCAATCAGGTCAACTTGGTTTTCTGTAGTCTGATTTTCGTAACATATGTAAAAAATGTCTGCACTGCAATTGAAATGTCCCTCGTCATTTCAACCCAAATTTAGTAAAGTAGTCTTGTTGACATATGAACACGCAGCAGAAATTGAACGATATCCTACGGTGATGTAATTGTCTTGCTCAGTTCCTTCGAGTACTTATAAAATATCAACATTCGCACTATCTTTTACACAAACTTCCCGAGTTTTTTTTAAACCAACTAAAATAAATATTTCTCTAAGATGTGTCGGATTCATTGTCGGCAAAATACGAAGGTTTATTTAAGAAAGGAAATCGTCTTTTACCGTCATGTGGTGTGGCCTCATGGAGTGGCACAATCCAACCAATTAACGCAACGGAAGGAATGTTTATCTGATCAAAGTTTTCGTGCTAATTATTTTCATGTTTGAAGAGTTGTTTGTTTTTCACTAGCTAGTTTAAGTTCAACTTCCGAAACGCCAGACGAGTTGAAAAGCTCTGATCTGCTAACTGCACCTGCAAGTCTATTTTGTCGGTAAACAACGGAAGCTAATGCTTGCTCTTGAAATATTCAATAAATATTCAAGCAAAGTCTCCGAAATCACACATGTCGCCTGGCTGTCGCAGATCATCTCACTCACCGCAAACCTAAATTAAACAAAAATAATTAAAGTGACAGTTTTTGAAATGTAATATTCTCACTCTTCGATATATTTCGGCTATTCTCGTTTGACAATGTTTTGCTGTTTTGGTGAGTTGACGCTAGCACGACTCTTAATCCAGATCAGACATACTAATGATGTGTTTATATGTATTCTGGCATTAATCAAGTTTGTCCTTTACATGCATGGTGAAATAAGCTAAGCCGCCGAAAGACATGCGCATTAATTAGTATATTGTTGTCTATACTTGTATATTAATATACATCATCATGTTGAAAAGCATGCAAGATGGCGAAAGGACATTAATTACCTGTTGTCTCTACATCTTAGTATACTTTATTATAATATTATATATTAATGTTTCAAGTGCTACATTTATAATTATAAAAAGCAAAGGTAGAAAGACATTAATTATCTGGCGTCTGTACCTGTACCTGTATACGTGTACGTGTACGTGTACGTGTACGTGTACGTGTACGTGTACGTGTACGTGTACGTGTACGTGTACGTGTACGTGTACGTGTACGTGTACGTGTACGTGTACGTGTACGTGTACGTGTACGTGTACGTGTACGTGTACGTGTACGTGTACGTGTACGTGTACGTGTACGTGTACGTGTACGTGTACGTGTACGTGTACGTGTACGTGTATGTAATCGTGTATGTACGTGTACGTGTACGTGTACGTGTACGTGTACGTGTACGTGTACGTGTACGTGTACGTGTACGTGTACGTGTACGTGTACGTGTACGTGTACGTGTACGTGTACCTGTACGTGTACCTGTACCTGTACCTGTATATGTAATCTATATTAATAGTATACTTTACCACTAATGTTCTAAGTGCTACATACAAAGCAAGCTCAGTGGCGAAAGGACATTAATTACCTGTTACATTACCTATATATGCTAGGTGGGCTCTACCTATATCAATATATCCTAAGTAATAGCTGTTATTAATGTTGTGCCTTTATTATTATGAAATGACATGTACAGGGTGTGCTCATATACAAAAGAACATTAATTAAGATGTAAAGCAGTTTAGGACATGTGATCAGCAGTGCAAGTATATATATTGTCTGATGATCTCTGCCCTCAGGCTGCTCCCATTCTGGGCGTGATAAATTAATACTATTGTACAACACACATGCCACATATGGATTAGAAAATCCATCTCAATGCAGTCAAAAAAGATATGTAACTGTACTGCTATTCTAGACCTGTACTGTTATTAATGTTCTACCCAATTCACTTTATTGAACAATTTCATCAGCAAACATTTACCAGGACTTCTTTTAGAAACGTGAAATCATTAGTTCTTCTAATCTTGCTTTCGTGATCTGATGGAGGTGCCACCTTGGTGGTCACTATATCGGAGTGGGTGGACCTGAGTTTTGGCAAGCTTACCTTGCCTTTATCGTGGGTGTGGTCCTAGTTTCTGTACTACCATTGTTCATTCAATTTCTTACACTGTCTAATGTCTATTTAAACGGCCTGGCGATCTTCTGGCAAAATGAACTTGCTCAGGGTTGGGTTATTAATCTCTGGATGAGTTCGTGATTTCGCGAGACAAGACTTATTCATATCAGAAGTGCATCGGGAACTTTCTTAAGAGTCTGAATATAACTGTGTATCTGAAGCTACTGTGGAGCTGAAAATAGCTCCTATGTCGGCGACTATAAACGCGTGCTACCTCATATGTACATGCATGTACATAGTCATATATATATATATATATATATATATATATATATATATATATATATATATATATATATGCATTGAGAAGAGAGAGGATACATGATACGAGTACGAGTACTTCAAAATGGCGGCCACAATTTATATCCAAGGAGTGGAAAAATTCACTGAAACAGTTTTTATGACCATGTCTTAATGTTCTAGTCTGTTGTAGTACTGCATGAGATGTATCAGTTGCATGCCACACGCTCGCACGCGACAGGAGCCACAGGACATAAATCACGGAGTGTTGTTAAGTTGTTTATTTATCAAATACGTTCTATTCAGTTCCGTGCAGCTACACTGGAACACATGACGCCACAGCGTGTAAAAAACAGGAGAGTAAGCCACAGCCTTGTTACAACTTGTGATCTGGCTGGTATCACAGAATGTATTTGCATTTGTGAAAACTAACTTGAAACAAGTTGTTCGTTTGTGATATGTTGCAGTGATCAACAAGCCTGTTGTCCTTGTCTGTTGTTGACAGACTTGTTTCAATCCTATTACGTGGACGTTTTGTTGAGTTCTCTTTCAGTTCTTTCTTGCCTCAAATCTTGTTTTATTATATAAAAATATGGTGGACAATGGCCAAGTGACTGGTCATGAACAATAATCTAGTGGAAATAATAAGCCTGAAGTGGAAATTATTAACTGCGTCTTATCTCAGTTGCATGTGAGGTCAAAGTACAACTCTTGATATATTATGCGTGCATAGTGCAAGACCACCATGCATGATATATGATTGTGCTCCCACTGAGTGTATTAAGAACTTGTCTGAGGTTGCTTTCATACGAGCGATAAGATGGATGGCAGGTGATGGAGGCCTAGCTGTCGTGTTGGTATGTACTGCATGTTAGTTGGCATGGTTATGCTAAACTAAGGCTTTATTTGTACTGGATAACCCTATCAGTTATATCTAAACTGTTCTCTCTAAAAGTACAGTTGCACGCTGCCGCATTATAAGTCATACATCCTACAGGAGGAAACCGGAGTTACTCGCAAAAAACCTGCGGTGTTTGGTAGTCAAACTAGAAGCACTCTTCTCGCATGCGGTACGTCAAGGTCCGAGCTGGAGTCCCAGTAGCTGGAGGGCAAGTGCGCAATTAATGGCAAGTAGCCATTAGCGCAATGTAAAACAAAAGCAAATAACACTTAATTTATTTTCGGAAGTATATATCAAATATAATTCAACTATAACTACACGCGCGCGTGCATTAGTTGTTTTTGCAATTCTCTTCATTGAATTCTTGTCAGAAACTGCAGTTCATGTTTGCGCACTTAACCGGAAGAATACAGTGTCGGAAATATTTCAACAGATGGTCGTTAACATTTGAACAGATAAGAGTCACAAGACACGATAAGCTATATATATATTTATTTAGTCGCTATGACCAGACACTATGCTTATTACAAAATAATACTGGTTTGAAAAACACTCAAAAATATAATCAAGAAACATTTAAAAAGAAGAAAACGCTTTATTATATGTCCTGGTATTTGGGGCGCATACTATTGTATACTTTAATTATTTCCATTTTATTACTTCAAAGTACATATATCTACAGTAATTTGGTTACAATCAATTAATAGTATCAAGGATATTGATTCCATGGCGCAGGAGTGCCGGAAGTTTAAAATATACAATCAAACAGCTGTGATAAAATTGTCGTTCTAAACTGAATGTTTCAGAAACAATTATTGATCTTTTTGGCATTCCTGCTTTATACTCAACATAAGTTTGTATCAGCAAGCATTTTATTACAACATAAGAGTTTATTGGAGCGCGCGCGCCTGGCAACGCGTCTGACCTGCAGACGTTTGCGCAACCAACTGTGGCGCAACTAAAGTACGTCTAGTGTGTAGAACTGATAAGCTCTCGAGTGACTGTACATATAAATTATGAGTGATTAATGAGCAATTAATTTCTAAAAGTCAAATCAAGCAAAAAATAGAATGAATATGCTAAATAGCAAGTAAACTAAATATTCGTCTAATTGTAATTAAGGAGTCATTGGCTCAGAATTAAATAATGTTATAACACATAATAAACTCAGCGGTCTGAACTGCACCTATTTTCTTAACAAAACTTTTACTTTATTATACGATTTAAGATAAGTCCAAACAATAGTTAAACGGTTTGGTTTATCCTACTCGGAGGAGCACACTATCCTTCTCATGTCACGTTCTTTGAGTATACTGTAGAGTCGGTAAGACTGTTGTCCTACGCAAAACCTGAACTGACCTGAGCAAAGATTACGAAATATGAAGCCTCCTTGGCCCTTCAAAAGGTAAACTTATAAAAACTCTATTGGAGGTAGTGGAGTTTAGAAAAGATTTGTTGTAGAATAAAAGATTTCGCCAGCAGTCGGACGTTTCTATGTCTAAGTAAACAAATATAGAATTAAAAAGCAGGAGAAGAATGGGAAACTACTGATAAGTTATGGATCATTGTTGTATACTTTAGATTAAGTAAATATACAATAGATTTATTGAGAGTACAAACTTTTTAATTTGTAATCTTGTTTTAATTAAAACCGCAGTACGACTTGAAAACTGTTTCATTGATTACAAATCTTAATCTTCAGGTTTCATGTTGTTTAAAGCATTAATAAATTGTTGCCGGGTGTGCAAACCTGAAATAGTGAGGTTTTTGACGGTTTCAGCATGCAAATACTTTATTCGTTGTGAATATACCTTACTCCTTAGTTATCGTTGCCGATTGATTAATAGGATTAAAGAAAGTGTCGTTCTTGTCGGAAATTGGAGATTACAACTTTTTTGGTTGTATTTGCGTTTTAGAGCAATGTCTTCTGTGCATTTCAGTTTCATTTAAATAAATTAAAACCTGCGAACTTTGTTCTTGTGACAAGTATTGCGTGATGGAACATAATTATGTATACACATGGATATAAGCACTACAGCATTCTAGCGAATAAACGTGTAGCGCATTTTCCTTGCGCAACCGCAAATTTTGCTTTGTCAAAAATCCGCAAAAGAAATGAAGAAAAAAGACAAGTAATTATTTAAATAGTGTAATAAAAGTAGCGTGCTGCGTAGGCAGTGTAGAAACAACAATCTAAATATAGTAAGGTTAGATATACTGCCGAAACAGAGAACGTAGGAGTGTAACGTTTCGAGCGAAGGCCCTTCGTCAGAGAATTTTTCAAGTAATTATTTACACTGAAAAGTATTTCTTGAGAAAAGATAAAAGTAAATACTTTATTTATTAAAGTAAAGTAATGAAGTAATTTACTTCCTTCCTTGCTAAAACCGTTTCAAACAGCTTGTGAAAGAAAATCTGAAAAAATGCGAATGAAGAAAGGAAAACAGCGCTATTCCCAGCGACAGCATTACTTTGATTGCGCCCACGTTACGTACGACACAGTGGTACAACCGCAGAAAACGGCGCAAGAAGTGGCAGCCTGGGCACTAGGGAGAGTCATTCCTAGTTCCAGTCTCTTTAGACGTTAGCCCTGTCACGTGATGAGCTTGGGCGATCAATTAGAAGAAACAGAATTGTAAAGTTGTCTTCTATTTTTTCGTATTTTGGGAAGATTTAATCGCAGTTTTTAATCATGGCAGGATACGATAATGAAGTACAAAAACAGGTAGGTTGATTGAGTTGATTATTGTCGTTTGAAAAGCTTTATAAAATGCAGGAAATCCTTGATCAATGATGTGTTCCAAAATTTTAACTTCTCATGTCTTCTGTTTTAGATTAAACATATGATGGCATTTATTGAACAAGAAGCCAAAGAGAAAGCTGAAGAAATTGAAGCTAAGGTACAAAAATAATAGGTTATACATTATTTGTCATTATTGTAGTTTAATGTATCTATAAAAAGAAATACTTTAATAATTATTATTATTATTATTATTTTTTTATTTACTTAAATCCTTTCATTTGTACTGTTATCAATAGTAATTTACTGAAGACAATTCTAATATCTTGTTTGCAATTTATACAAATAAACTATCAGCGTTGTCATATACACAGTACATATTTAATATTTTCAATCTATAAATATATACTAGAAGTTACAAATTGCAAGGGAAATGCTGCGAGTAGATATATAGTGGGCAAGTGGGGAGTATTGTGGAAGCGCTCCAGTGTTCGATCACCAAACTCTGAGCACATAAACAATGCTGAAAAACTCATAAAAAACATTGTCTTCCCCTTGATTAATGTCACTGAATCATTCGTGACCTTGATGAATGCTTCCAGCAACAAATAAGTTTGAATTTGGCATGATTAGTTTGTGAATATGAACACTTTATACCTTGAAGTTGAAGTGATCCAAGGATGAAGCTTCAAGCAACATGTTTTGAACGTAGGTGAAAACAGACAAAACAGCCCACTGGACAGTGGTGCATGCTCAAAATCATTGTGACACACAAAAAATTGCACAAATCGAGATCCTGTCAAGAATATATCCTGCTCATCTGGGGGCTTGCAGCAATTATATTAACATTAAATATTATTTTATTATAAATATATATTTAGTAAATTTTATGTCAAGCTCTACACCATTGTTTTCTGATATTAGGCAGAGGAAGAGTTTAATATTGAAAAAGGTAGACTGGTTCAGCAAGAACGATTAAAAATTACAAAATATTACGAGAGGAAAGAAAAACAAGTGGAATTACAGAAAAAAATGTGAGTTGAATATAAACATCACTTTTATCTATGATCTTTAATCTTATTTAATGTTTGTTTATTTATTATTATATATAAATGTACATGTATCTGGTTGAATTAGTACATTGTATGTATGCATATACATGTATTCTAAAGTCCAGCACACATGACCAAGTTTTCCTTGACAAGTTTTCTCTTGACAAGTTTTATTTGCTCGTGTGTATGGCACAAGTTGACAAGTTTTCCCTTGACAAGGAGCCTTGTTGAAAAACTGGTCATGCCAGCTTTTCAACAAGGAAAATTGATCGTGTGTATGGTCGTCAGGGGAACTGGGGAAGGAAATCACGTGGGCTTCAACAAGCTCCAAGATTACATCATGAAATGTAGTTCCCAGGCCCTGTATTCAAGCTGATACGTGAACATTACTGTAAAGGAAAAATTTGTCGAGCAGTATATACGAGTAAATAAAATTTATCAAGGAACATTGTTGCAGAAAACTTGTTCATTGTACATACGAGCAAATAAAGTTAACAAGGAACTTGTAAAGGAAAACTTGGTCGTGTGTGTGGGGCTTAATGTACAGGTTATATAAATTTTTATTATTTTTCTAGTCAACGATCTAACCAGCTTAATCAGTCAAGGCTAAAGATTTTGAAGGCCAAAGATGATCATATCAAGGTGGACTTACTACTATATTAGAATGTTTCTTTTGTCATCATTTTATAACTGTATACAAGATAATTGTACATATGTACTGTGAGATCAGAAATTTGAAATTGACATTGTGTTTTTTTTCTTCTTTCTAGCAAATACTTGAAGAAGCTTGTGAAAAATTAGCTGGAGTGACGAAAGATTCTGAGAAATACAGCAAAATATTAGTGGGATTGATTACTCAGGTGCATACCACATTATTCTAGGAAATTTTAGACTTTTGATGTTAGTACACTACATAATTAATATTATAATTTAATAACCTAGGGGAAGTACAGTATATAGGCTTGGGCGGTTAACCGGTTTTTCTGTTTTGTTCGGTTTTCTTTTTAAAACCGGTTTTCATTTCCAATAACCGAAAAATCGGTTTTTGTTATCCTTTCTTTTTCATGAAAAGCGCAAATACTAATTTTTGCAAGAAATGCTGTGTAGAACCCTTGCCTATGTGGACAAAGTATTATCTTCTTAAAAACATAAGCAGGCAAATCAGCTGGTCTCCTAATACGTATCACGTAATGGTTCACGCGTTTGTAGCATTATCGTGCATTTCCTCCGGATTTGAGAGTGAGTTAGGTCTTATGAAATCGTACCAAGACAGTGGTTAAGTTAGAATTTCAAAAAATCCTACGTTAGAAAATGAAAAAGTCACAAAAACCGGTTTTACTGTTTAACCGGTTTTAAGTCGGACGGTTTACCGGTTTTTATTTTAATCAAAACCGCCCAAGCCTAACAGTATATAATTAATATTATAATTTAATAACCTAGGGTAGTACAGTATATAATTAATATTATAATTTAATAACCTAGGGGAAGTACAGTACATAATTAATATTATAATTTAATAGTCTAGAGGAAGTACAGTATATAATTAAGTTTATAATTTAATAACCTAGGGGTAATACACTACATAATTAATATTATAATTTAATAACCTAGGGGCAGTACAGTATATAATTAGTATTATAATAACCTAGGGGCAGTACAGTATATAATTAATATTATAATTTAATAACCTAGGGGCAGTACAGTACATAATTAATATTATAATTTAATAACCTAGGGGCAGTACAGTATATAATTAATATTATAATTTAATAACCTAGGGGAAGTACAGTACATAATTAATATTATAATTTAATAACCTAGGGGCAGTACAGTATATAATTAATATTATAATTTAATAACCTAGGGTAGTACAGTACATAATTAATATTATAATTTAATAACCTAGGGGCAGTACAGTATATAATTAATATTATAATTTAATAACCTAGGGTAGTACAGTACATAATTAATATTATAATTTAATAACCTAGGGGCAGTACAGTACATAATTAATATTATAATTTAATAACCTAGGGGCAGTACAGTACATAATTAATATTATAATTTAATAACCTAGGGTAGTACAGTATATAATTATAATTTAATTATTATAATTTAATAACCTAGGGGTTATTCCAGTTGCTTGAGTCAGAAGTTATAATTAGATGTCGTAAAGAAGATGTTGATCTATTAAAGGTTTGTTACCAGTAAAAGTTTTTTTTATCTGGTTTTAGATATATGATGATTTTTTATCTGATATTTAAATAAAAGATCTTATTTTTTTAATATTTTTTTTAAAGCTATTTTGATCTGGCAGGAATAGACTAATTATATGCAAGTTATTTTAACTTAATAATTTATCATTTTCATTGATCATCATTGTTTTTATTTCTATATAAGAAAATTAAAGATGAAGCTTGTGCACAGTTTAAAGCTGGTGCAAAAAGAGAAGTAAAAATAATCATAGATGAGCAAAACTTTTTGAGTTCTGATAGGTAAGTTGTAAAGTTTTACTGACCGCTATTCAAACAAGTTTATAACATAGCTTTGATATAGCAACGTTTTTGATTGGCTGTTGTGCGTGCTCCATAACTCGATGGAGCATGGCAAAAAAGCGCAGGGAAAAATTCAAAACAAAACTGAGTTTTAAATTGATTTTTTATGGCCTCTTATATTATCAAAATACCGAGTCATTTAATTTCATTGAGTAATAAAGAACAACGACCCAGAAGACATAAACTGGGTCTGGGTAACCGAGTTTAAACTGTCCTTTTGGTTGGATTTTACTGAACAAAAAAGACTTGGCTACGAAAGTAGAAAAACATAACAACCAAAAGTTCAAAACGATTCGCCAGCTTGTTAATAAAAGAAATGGCTCATGGTTTAGTCTGCTCCATCGAGTTATGGATGCACTTGGGAAATTTGGAGAGCACTCAAAAATCTAGAGTTGGTCTTGGCTGTGCCTCGACCAACTCTTACGATTTTTTCGTGCTCTCCCAATTTCCCGTGTGCATCCATAACTTGATTGAGCTCGCTAAACCATGAGCCATTTCTTAATTATGAAATACTTGTTGACACTCAACTATTTAAATATTTAGTTCTGGTGGAGTTGATTTAATATGTAAGGGTTCAACAATCCGTGTAGAAAATACATTGGAAAGTAGATTGGCTCTCTTAAGCAGTCAGGTAAATATTTATTGATTATTGTGTTTCTACAATTAATTTCCACTTTCAAGTCAATGGCTTACAATAGGTTATCACTTATCATTATATTCTTAGTCACTTTGCTAAAAATGATAATCCTAGCATTAAGTTGGGGGTTTTTTATTTGATTTTGATTGAAGATGCTTCCAGAAATCCGTGAAAGTCTTTTTGGCCATAATCCTTCCAGGAAGTTTATGGACTAACAATATAGACTGTAACTATACATTCATATAACTATCAAGTTGAATACCAATATCAATTTTATGTAAAGCTAATTTTCCTTGAATAAATACTACTATTTAACTTAGTACAGTACTAATGACATGTATTCAATGCCTGGTAAATTTTTATCCAAGGGGACTACTGTGTTTACATGAGGCTGGCCCAAACTCAGGCTGGACTGAATTTTGCATTTTCAGTTTTGTTTATGTGAGGCCAGTCTTGAAATTATATGGCCTTGGTGCTAATATTACGTTGGTTAAAAGGGCTTTTTTTTCGTAGTCTGAATTAGACTGATGGCTTCTGTTTACAGCCAGTCTGGAGTTAGGTGGGCTTCAACATTTCAGTTCTGTCTGGCAGCTGGCAATCTGAGATTAGGCTGGTGTGAAACTGAATCTCAGGTTGGACTCATGAAAATGATCTATAGTAAAAACAGTTAAAACACTACAACCGATCTAAAGTCAGTCTGGCCGGAGTTCAGGCTGGCCTCATGTGAACACCCCCAAAGCCACCTGATGTTAGATATAATAATAATAATAAATACCAAATAGAATCTACTGTACAACTTTTTTCAACCAGAATGTGTGTCATATATATATATATATACATGTGTATATATATATATATATATATATATATATATATATATATATATATATATATATATATATACATACAGTACTGCTCAGAAATAACCTAACAGTGCGGTTGAGGTTAAGTTAAACGATGATAGAAATGGTAATAAACTTTAGTAAAGCACAATAAAATTATGTAGTAATACAGAAAACAGTCCATATTTTGATTCATAGTGATTTAGAGACAGTTTAACTAACACTGAACAGATTAAGCTGAGGTTAAACCTAGGTTTGACCTCGTTTTTTGTTAGGTTATTTCTGAGCGGTACTGTATATATGTATGTATAATTATATATATATATATATATATATATATATAATAAATACACCAGCAATTCATTTCTGTTTGAAGTGCCTGGTCATCTTTATACCATAAAATACATAAAATCTTGTTCCTATTAAAATATATATATTGTTTTTAAATAATATTTAAAATAAACCTGACTATGCAATTATATTACATGACAAACCCTAAACCATATAGAAATATTGTTATAATGCTAGGTAAATGGATGGTTGTTATTTGTTTATACCCAGTAATCGTTGTGAAATTTCAAAGAAATACACAGCTTGGGCAATGCCAAATAATGGTGCAATAACCATCATTCTTGGAACTGCTCCTTTAAAGAATGAGCTGAGTCCTTCATGTTGGTAGATTTTCTTAGCACAGTCTTTAATTCCTAAATACTGAGGTGCTCCTTGTTCACTTGGTATAACTTGAAGTCTAGTTTTGATCACATCACATGGAGTGACGGTCACAGAGCTCACCAGGCCTGCTCCTACACCAGATAAGAAGGAATGCATGGCACTGGCTTTCTCACCATTTGGTCCATAACCCTGTCAAACAATGCCAAAAAAACTTACTTTGTAAAGTGTATACTGTACAGTACTTACTGTAATATATTTCTGTAAAGGGTACAGCTTAAGGAATTTTAGAGGGCATGAGATCAGGGCAAATGTTAACTAGGCAGATCTTGGTTAATGTATTTTCAGTGGTTCCAGGAAATACCATATGCAGGATCTACAAAGGTGGTGGTGGTGGTGGTGGGGGTTAATGGTAATAAGATTTCCAGTGAAAAATTTCTATAACCCAGTCCCTTAAGTATGAAATGACACACCCTGCATTGTGAGCCCCTAATCATAGAAATCTTTGCTAAGATTCTCAGAAATGTACTAACCATAAAATTCAGATGTGAAAACAATGTAAAATGAATACACGAAAATGGAATATCTCTGAAAATATAATAAATAGAAAATTCATTATGACACAGCAGAAATATTTTCATACATAATTATTATTTACTGGTAAGGTTTGCTAGCAGCATACCTCAAAAGAGTAGCCCCAAGTCCTCTGTACATTCCTGTAATGCCTTTAGTTTGTAATAAGTCTTTGGTTAAAGCCAATGCTGAGTTTGGCTTGGTTGTGAATGTTTTGCTGGCAGCTGTATGCAGGTACTTGGCAGTCATCATTGGTTTTAAACTGCTTGTACTTGGATTCACAGCTGAAGAAAAACAAAGTACATTATTAGGGTTTCATGGAAATATGTAATATTTACAAGAAAGTAATGTTACCTTTCCTTCCAGAGACTTGCATCTGTATTTTTAACATTTCCATTGGTGTAGTGATGCTCACCTAAAAATGACAAAATATGTTCACATGGGAAACATAACCAACTGAATGAAATATCTTATATAATGAACTTGACTAATCCTACCAAAATTTTAAAAATCCCACTAAGAAAACAATCACTCACTTGGCAAAACCCAGCAACTGCTCCTGCTAGAACTTCACAATGTAGTGGTAGTATTTTGCTAAGTAAATAAAAAAATATATGTGCAGCTACTTCAAATAAAACTTAAATACTTTCTAAAAATGTCTGGTGTAAAAGGAGGGCTATAATTATATAGCTTTTTCTATATCCACACCCTCTATTTGACCCACACCCTCTATTCGATCCACACCTACCCCCATGCCCACCCTCTATTTGATCCACCCTCTATTTGATCCACCCCCACCCTCTGTTTGATCCACCATCTATTTGATCCACCCCACCCTCTATTTGATCCACCCTCTATTTGATCCACCCCCACCCTCTGTTTGATCCACCATCTATTTGATCCACCCCACCCTCTATTTGATCCACCCTCTATTTGATCCACCCTCTATTTGATCCACCCCCACCCTCTGTTTGATCCACCATCTATTTGATCCACCCCACCCTCTATTTGATCCACCCTCTATTTGATCCACCCCACCCTCTATTTGATCCACCCCACCCTCTATTTGATCCACCCTCTATTTGATCCACCCTCTATTTGATCCACCCCCACCCTCTATTTGATTCACCCCCACCCTCTGTTTGATCCACCCCCACCCTCTATTTGATCCACCCCCACCCTCTGTTTGATCCACCATCTATTTGATCCACCCCCACCCTCCATTTGATCCACCCCCACCCTCTATTTGATCCACCCCCACCCTCTATTTGATCCACCCCCACCCTCTATTTGATCCACCCCCACCCTCTATTTGATCCACCCCCACCCTCTATTTGATCCACCCCCACCCTCTATTTGATCCACCCCCACCCTCTACTTGATCCACCCTCTATTTGATCCACCCTCTATTTGATCCACCCCCACCCTCTGTTTGATCCACCATCTATTTGATCCACCCCACCCTCTATTTGATCCACCCTCTATTTGATCCACCCTCTATTTGATCCACCCCCACCCTCTGTTTGATCCACCATCTATTTGATCCACCCCACCCTCTATTTGATCCACCCTCTATTTGATCCACCCCACCCTCTATTTGATCCACCCTCTATTTGATTCACCCCCACCCTCTATTTGATCCACCCCCACCCTCTATTTGATCCTCCCCCACCCTCCATTTGATCCACCCCCACCCTCTATTTGATTCACCCCCACCCTCTGTTTGATCCACCCCCACCCTCTGTTTGATCCACCCTCTATTTGATTCACCCCCACCCTCTGTTTGATCCACCCCCACCCTCTATTTGATCCACCCCCACCCTCTGTTTGATCCACCATCTATTTGATCCACCCCCACCCTCCATTTGATCCACCCCCACCCTCTATTTGATCCACCCCCACCCTCTATTTGATCCACCCCCACCCTCTATTTGATCCACCCCCACCCTCTATTTGATCCATGCCCACCCTCTATTTGACCCACCCTCTATTTGATCCACCCTCTATTTGATCCACCCTCTATTTGATCCACCCCCACCCTCTATTTGATCCACCATCTATTTGATCCACCCCCACCCTCCATTTGATCCACCCCCACCCTCTATTTGATCCACCCTCACCCTCTATTTGAGCCACCCCCACCCTCTATTTGATCCACCCCCACCCTCTATTTGATCCACCCCCACCCTCTATTTGATCCACCCCCACCCTCTATTTGAGCCACCCCCACCCTCTATTTGATCCACCCCCACCCTCTATTTGATCCACCCCCACCCTCTATTTGATCCACCCTCTATTTGATCCACCCCACCCTCTATTTGATCCACCCTCTATTTGATCCACCCCCACCCTCTATTTGATCCACCCCCACCCTCTGTTTGATCCACCCTCTATTTGATCCACCCCCACCCTCTATTTGATCCTCCCCCACCCTCTATTTGATTCACCACCATCTATTTGATCCATGCGTACCCTCTTTGATCCACCCCCACCCTCTTTGATCCACCATCTATTTGAGCCACCCCCACCCTCTATTTGATCCTCCCCCACCCTCTATTTGATCCGCCACCATCTATTTGATCCACCCCCACCCTCTATTTGATTCACCACCATCTATTTGATCCATGAGTACCCTCTTTGATCCACCCCCACCCTCTTTGATCCACCCCTGCCCTCTATTTGATCCACCCCCACCCTCTGTTTGATCCACCCCCACCCATAAATTTGATCCATGCCCACCATCTATTTGATCCACCCCCACCCTCTTTGATCCATGCCCACCATCTATTTGATCCACCCCCACCCATAAATTTGATCCATGCCCACCATCTATTTGATCCACCCCCACCCTCTATTTGATCATCCTCCACCATCTATTTGATCCACCCCCACCCTCCATTTGATCGTCCTCCACTCTCTATTTGATCCACCCCACCTTCTATTCCCCACCCTCTATTTGATCGTCCTCCACTCTCTATTTGATCCACCCCACCTTCTATTCCCCACCCTCTATTCCCCACCCTCTATTTGATCCACCCCACCTTCTATTCCCCACCCTCTATTTGATCGTCCTCCACTCTCTATTTGATCCACCCCACCTTCTATTCCCCACCCTCTATTTGATCCACCCCCACCCTCTATTCCCCACCCTCTATTTGATCCACCCCCACCCTCTATTCCCCACCCTCTATTTGATCCACCCCCACCCTCTATTTGATCGTCCTCCACCCTCTTTGATCCACCCCCACCCCACCCTCTATTTGATCCACCCTTATAATTTAATGGGTGCATGAGTTTACCACCTGTTTATATACAAAATAATCTTTTCATTACCTTTTCCCACCCATCATTTGTCTAGCTTGATCATTCACTGCTAGTTTGATGGCTTTCTCTGGGTTCACCAGCAACACATTCACTCCCAATCCTGCCAACACAATTAAAGCTATTTAATTAATTGGCAATTTAAAAATAGAATATAGAGATTTGGAATGTCTGATAATCTTTGGGATTTACCACCAGGTGGGTGCAGTAATCAGGTTACTCAGAATTCCTTACCTTTGTAACATCCAGTAATTCCTTCAGTTCTGGCAACTTTAAATAAACAATCCAGTCTGTAGTCAAACAAATACTTTTAGTTTGTCTCTCAAAGTAGATAAATAATATAGTAATAAAATTCCTTTTCTAAAATCCAGGATTATATATACTTACAAATTTTTATAAAGTTTTTCTGAGGTTTTTCCACTAAGTTGATTTTGCAACCTTGTTTTTGCAAGGTCAAGGGGATAAGTTGAGGTCACTCCAATTGTTCCTGCAATTGCACCATTCAGAATCTTACTGGAAAAACTGCAATGTAATGAGAAAGCAATTGCACACAAATGGTAAGTGCATGTTGTTTATCTATCAACCACTCCTGGCTGTATGCCAGCTAGCAATTTTATTCTGAAGATTGCATATGAGTTAGAGGTAAAGACAACCATCCCTTCAGTAAACTGTTTGCACAGTATATTCATTAATATATAGCCAAGCTTGGTTGCTCTGAGCTAGGGTTCTAATTCTTTGGTGAGTAAAATTATCTGGCAATTTGTAGAAAATAAGTAAAGGTTCTGTCCATCAGGAATGTGTTAAAAGACAAGTCTAGAAGACTGATATACTGGTAATATACCATCCTAATACTGAGATAACCACCCCCTAGCTTGACTTGTTTGGTGATGTCTGTCTGTCTGTCTGTCTGTCTGTCTGTCTGTCTGTCTGTCTGTCTGTCTGTCTGTCTGTCTGTCTGTCTGTCTGTCTGTCTGTCTGTCTGTCTGTCTGTCTGGAAGCTATTGTACATTGTTATTTAGGTAATTGTCATGATCATGCAACTTAAATTGTGTTTGGACAACAGATATATAGTACTATATTCCCCCAAATGGACTTAACCCTTTATTGCCCAGTGGCCATGCACTCCATTGATGAGTAAAATCGTCTCACGTTAGCCAGAGTAAAATACTAAAGACATCATTGGGCGATAAAGGATTAACTCAGCTAGAGATTAATTAGGCAGTACTGGACTCTTAGTCTAATATTAAACTTTTAAACATCAGTATTATATGATCATGACAGCTCCATCTTTTCTTTTCTAACTCAGTTATGCGGTGATGTTGATGACAATTACTCTTGCACAATTTTTAATTATTAAATGTTAATATATTTCTATTTTGTAAACATCCATCATGATATATATGCCAGAAAAACTAAATCTTCAAAAAATATTTAGAGGCTGGATATGAATGGAACTTAAAGCTTCAAAGAGTTAAATTTTACTCCAGTCATAATTAAGCAAAACTATAATTTTGGCAAAATTAATCTTCTGTGGATTATAGTCAGAATAAACAATTGCAAGTGTAAAACTATTAGTTTTCTACAGTAAATATTTATTATATCTATATATATATTATATGTTTTGTATAGTATACTAGTACTTATTACCTAAGCAAGTCCACATCTGTATCTTTCAGTATATTATTTTTCATCCTGAATTTCTCATCTCTGCTTGCAGGCCATATAAAGGCCCATAAAGCTGGCTTAATTTTTTTTTGAATATATATTAAAAACAGCAAGTTATTTTGAGTTCCTTCAGATCACATCAATATTTAATGAACCTCATGTTGATGTAATCTTCAAAAAAATAAAGTGAAACAGAATTTTCTGAAACCAAAATATAGATTTTGAAATATTTGGAATTTTTCTCCTTATTCTTTGTTTCAATTTGAAAAAATTTTTTAGAGGAGAATAAATGTGAATATTTTTAGTTCAAAAATGTAGCGACGGGTAATTGACCAAAAAATGCCAATGATTAATATTATAATGAATATTTTGAAACTAATTTGCAAATAGGAAAAACAAGCTTAAAGTATTTCGATATTTGTCTATTCTAATTTCTTCACAAACTAACATTATGTATCTAAAATATATTCTAATTACAAGTTCGAATTTAAAAACATTATTTCACATTATTTCTCGTTGGTCTAAAAGCTAGCAGACTAATGGACTAGATCTGATAAGAAGCCACACTTTATCTTTGCTTCTATTATGAATAATTAAAAACAGATTAAGAAAAAAATATTGTGGTTTTCCATCGTATTAAAAACCAGTTTAACTGACAATAATCTTCCTTTAAGCTAAACCTTCTCACTTCTTCGAGAGATCGGTTAGAAAACACGTCACAATGTGTCTGGAATTCAGTTGTATAAGAATTGTCTGGAATTCAGTTGTATAAGATATTTTCAAGCTTATCCTTTCTGTCCTAATTTAAAAGAACATTCATCCTGTAGCGCTACAAACGTAAGATGTTCAACTATTAAGAGTTGCAGAAAGTAAAAGTTCTAGATCTTTATAGTAAGTTGTTGTGATGAGCCAGTATAGCGAATAATAATTGAAAGCTAGTTGGCTTTCTTCATTTAAAATACACGAGGTTCAAAATCGTTCAAATATCAGCGTTTCCGTGCTTTATATATATGGGTAAAAATCCATCAAAACTACTGTAACTTACCCAGAACTTCTATCCAGAACTTTCACCATTGTTTTTTGACTACTCATGTTGATCAACTCTAGATCTGTACTAAATAATAAACTACTGTATTTATAATTTACACTGGCCGCCACGCCGTTACCAATGGCAACATTAATTCAATTAAACAACGCGGGGTTTTCCATGAGCTGGTTCTAATTACAATATGTAGCAAACGTTAGAAAGTGGAACGGACCAGCAAATGGAACGTCAAACGTGATCGCATCGCGGGGGCTACTGTTTGGAAGTCAAACTGTATTTTATTTATCTCATCCTGTTTATATAATAATGGAAACGGAAATTTTCGCTATCTAAAATGCAGCCCCATTCCCTGAATTGAATACGACAGATTTTTAACAATTTTTTAATGTTTTTCGGGGTGGGGACACTCAAAAATCCTTAGATTTTCTCATTGGATTTTCCGATTCGTAGGTAATTTTTTCGACAAAATGTACGAGATTTTTGGAAGTAATTTCCGCTTATAGGTGCAAATGCTCTATTCCCAAGTTTAAACCAAGAATATTATAATTTGAACCAAAAAAAGAAGAAAATAAATATAGCAATCTCTAACTGAAAGAAGTCAAAGATACTTTCAGTGAATCATAAAATTGTTGATGCTAGTATTGTTTTTAGAAAGCAATAAAATAACTTTAGAATGATTTATTCTTGTATTTAAAGAATCAACACGATGCAATTGATGTTTAACATTAATTTATTACAATGATTTCAATGTTTGAAAAAATGGATACAACATATTATGTGGAAAATACCCAAACATCATGACAACTAGAAAGTAGAAAACTAAAAAAAAATCAACATGATGCAATTGATGTTTAACATTAATTTATTACAATGATTTCAATGTTCGAAAAAATGGATACAATAATTATAATTATTAGGTGGAAAATACCCAAACATCATGACAACTAGAAAACTACAAAAACATTTACAAAATTACGAAGTTAAGGTATGGAGATTCTTTTGGTTTTCATTTATACTTGTTATGTTTGTTCATGGCTCACAAACGGTTTCTGCAATGAAAGAAAAAGACAATGTCCCTGTATGATCAGCATTTTTTATATTTTTTATATTTAAAATCATATTTCAATAGTTAGGGGCCATACACAAAATATGTGACACTTCAGGGGGTGGGGTGGGGTATTTGAACAATAGTCACATGTCACAAGGGGAGGGGGTATCACAAAGCACTGGCATGTGACAGAGAGGCTGAAATTAAACAAGACCATGTTAATGTCGATGAGAATTTATTGAAGAGTTGCAAATCCTCATTCTATACCACGAACGATATATTGGAGCTAGCATGAAGTATTTATCATGAAAGTGGAGTGATCACTGACACTAGATCCTGAAGGCTCAGTCCAAAAAACACATGCTCTCGAATTACTGCATAATAATTTGGTGTGTGTGTGTGTGTGTGTGTGTGTGTGGGGGGGGGGGGGGGGTTGGCTTAGTCACATTTTCAATAGGGGATAAAGCCAACAGTCACAGATTGTCACAGAGGGGTAGGGGGTAGTCAAAAATCAGCAAAAAAAGCATCACATATTTTGTGTATGGCCCATTAGGATACCCACATCACTGAAGTGTTTTTAACTAGGGTCCTGTTACATAATGAAATATAATACAACACTACTAGTGGCTCAATGGTTCAAGTCCAGCTAATTACTAATCGCATATGCACACCTTCACCATGTACACAAATGAAGGTTCTGGGACAATCCAACAGTGGGAACAGAACAACCTGTTGTTGGTTCAAAACTTTAGCTATCCAATCAAGACACTTCCTGGTAATAGATTATCCCAGAGCCTTTGTTTGTGTGCTGGTGAAGGCCCTGGGAATGAGATTGTCTAATTACATTCATAAGGTTGTGGGTTGGATGCCCATGTACCATAGAATCCCGAAAGTAGCACCACCCCCGAAAGTAGCGACAAATTTGAGATGTCTACAAAATTTCTGAAAGTAGTGGCCCCCCCAAAAGTAGTGCCCCCCCAGTCATCGCTTGATTAACTTGAAAGTGTTAAGTTTCACCTATCAATGTACCAAAGTGTATAACAGTCAGAGTTGAAATGGTATAAGGAAAAACTAAAGCATATTATATGTGGTAAATAGGAAGGAACAAAGAATAATATTCCCACAGTATGTTAATGTATTTTAACACCCGAAAGTAGCGGCCCCCCGTAAGTAGCGGCCCCCCATAAGTAGCGGCCCCCCGAAAGTAGCGGCCTCCCGTAAGTAGCGGCCCCCCGAAAGTAGCGGCCCCCTGTAAGTAGCGGCCCCCCATAAGTAGTGGCCCCCAACAGCAGATAAAACCGAAAGTAAGGGGGGCTGCTACTTTCAGGATTCTACGGTATTAGAGCTCAGAATTTTCCAAGTATAAGCAACTAACAGAAGCTAGTACATAGATGATACATCAAACACCAACAAACCTTTACACACTCTTAAAGAGAACTTACCACTCCCCCTGCATCAGCAAGAGTTGACGCATAATCATTTGAAATATATTTTCGGAAGAATGACTTGGCTTTTGAGGCATAATGGCCAACATTACTGACTACTTTGTTACTTAAACACATTAAAAACATAAAGTTTGTTGCATTGTGGTCAGATTGTGCCACAAGACTTTCCAAAGTATTTTTGAAAGTTTCATATTCTAGTCCTGATGTTTCAGTGAAAAGACTGCTTAATATTGAATCAAAATTTACATTCTGAAAAAAAAAATAATAGTCATAATAAAATAATTATACTGTAAAATATATACGGGTATACCGTACCTGTGTTGTCAGCAAATGATAATTAAATCAGAGTTTGCTGGCCAATACATATACTGTAATATTATAATTATAATATCATAAAACATACATTCTTAAACATTTCATTATCATATTTATCCCCAAGTTCTGCTAGTTTTCTTGCAACTTGACGGATATTCTCTTGTTGCTCAGGGTCGGTTGCACTATCAGTGAGCACCTCATCAATCTCTTGTGCTAATAAAAAGATAGTAATTTTATTAATGAAACTTTCAAAATATTACACCTGAACCTGAGGAAAGTGATGCAAAAACACAATTTCCTAGTTATCTTGAAATATCTGGATCTCAAGGAGATTTTCTAAGTACTGTATTTGAGCTCGAAGAAGATCTACAAAATGTCAGTTACATTACACCAAGCTCGCACCATGTACCAAAATGTAGACATATCATTTCTGAAATCTGAATCACTTCAATAAATACAAAGCTGAATAACAGCGACCTCACCCTGTTATTTGGAATACATGAAAATATAATTTTTAAACTCAGTTATACCATTTGATGAATATCTCTTCCTTTCAAAGAAAAATCCAAAGTTTTGCAACAATTGTGACATCTTCCATAAGAGACTATAGCACTCAAATATTTCATCAAAAGTTATCAATTGAAAGCAGTTGAACAAGAAATAAGTGATCACTTCTCCTTGAATCTAGGTAGAAACTCTTGTGACCTTGTGCCAATCAATAATTAATTTAAATCATATTATTCCAGAATTTTTGATCAAGGCACTAGAAAATGCAAATCTATATTTACATTTTCTTAACCCCAGTGCCTTGATTAAAAATTCTATATTTATTATTAAAATTCAAATAATTATGAAAACAATTGTTAATTAGTAACTTTTAAATCTTCTAATCATAATTAGAACACACATGCATTTGCAGCCACTTCCAAGATTTCTCAGCAAGTTCCTCTGGAAAAAGGGGAAACTATTAGGAACATGTACAAGCATGTTTAAATTCTGAACAACAACTTAGCCTTGATCATTATGGTGTAGCCAAGGGTGGTGGGGTGGGGTGGATCACCCCCCCCCCAAATGGTCTCCAAGACCGTTCGAGGTTCTTATTCCCCCCCCCCCCCCAACTCAAGACCCTGGCTACGTCACTGAACATCTCGTTTTTAACATCACAAAAACAAAAAGAAAACAGTCAAAAATAGGTAATTTACCAAGACCACATGTTTCGTGTAGTTTTGCACGGTTAAGGTCAATAAAGGTGATAGATACTAAAGTCAACTCGAAAATTATGATCATAATTGACTATAAAAGGCTTTGTTCAAGTAAATTACCTGCTGATCCACCCGACTCTAGTTTGTCTTCTCCACTATTTGACGAGGACATCTTATTTGCCCGAAGACTCATAGCACAGGCAACTGGTTGAGGCTGCGTGATTTCAAAGAACTCATCGTATAAAATATCAAATTGTCGAATGGCTTCATCGACACTGATCCCTCGCTGCGATCGGACAACAACACTGGTCATGGCGTCGAAAATAATAATAAAAAATCCTCCCACCAAACCTCGACACTTTTAGCTTCTACAAAGCCGTGTAGGAAATTGCTTAGTTCCTTGTTTAAATGACCTTCAGTAGCACGGGATACGAAACTTGCGTATTTGTTCAATTATTCCAAGAATAACGCACTTCCTTTCGATCCTCGGGGGCAGCCAACAACATATACAGTAATACGAAAATATTCTCGCGTGGATCTCGCGAGACTCGTTTATTAAAAGCCTGGTTTTCATATGTCGCCGATTTGTGATTTAGATGCATGTTAAGTAAAAGAATAAAAGCACTGCTTTTCTGCATTGTTCTTTATTACTTACATGCTGCTGCATTTCCCGTTTTAACATGCATCTAAATTTAAATTACACAAGGGCCTTCTTAGGCCTGTTAGTGTAATTATGATTATACGAGCAAACGAAGGGAGAAATATATGGGAAACAAATGGTAAGGCTTGCCTTTCCGTGCTGTAACTCACGTTTAAACGCTTCCGGAACCGGAAGAGAAGAGAAAAAAGGGGTCACATGATCCCCCAGTGGCATACAAATACGCCACCTCCCCCGTGCCTAATCGGCTATTTTTAACATGTCTGAACACACCCTAGGAATAAACAGGGTATGGGAAACCGCCAGTCGGTTGAGGGTGGGCCCATATATTTCTCCCTTCGTTTGCTCGTATAATCATAATTACACTAACAGGCCTAAGAAGGCCCTTGTGTAATTTAAATTATACTTCACAAACTCCGGTCGAAATATATGGGAAACAAAAATGGTAGATTTCAACGCAAAAGCTACAACATAATAGCTGACACAAACTGTGCAGGTTCGTAATAAACTTTATTGACTGTAGACCGTTAAGGTTACAAAAGAAACAAGAACTCAAAATAAGTTGTATATCCCTAAAGGAGCTAGGATTCTAGAATCGTTTTGACATAACTATCATCAATAGTTGCATGGTTTGTAATAAAAATGTTGGAAAATTGAGGGAGAAGCCCAATCACCCATGCCTAAAATATTGTGGAAACAATCCCACAGCTTTTAATGTGTCACACAACCATCCAGCAATTGTACTTCTGGAGATCGATGTGGACGTTGAATTGAGAGAAACAAGTTATTGTATTCAGGTGTTTACCGAAAACTCCCTTGTAGCATTTAAATATGATTTTAAGCACTTCAAGGGGCATGGTGTTATGTCCTGAGCAAAAGACGCGGGAAGGATATTGTTGAGAGATCTTGGATCATTTGTCATTCGAGGTTTAGTGAATGTGAATTTAAAACCATCCGGTTGTTCAGGAACTGAATATCAAGCTCACAGAGAATAGACGATCTCTCTGGTAAGATCAATGCTAATAACAATTCAGTAACATAAATAATTCTTTTGTTAGTATCTTGAGGCATAAAGTATTATTATCCAACCCTCGTCAGGATATGAGGTTACCGTGGTTACATCCCAGGTTGGTGAATATCTTGTTTTAGGGTGTTGTTTGTTTGCGATTTCTCTCATGGGGTTTGCCATCAATCCATGGATGTACAAATGATGTGGCTGAGCGAAGAACGTTTAAATACTGTATGGTATTTATTGTTAGTTGTCAAATTGATCACTAAGGAAAACTAGAATTTCCCTGATGTTAGCTAAAATTGGATATTTAATTTCCCATCCAATACCCCAGGAATTCATTTAACCCCATGCAGAGTCGTATGCTTTGTTCGTTGACTGCTGTATTGCAAGAAATCCATCTTTTAGTTTCAGGACCTTTATTTTGAAGGTTTTCCTGGTATGACCAACATCCGTTGGTTGAAACGTTGTCACAAGTGGCACCCCACCCCATTTTTGAGGCATCGAATCCGAAGTGATACTCATTTCGGATGAGAGGGTACAAAAAATTGGATTTCCATTGACTTGATGGATATTCACAAACCACCACTGCAGCTCTTCCAGTGCTAGTCTGTTCAGGTGGACTGTGCCGTGATAAACCCCATTGTTCAACGCTACTAATTGCTGGATAACGCAGGTTTGAAGGAACCTGAAGTGGAGTGGGGCGAGCTCTACTGCTGGTTGACAAGACTCTAGAAAAACCCAGAATTTGAGACAAAAGATGTAAAGAGGTTTAGCTTCACCATATAATCGTTTGGATTTATAAGTTGCTTTACGCACAGATTTTTCCATCTGAAAATGTTCGTTCATTAACGCACTTGTTTAAATGACTTGCACCTAACGCTGGGCGAAATGATCCTCCCCTTTGGGGGAACGAGAAGCATGCGCCTGTATTAAAAAAACAACAACAAACCAGTCAATGAGAATTTTACGGGGATAATTGCCCCTATGTTCAATAATTTTGTTATTTCCTCGTTCATTACGTACAAGTTTTCCGTTGGCGTTGTTCGCGGGATTTTTTGTTGTTTTTTTTTTTGTTTTGTTTTGTTTTTTTGTTGTTTTTTTTCCCCCGCGGTTCTGTATGAGAATTCAGTTGATAGCCTCGGACAGTATTTATGTAAGACCTGGGGATCTTGAGTAATATTTCGCCACTGGCTGACGAAGTAGGGCAGTCGTGCAACACGCTGATTTTTATTGGCGGGACCAGTTGCGGTTTGTCTGCTCCCGGTCTCCACGAAAATTCGAGGATTTGATATTTGCGGGGATTGACCCTCGCTGACCAGACCTGTTACGAAAGGGCTGGTTAGGTTCCGTATAGTCGTACTTGTTCGGGGCGTGTTCAAACCCCCTAGAGTTGTCTCTTGAAGAATGAGTGTGTGTCTTTGCACTATAAGGCTGTTTTTGTAAGTTCTTTCTAAGGCTCCGAGATAATTCGGATTGTTTGGCTGCTAGGGGAGGTAAATCTTCCCCAAAGAGCATTTTTCCCGCGTTCGGGAAGTCGAGATCGGCTAATTGAGCCTTATCTGGATTAATGGCGCCCAAAATTTTCTTTCGGCGATTCGCTGTGACTATATGATTAGCTGAACCCAACAAACATAGAGATCGTTGTAAAATACTTAGCAGTTCCTCGTTTGACACCTTGACATTATTTTCAAGGCGGTCGTGTAAACAGCAAAGAGGAGCTGCCGAGTTGAGCAAAGCTCGTTGGATCAGAGCCAGATCCTTGTCTCGTTGTTCAACGAATTTCTTCTGGTTGGCGGGAATATAATTCAGAATCTGTTTGTCAAGCAAAGGTGCAACACATGCCTCTGTTTCAGGGAGAGAATTTTCCCCGATTATTTCGTTTACTTGATCTAGTGTTATTTAAGACGCCATCGTAAGTTCTTCTCAAGGAATTTACGAAAGGGGTCTGAAGGAGACCATCTTCGAAGAGAAGTATTCTCTGGATCGAAGAACTCACATGAAGTGCCTTGTTCAGCGACGCTCGTGTTGGCGCCTTCGTTCACATTTGTCGGCTCAACGCCGTCTAAAGATGGCAAAGAGCCAGCTAAAGGTGCCTCAATGGCAGGATTGTTGATAGCCAAAGTATCGAATTCCTTCGGGTGACTCGACAGTTGATCATCGTCGAATTCGCCAGAATAGTGGGACGTTGTGCCCGAGTTTTCATTAATTTTGGACTCAATGTCGGTTACACGAGTGGTCCAGGCCACAAACTGTTTCTTCATATCATTGACACCTTCGAGGATTTTAGTCAGAGTGTCCTCGTTGACGTTAAGGTGATTTTCCCGCCTTCGCTTGTGTCGTTGACCTCGGTTATCCGGGTCGTCCGACGGAGATTTTTGTCCTGGAGGTGATGTACGATGACGTTTATGGTGAGGTTTCTCAGACATTATGTAAATCTAGACCTGGAAAAAGAAATAAAGGCCAAAACAGTACACACTTACCTGACCGTGTACACGTGAGTGAGCACGAAGAAAAAAGCCGATTAGGCACGGGGGAGGTGGCGTATTTGTATGCCACTGGGGGATCATGTGACCCCTTTTTTCTCTTCTCTTCCGGTTCCGGAAGCGTTTAAACGTGAGTTACAGCACGGAAAGGCAAGCCTTACCATTTGTTTCCCATATATTTCGACCGGAGTTTGTGAAGTATAATCACAAATCGCCGACGATCGGCGACATATGAAAACCCAACCTCGTACCCAGGGTTTTTCACTCTAGCGAGAGAAGGAAAAGAGAAAGAAAGTTTTTCCTCCAGCCGGCGCAGAGAAAGAGCCTGGGTACGAGGTTGATGAAAACCAGGCTTAAAGCATTAAAAATACGGGTTATATCCCCGGTAGAAATCTCGGTGAGCTATCACCACTTGCACGTCTGCGCATGCTTTGAATGCCTGAAAGTTTCAACCAATAGGCGAGTTTCAGGGTGCTGCGTGCGCATCGTTTTGGAAAGAAATTGGTGGGCTCTTGGCGGGCTCTCTACAAAGTAAGCAATGGCAAACAGACTTGCTAGCGAGCCAACAACAGCAGAATAATAGTGTTAAATATCCAGAAACTGCATCTACACTTTGTCTATTTTAAATAGTACGTTTACTTTGAGGGAGCTTGCCAGTTTTTTTGAAAAATGATGCGCGTGCAACACCCTGAAACTCGCCTATAGGAAAGCAAAAATCTTTACTGGTTACCTGGCTACATTCTGATTGGCTAATAATTTTCACTCCACAGCTTGTGTCTTTTTTAATTTCTCAAGCTCAAGGCCAGAGAAGAAATGAGAAAGAACGAGAAACAACTTCATTTTGAATGATTTCTACCAAGAACCGAGGGGTAAGACATGCATGAAGACAAAAGACATGAACTAACTAATTTTATCCTGCAAAATTGCTACTTATACATTCTTTATAGAACATATTAAGTCTTTTATTGGCTCTCGTATAAACAGCCCTATTATCTTAAAAACTAGCTGTGCCTATCTTGGCACCCAGTGGTGTACCAAATGGGGGTGGGGTGGGTGTGTGATGCCCCCATGTTTGGGGGAAAGAATCGGTCAGTAAACTTAGGATTTAAAACATTAAAATAATATACCGTAAACCCACCGGGTTTCATCCGTAAATCTTGAAACACCCCCCAATCAAAATGTCCTTGGTACACCACTCTAGGCCCTTCCATTGTCCAGCCCATAGTCTCGACCATCATTTGAAATAAGAGTTATTTTGTCATTACACTATAAGCAACAGTCATTCCAACTGCCAGAGCAGCCAGTCCATAATATTTAGCCTTGTGTATCCAATCGTTGGGCGAGCTAGCCATAATACCATCCACAAGGTCAGGTTCTTCTTGAAGCTTTTTTCGTACTAGTGACGGACTCAGTGCTTCATCATTTTCTTCCAATGCTCCCTGTAAAAATAATTCTGCATGGTTACCTGGTACTATTCTAAAATATTTGGGGAGATCAGATAATCTCATACTATATATATATTTTCGAGGGTCACACTTTGGAGCTAGGCCACCCACTGAAATCAATGTTTTAATACCATCACTATCGAGTATTCTAAATGCCAATCTTTGCATCAGAAATAAAATAACATTTGAAAATTAGTAGTAATATAACTCCTCGCAACTTGAATTTATCTTGTCTACTCTTTGCCAGAAACCCGTAAGTTTTACTTTTCTTAGGTCTATTTATATAGTACAGCAATTATACATTTCTTGAACTAAAATGTTACAGGACCTTATTCACCCTGGGCCCCAGGGGAATTACCCTGCTTACCCCCCCCCCCCCCTCTCAATACTACTGGGCATAGGTAGCAAGTTGATGTTGGGCACAGCTTGAAAAGGGCATTTTGTTAGGGTGGTAGAGCTTCAAAAAGACCCTTGAGGCACATGTTTTATCATAAAAGGGCACTTTCCTATTGGAAAAAGGGCACTTTATGACAAAGTGTGTGTGTGTGTGGGGGGGGGGGACATGCCCCATCTGGCCCCGGTTACTCCACCCCTGGTCATGAAGACAGTCAGTGGTTTGCCACCAGTATTTACCAATTAGGGAATTAGGTAATTATTATTTTGCCAATCAGGGAATTAGTGACAGTGATGAGACCAAGTAGTTATCAGTTATGTAGAAATAATGAACTATTGATAGAGCCAGTTAATAACAGAAATACGAAGAAGACTTTAGGTGATAGAGCTTTTAGTTTTGCAGCCCCTACAGTTTTTAATGCCTTGCCGCATTATATTAGACGGGATAGTAATTTTAATAGTTTTAAGTCTTCATTGAAAATGTATCTTTTTCAAATTGCATAATATTGTACATAGTTTTATCCTTTTTTTTTTTCTTTTTTTTTCTTTCATTTTAGCATAATTATGTAAATACTATCACTATTATTATATTTTATTGTTACGCACATTTGATCATATTCTCATGTAAATTTGCGCGCTACAAATAATAAATTATTATTAAATTATTATTATAATTGAAAAAGAAAGTCAACCAAGATGGTGGACATGATGTCATGTGCAAATGATGTATAAAAACATTATTATTTCATCATTCTTACCCATCCACCCTGGCTAGCAATCCACTCTGCACTTGTATCAGAAATGAATTTTGAACTAAGCTCAACAAGATTGGCCAACTGTTCATCTGTTGATTCATCTTCCAAGGCAAGCTCTCTTGCAAAATAACAAACCAAAGCCACTCTAGTCCATCCACCAGGATACTTTTCCAAAACTTTTCTTGCAGTTGAAGCAAACATTTCATAAGTCAAACCTTGTAAGCTCACTTTTGAAATTTGTTCATTAAAAAGATCAGGAAAATCATTAAGAATCTCCTGAGAAATATATTCCAGACGCGCAGCAACCTGACTTTCTGGTGATAAAACGGGAGAAATCCTTCGCCCACTTGGGAAAGGGATATTCAGACTGTCTGGTCGGTGCTGTCTTGACCTAAAGTAAAACACTTATTTAGAATTCCTGCTAATCTTAATAGATGAGTTTCAGGGTGTTGCGTGCGCATCGTTTTGGAAAGAAATTGGCGGGCTCCCCACAAAGTAAGGAATGGCAAACAGACTTGCTAGCGAGCCAACAACAGCAGAATAACAATGTTTTATATCCAGAAACTGTATCTACACTTTGTTTATTTTAAACAGTATGTTTACTTTGAGTGGAGCTTGCCAGTTTTTTTGAAAAATGATGTGCGCGCAACACCCTGAAAGTCGCCTATTCAATTTATTTCTTGTGCAGAAGAGTTTGAGTCAACTGGGAACTCTTTGATTACCAGTATGTGTACAATCTAATTTGAATGTATGATTTATGAAATACTGTAGTGTACAGAATTTATAAATGTATATATTATTAACCAGGAGTGAGATCTGTATGGAGAAGTAGTTATCTGAGGTTTTTGCAGTATCCGAGTTGCTCAGGAACTAATTATACTTGTTATATAGCTAGAGTTTCACTGGATACAACGATGACTGTCCTTGGTTGGTTTGTGGTCACATGACCTTAGCTAAATTTCAATGTCTACCGAGCGGGTAACAATTGAGAACTTATTGCCTGCTCGGTCAATAAGTTTTCAATTGTTGCCTGCTAGAACTTTGAACTCTTCACAGCATCCTATAAACAAAAGCTTGTTTGGTACAAAAAAAAGAATATTTATAGGTCTTCAAAGCATGTGTGAAGATTAACTGGAGAAATGTATTGCTGTTCTTTTCTTCTGAGACTCATATTTGTTTGGTTGAAGTGAAATTACGGAGCCAGGTGAAATGTTTTGGTAATGTCTTTTGTGTACTTTCCCTTGATAAACATCGACATTATTCAGCAAAACTCAAACCATATAACAAAACACTCAATGTCTGATCCCTCGGGAAACAGTTAGTTTTGTTTTCCCTCAAGTCTCGATGTTTTCTTCAACTTTGTCTTGGGAAATATCAAGACTCTCAGGAAAACAAAACTGTTTCCCTCAGCAGCAGCCATAATTGTGTCAATTTATAATTTATTACGTGCAGTTGATTGTATTGTACAAATAAATACAAGTTAGGAATAAATAAAGCTTTTAGTATAATGTACAGTACATGTACAGTACATGTACAGTTGACTTGGTCAATGGTAATTAATTGTAAAAAAGAAATGTTATTGTGACTATTGATTGATTATTGATTGATTATTGATTATACCAATCAAAATCAATTAGTAGAACATCAACTATCAATTATATTACTGTTACTTACTCCTTGTATTTTTCCCCTGTTTTATCTTCAACAGCAACATGTTTCAACTTTGATGTGTTAAATTCCTTAATTCCTTTTTTAAGTTCATCGGACATCCGCCTTTCTGTTCTTCTAGTGTTCATGTAAGTTTCACCTTCTGTATATGACCTTTGATGTAAAAGACCAGTACTATGAACCATTCCTTCATCTCTGTTTGATGACCAACTATAGGAAGACAGATCGTCCATAGATTTCCCTCGTTGTTTAAGATATTCATCTAGGTCTTTTTTCAATCGAAGAGAATATTGTTTTCTGAGAGGTATGGCTGATTTGGCCAACTTCGCGTACCGATACGATTCATGTGAAGACCCATCACTTGAGCTCTTAGAAACTTTACTTTGCGATTTCCTTTTTCCATCGTTTCGAGATTTCCGTGTTGTGCGGTATTCAGTCGAAAGAAAGTCTAAAACAACTAGTTTAGTTTCAGTATTAGTCCAATCTGTCTCCAGTTCTAAAGAAACCGGCCTGTCTTCATTCCAAGGTGTCTTTTTATGTCGTCTCATCGTCACCTCATTTAATACAACACTTCCATCTTCAGATCCTATTTCTTCTGTTATTTCTTCGTGAAAATATTCAGCCATTATGATCCCCAAGATCTTTGCAATATAATATCAAATCTTCTGTGAGAAATACTTTCTTATTTGAATATTTTTGTCACTATCAAGTTCCAGACATAAATGAAGCTCCAATGTCAATAAATTCTTCTGTATTTAGACAATGACGTAACATTTTCTGTGACTTCTAGGAAAAAAGTGGGAGAGGGGACCAGTGTGGATAAGCGTGATGTTACCAGCGGCTATCCCTAGTTCACTCTTGGTATCCATAGTTTACCAGATATCTCGTCGTCTTCAAAGCCAGCGTTTTGAGTCAATATGCCGACGTCCATGATATGATCACCCAGGCCATGTAAATATCCCGGGTTATGTTGCTTATCGCGACCACGTTATAACTTTTGCGTCCAGTGATTAAACTAACTAAACCCTTCTCTTGAGTTATAGGAATTAGGGGTTGCGACCCAAAACGCATAAACGCGAATATCGAATTGTAAATTAATGGAATACCATAATTACATAAATGCTGGGCCTAAGCTGGGCAATTACCGAAATAATGTATAAAAAACACCATAAAACAATACCAAAACCCCCAAGGGCCCCCCTCGGTTAATAAAATTAAGTAAGGCTACTTGAAGTACTCATCAAATATTGACTGCTTTGACCGAAAAATCGCAGGCTCGTTTCTTTTTTACCGCCATTTTAAATTGATTTATTTTATTTATTTTATTAGCTCTTTTATTTTATTTTTATTTAGAACGACGCCTCAGAAATAAGTTATTTAGACTTCCAACTATAGTTTTACGACAAAATTGAATGAAAGGTCTTTCATAATCCTGTAAATGTTCGTAAATGTTCATATTAATCGCCAATTGTAATTCACTATCCTGTAAATGTTCGTAGATGTTCTTATTAGTCCCCAACTGGGGCTAGGGTGTGTGTAAAACAATTCAAATAATAACATAACCCCCTCCCTGGAAAATCACGTGTTTGTTATTAACCAATAAGATTTCGTCTTTCGGTGTCAACTCAAATTCAAATAAACCAATGAAATTCGTTCTAATAACGGTTCTAATGCTCCAAAATATTCAAAGACGAAGGCGCGGATATTTAAAAAATGTTGTCGTTTCAAGAGAACGTTATGTCACTCAAACTCTCCGAAAATTCAAGCCGTTTCAGCCAGAAAAACGCAGCTTCAGTCCAGAAAACGTTAAAAGAAAGTCAATTTCACTGCATGAAAGGTCATGAAAGGCAAAAAGGTTGAAACATGTACGTAAGAAGTGCTATTTTGAACGAAATTTTGTATTTTGAATTGTGAAACAGCGACAAAGGTTCACTGTTCTGTTCAAATGTTCGGCCGTATTTTGGTGGTGTTTAGCTCTTTTAACATGAGAAGAAACTTTATTTTTTGCTTTTAGAACATTGCTTTGCACCTTTCACGGAAGTCTGGAAGCATGAAGTTAACGTTTTGTTTGTTTTTTCTTCCAGCTTTTGGCGAAGAATGTCGAAGAAGAAGCAGCCGCCATTACGGTATCTCGTAAACAACAACTTTGGGAAAATTTCTTCTCTAAAAAAGGTACGAGTGGTCCTTTCACTAATTTATATTGTTAAACTTAATGCTTAACAACTATTCTAAAGGTTTCAATCTATTTAATAAATTATTTTGGCAATTTTAACAAGATTTTATTCAAAGCAAATTTCCGAAACCGAAGGATCTTGCTCGCGTCAATGTTGAAGCTTTGTAGAGAGTTAATATTTTGCATTTTTCTTTCAGTCTGTCAAAAGAGGCACAGTCAATGGCCACTTGGGATGCATTTTTTCCATCAAAAACGTAAGAAATTAATCTATTTCCTTGATTAATAATAATAAAAATAAATAAAAATGTATTAAAATAAACGAAAATTAATAAAATAAAAAAAATTAAAATAAATATAAAATTTAATAAAAATAAATAAGAATAATTATGAATACACAAGCTGTTTATTGACTCATTATTTCTTTATGGTTATAGACCATCTGGCATCAACTATGATCATTGGGAAATATTGTAAGCCAGTCGACCACACAGATACGGGATTATTTGGAGCACCTACAATCCGAGAATAATTCATTGGGACACTAAAGCATCAATTAGCTTCCTTCTTGCTTATTTCACTATCGTGGGATAAATAACGTTGCTTTACCCTCCCCCACCCCCCACCAATCAATGTTGATTTTCAGGTGACACTTCTGAGTCCCGGAGGGGGAGGGGGAGGGCACATTTTAAAGATAAATCACGTGCGCATAGAAGTCACTTGACATACGCTGTGTCCCAATGTAATTATTCCACGATTGTAGCTCAAGTCAACCCTAGAAAGAGGTTAGACCTTTATGTGGCATAGTTAGGGTGACATACAGATGATAGAAAAAAGGAAAGTTAGGATAGGAAAGTTTAGGATAAAGGAAAGTTAGCAGAAATCTTCTATCTGCAAATTCGGACAAATTTACAGATTATCCTTCTTGCTTAATTTTTCTTTTTTTGAGCCACATAAAAGATAAAATAATATAACTATAATGTACATGTTGCATAGATATAATAGCATTATACCTATGCAAACAACAATATCAAAATATAATACTTGTATCTTGAACTTGCTTTATCTTGATAGTGAATCAAAATAATGCACATTCAGATATAAAGTATTGGTTAAGTTACCTCGCATGCAATACGCCGGGCATTGCCATGCTTTAGGCTGAAGTTTTTAACCATCTTTTGATTCCGTTTTGTTTTCGGAGTTTTTTTTGGCCTTTGTTGTCTTTTTGTCTTTTTGAACCTAATTACGTTTTTAACGGAACGTTTTTGCAACTGTTGATTTTTTGCTCCATGATTTGAGCTCTGATGCTGGATGAAAGTTACAAAAAAAGGAAAATAAAAAAAATATATCGTATTTTCAAAGTTCAAGAGTCAAGAAGAAGACCAAGTGTAGGTAAATTAGTTTGTTAGTCAAGACTGAAGTAAATTAGAGCAGGCACTTAATAAAAGGAAGAAGACAATTCATAAAACAAGTATAAGCTAGGAGATGACTGAGAAGAAGGAGACTTTTTGAACCTAATTACGTTTTTAACGGAACGTTTTTGCAACTGTTGATTTTTTGCACCATGATTTGAGCTCTGATGCTCGGGATGAAAGCTACCAAAAAAGGAAAATAAATAAAATATATCGTATTTTCAAAGTTCAAGAGTCAAGAAGAAGACCTAGTGTAGGGAAACTAGTTTGTTAGTCAAGATTAAGTAAATTAGAGCAAGCATTTAATAAAAGAAAGAAGACTATTCATAAAACAAGTGTAGCTAGGAGATGATTGAAAAGAAGGAGACTTTTTGGACCTAATTACGTTTTTAACGGAACGTTTTTGCAACCGTTGAATTTTTGCTCCATGATTTGAGCTCTGATGCTGGATGAAAGTTACAAAAAAAGGAAAATAAAAAAAATATATCGTATTTTCAAAGTTCAAGAGTCAAGAAGAAGACCAAGTGTAGGTAAATTAGTTTGTTAGTCAAGACTGAAGTAAATTAGAGCAAGCATTTAATAAAAGAAAGAAGACTATTCATAAAACTAGTATAGGAGATGACAGAAGAAGAACGGAGAATTTTTGGACCTAATCATGTTTTTAATGTTTTTGCAACTGTTGATTTTTGGCATCATGATTTGAGCTCAGATGCTGGATGAAAGCTATCAAAAAAGGAAAATTAAAAAAAATGTATCGTATTTTCAAAGTTCAACAACTAAGGAGAAGATCTAGTTTAGATAAATTAGCTTGTTAGTCAAGATTAAGTAAAGAATTGATTTTTGGCATCATGTCTTGAGCTCTGATACTGAATGAAAACTACAAAAACAAAAAAATAAAAGGTAAAATGTGATTGGATTTTCGAAGTTCAAGAATCAAGGAGAAGATCTAGTTTAGGTAAATTAGCTTGTTAGTCAAGATTAAGTAAAGAAGACCACTCATGAAAACGAACAAGAGTTAGCTAGGAGATGACTGTCGGCGTGAACATGGTTTGTGCAATCTCTTTTCAAATAATTCATTGTAATCATGAACCACATCACTGGTGTTCCTTTAAATCTTCATTAAACACACCCTGTGGCCTTGACTAATCTTTGCTTTTCTCCTGATTTTACTCATTTCTTCACTGGTTCATCAAGGAACCATATAGTATACTTTAGGTAAGTCAGTGGAATCTTCTCTTCTGGTAGGGGGAAGAAGAGAGATCTTGGATGTAGGACAATTCTGCTAAAGTTTTTCGTAAGACCCAGTTAATATCTATTGGGAAAATGCAGCTCTAAGGTCTTCCAGTGGTAATTCAATCCACTGCTCTGAGAGTCTAGTCCAGAGCACCACCAACTAAGCCATAAAAGTTATTGTCAAGAGCCTGGTTGTAATTTCCGTACATGCGATGGCGATAATGCTGGTAATAAGCGAATTAGATTAATATTTTTCATTCGATTATTAGACCATAGAGAGAAGTAATTTCGAGTGCATAGTGCTGGGGTAGATAAAAACGAAACACAGACCAATTAAATCCGGAACTAAAACTAAAAACAGATCGATTAAATCCGGAACTAAAACTAAAAACAGATCAATTAAATCCGGAACTAAAACTAAACAATAAACAACACGAATTAAACAATAAACAAATTCGGCTTTCCTCCAAGGCTATGCACTCAAAATTATTTTTCACTATGCAATAATATAAGTTCTCACTAGCTGTAACTGGCTAAATTTATATTACCAGCATTGTTATCATCGTATGTACAGAACTCACAACCAGACTTTTGGCAATGGTTTTCATGGCTCAGTTGGTGGTGCTTTGGACTGGATTCCCAGAGCAGTGGGTTGGATTATTACTGGAAGGCCTTAGTGTTGCATTTTTTCAGCAGGTATTGACTGGGTCCTACAGAAAGCTTTAACAGGGTTATTCTGCATTCAAGATTTCTTTTGTTTGTCTTATCATGAGAGAAAGTTCCGCTGATTTATCTAAAATGTATTACATGGTTCTCTGGTGAGCTAGTGAAGAAATAGGTAAAACCAAGAAAAAATTTTAGATTAGACAAGGCCATAGAGTGCGTCTGACGAGGACTTGGAGGAACATCAAGGATATGGTTCAAGGTTACAGTTAAAGTTTTGAAAAAAAGATTGAAGCAGTTGTGGATTAGCAGTTTACAAGAAACTAGTCTACTTGAAAATAAAAGGATAGAAAACAAGAAGAATGAAAAACAATAACAAAATAGGAAAAAGAGAAACGCTGAAATGGAAAATAAGAACATATTAGATATAAGAAAAGAATGGAGTAACAATAAAAAGATAAGAAACATGAAAAAGAGAAATAAGCTCAAGATTGAATAAAGGATGTGGTATAAATGAAGTTATAAAATTGTTGAATCCAATTATGGACACTAGTGTACTGTATTTTGGTCCAAAAACTGATGATGAAGAAATCAGGACCGATCAACCAATGAAAACACAGAATCCACAAGCCTATGCCAGCGCCTTTTCCCGCCCCGCCAATTTCAAAAAAGGCCCGGGAACAAGGTTGACATACAACATATATATAAAATATATATATATATATATATATATATATATATATATATATACTACCATTTGCGTTCAAGCGTTTAGCGAATAACTAGTCGTTTTCGAGCTTTGAAACAAACGTTGTCCAATGATAACAAAACGTTTGACAGATCAAATCAATAACGAATTGGGGGTGTAACTTTCGTTCCTTTCAGACCGCAGCGTTTGCTTGGAATATTATTTTCTTTCGCTTAATTGTGAGAATTGAAATGATCAGCAAACGTAGGTCGCTTGATAAGGGTAGTTCCACATCAGTGGCTAGTTCACGCAACATAAAATAAATTTATCGAAAGCATACAGGGCCCCGAGGCGAGTATAGTACAGAATTAAAACGGTCTATAATACCACATTGGGTGAGGTGTGTGGCTAGTGGTTACCTTTGAGTTTACTTGTCCGTACTGAAAGTATAAATCTCCCTGCATTTTGCCCCAGCAGCCACTGAAAGAACATTAGGCTATCTATGTACTGCAGGCACGATCTTTCCTTTGCAGCGATGGGAGTAGTGATACTAGAGGGAAAATCTTGGATATTAAGTTGAATTGCTTTCTATAGTAGAGTTGGAATTTGTGTGTCATTCTACCTATCCCACCTTCGTCCTTAGTCCTACAGTCCATTGGTCAATAGATCAATGAGTTAATTACTTACCTACCAACTACCTATAAATTCCTTGTACCAACTGTCACTTATCTCATCTCTACCTTCGTCCTTATTCTTACAGTCCATTGGTCAATAGATCAATGAGTTAATTACTTACCTACCAACTACCTATAAATTCCTTGTACCATGGTCACTTATCTCATCTCTACTGTAGAAAGCAATACAACTTCCTAGCTAAGGTCGTTTCCCTGCTATCTCTATTTCTACCCCTGCACTGAAAAGATCACAGCCACAAATACTGGTAGCCACAGGCTACTATATAATTGGTGGTTGCTGAGCTAAAATACAGTAGAGCATTCCACATTTATGAATGCAACTATCGAAGTGTACTGTATTTTGGTCCAAAAACTGGATGAAGAAATCAGGCTCGAAGGTAATTTACTAGTCATAGGCCCCTTGCAGGCTTGCATTATGCAATTTATAGTTCAGGGTCCCGAGGCGAGTATAGTACGGAATTAAGACGGTCTATAAAGCCACATTAGGTGTGGTGTGTGGCTAGTGGTCACCTTTGAGTTTACATGTCCGTACTGAAAGTGTACATCTCCCTGTATTTTGCCCCAGCAGTCACTGAAAGAACATTAGGCTATCTATGTACTGCAGGCATGATCTTCCCTTTGCACCGATGGGAGTAGTGAAACTAGAGAAAAAATCTTGGATATTAAGTTGAATTGCTTTCTATAGTAGAGTTGGAATTTGTGTGTCATTCTACCTATCCCACCTTCGTCCTTAGTCCTACAGTCCATTGGTCAATAGATCAATGAGTTAATTCCTTACCTACCAACTACCTATAAATTCCTTGTACCAACGGTCACTTATCTCATCTCTACCTTCGTCCTTATTCTTACAGTCCATTGGTCAATAGATCAATGAGTTAATTACTTACCTACCAACTACCTATAAATTCCTTGTACCAACGGTCACTTATCTCATCTCTACCTTCGTCCTTATTCTTACAGTCCATTGGTCAATAGATCAATGAGTTAATTACTTACCTACCAACTACCTATAAATTCCTTGTACCAACAGTCACTTATCTCATCTCTACCTTCGTCCTTATTCTTACAGTCCATTGGTCAATAGATCAATGAGTTAATTACTTACCTACCAACTACCTATAAATTCCTTGTACCAACGGTCACTTATGTCATCTCTACCTTCGTCCTTATTCTTACAGTCCATTGGTCAATAGATCAATGAGTTAATTACTTACCTACCAACTACCTATAAATTCCTTGTATCAACGGTCACTTATCTCATCTCTACCTTCGTCCTTATTCTTACAGTCCATTGGTCAATAGATCAATGAGTTAATTACTTACCTACCAACTACCTATAAATTCCTTGTACCAACGGTCACTTATCTCATCTCTACCTTCGTCCTTATTCTTACAGTCCATTGGTCAATAGATCAATGAGTTAATTCCTTACCTACCAACTACCTATAAATTCCTTGTACCAACGGTCACTTATCTCATCTCTACCTTCGTCCTTATTCTTACAGTCCATTGGTCAATAGATCAATGAGTTAATTACTTACCTACCTACCAACTACCTATAAATTCCTTGTACCAACGGTCACTTATCTCATCTCTACCTTCGTCCTTATTCTTACAGTCCATTGGTCAATAGATCAATGAGTTAATTCCTTACCTACCAACTACCTATAAATTCCTTGTACCAACGGTCACTTATCTCATCTCTACCTTCGTCCTTATTCTTACAGTCCATTGGTCAATAGATCAATGAGTTAATTCCTTACCTACCAACTACCTATAAATTCCTTGTACCAACGGTCACTTATCTCATCTCTACCTTCGTCCTTATTCTTACAGTCCATTGGTCAATAGATCAATGAGTTAATTACTTACCTACCAACTACCTATAAATTCCTTGTACCAACGGTCACTTATCTCATCTCTACCTTCGTCCTTATTCTTACAGTCCATTGGTCAATAGATCAATGAGTTAATTCCTTACCTACCAACTACCTATAAATTCCTTGTACCAACGGTCACTTATCTCATCTCTACCTTCGTCCTTATTCTTACAGTCCATTGGTCAATAGATCAATGAGTTAATTCCTTACCTACCAACTACCTATAAATTCCTTGTACCAACGGTCACTTATCTCATCTCTACCTTCGTCCTTAATCCTACAGTCCATTGGTCAATAGATCAATGAGTTAATAACTTACCTACCAACTACCTATAAATTCCTTGTACCAACGGTCACTTATCTCATCTCTACCTTCGTCCTTATTCTTACAGTCCATTGGTCAATAGATCAATGAGTTAATTACTTACCTACCAACTACCTATAAATTCCTTGTTCCAACGGTCACTTGTCTCATCTCTACCTTCGTCCTTATTCTTACAGTCCATTGGTCAATAGATCAATGAGTTAATTACTTACCTACCAACTACCTATAAATTCCTTGTACCAACGGTCACTTATCTCATCTCTACCTTCGTCCTTATTCTTACAGTCCATTGGTCAATAGATCAATGAGTTAGTTCCTTACCTACCAACTACCTATAAATTCCTTGTACCAACGGTCACTTATCTCATCTCTACCTTCGTCCTTATTCTTACAGTCCATTGGTCAATAGATCAATGAGTTAATTACTTACCTACCAACTACCTATAAATTCCTTGTACCATGGTCACTTATCTCATCTCTACTGTAGAAAGCAATACAAATTCCTAGCTAAGGTCGTTTCCCTGCTATCTCTATTTCTACCTCTGCACTGAAAAGATCACAGCCACATATACTGGTAACCCCAGGCTACTATATAATTGATGGTTGCTGAGATAAAATACAGTACAGCATTCCACATTTATGAATGCAACCATCGAAGTGTACTGTATTTTGGTTCAAAAACTGGTGATGAAGAAATTTAAGCTCGAAGGTAATTTACTAGTCATAGGCCCCTTGCAGGCTTGCATTATGCAACTTATAGTTCAGGGTCCTGAGGCGAGTATAGTACAGAATTAAAACGGTCTATAAAACCACATTGGGTGGGGTGTGTGGCTAGTGGTTACCTTTGAGTTTACATGTCCGTCCGTACTGAAAGTATACATCTCCCTGCATTTTACCCCAGCAGCCACTGAAGGAACATTAGGCTATCTATGTACTGCAGGCATGATCTTTCCTTTGCAGCGATGGGAGTAGTGATACTAGAGAAAAAATCTTGGATATTAAGTTGAATTGCTTCCTATAGTAGAGTTGGAATTTCTGTGTCATTCTACCTATCCCACCTTCGTTTGTCCTACAGTCCATTGGTCAATAGATCAATGAGTTAGTTCCTTACCTACCAACTACCTACAAATTCCTTGTACCAACGGTCACTTATCTCATCTCTACCTTCGTCCTTATTCTTACAGTCCATTGGTCAATAGATCAATGAGTTAATTACTTACCTACCAACTACCTATAAATTCCTTGTACCAACGGTCACTTATCTCATCTCTACCTTCGTCCTTAATCCTACAGTCCATTGGTCAATAGATCAATGAGTTAATTACTTACCTACCAACTACCTATAAATTCCTTGTACCATGGTCACTTATCTCATCTCTACTGTAGAAAGCAATACAAATTCCTAACTAAGGTCGTTTCCCTGCTATCTCTATTTCTACCCCTGCACTGAAAAGATCACAGCCACATATACTGGTAACCCCAGGCTACTATATAATTGATGGTTGCTGAGATAAAATACAGTACAGCATTCCACATTTATGAATGCAACCATCGAAGTGTACTGTATTTTGGTTCAAAAACTGGTGATGAAGAAATTTAAGCTCGAAGGTAATTTACTAGTCATAGGCCCCTTGCAGGCTTGCATTATGCAACTTATAGTTCAGGGTCCTGAGGCGAGTATAGTACAGAATTAAAACGGTCTATAAAACCACATTGGGTGGGGTGTGTGGCTAGTGGTTACCTTTGAGTTTACATGTCCGTCCGTACTGAAAGTATACATCTCCCTGCATTTTACCCCAGCAGCCACTGAAGGAACATTAGGCTATCTATGTACTGCAGGCATGATCTTTCCTTTGCAGCGATGGGAGTAGTGATACTAGAGAAAAAATCTTGGATATTAAGTTGAATTGCTTCCTATAGTAGAGTTGGAATTTCTGTGTCATTCTACCTATCCCACCTTCGTTTGTCCTACAGTCCATTGGTCAATAGATCAATGAGTTATTTACTTACCTACCAACTACCTATAAATTCCTTGTACCAACGGTCACTTATCTCATCTCTACCTTCGTCCTTATTCTTACAGTCCATTGGTCAATAGATCAATGAGTTAATTACTTACCTACCAACTACCTATAAATTCCTTGTACCAACGGTCACTTATCTCATCTCTACCTTCGTCCTTATTCTTACAGTCCATTGGTCAATAGATCAATGAGTTAATTCCTTACCTACCAACTACCTATAAATTCCTTGTACCAACGGTCACTTATCTCATCTCTACCTTCGTCCTTATTCTTACAGTCCATTGGTCAATAGATCAATGAGTTAATTCCTTACCTACCAACTACCTATAAATTCCTTGTACCAACGGTCACTTATCTCATCTCTACCTTCGTCCTTATTCTTACAGTCCATTGGTCAATAGATCAATGAGTTAGTTCCTTACCTACCAACTACCTATAAATTCCTTGTACCAACGGTCACTTATCTCATCTCTACTGTAGAAAGCAATACAACTTCCTAGCTAAGGTCGTTTCCCTGCTATGTCTATTTCTACCCCTGCACTGAAAAGTTCACAGCCACATATACTGGTAGCCCCAGACTACTATATAATTGATGGTTGCTGAGATAAAATACAGTACAGCATTCCACATTTATGAATGCAACTATCGAAGTGTACTGTATTTTGGTCCAAAAACTGGATGAAGAAATCAGGCTCGAAGGTAATTTACTAGTCATAGGCCCCTTGCAGTCTTGCATTATGCAACTTATAGTTCAGGGTCCCGAGGCGAGTATAGTACGGAATTAAGACGGTCTATAAAGCCACATTAGGTGTGGTGTGTGGCGAGTGGTTACCTTCGAGTTTTCATGTCCGTACTGAAAGTATACATCTCTCTGTATTTTGCCCCAGCAGCCACTGAAAGAACATTAGGCTATCTATGTACTGCAGGCATGATCTTCCCTTTGCAGCGATGGGAGTAGTGATACTAGAGGGAAAATCTTGGATATTAAGTTGAATTGCTTTCTATAGTAGAGTTGGAATTTGTGTGACATTCTACCTATCCCACCTTCGTCCTTAGTCCTACAGTCCATTGGTCAATAGATCAATGAGTTAATTCCTTACCTACCAACTACCTATAAATTCCTTGTACCAACGGTCACTTATCTCATCTCTACCTTCGTCCTTATTCTTACAGTCCATTGGTCAATAGATCAATGAGTTAATTCCGTATCTACCAACTACCTATAAATTCCTTGTACCAACGGTCACTTATCTCATCTCTACCTTCGTCCTTATTCTTACAGTCCATTGGTCAATAGATCAATGAGTTAATTACTTACCTACCAACTACCTATAAATTCCTTGTACCAACGGTCACTTATCTCATCTCTACCTTCGTCCTTATTCTTACAGTCCATTGGTCAATAGATCAATGAGTTAATTTCTTACCTACCAACTACCTATAAATTCCTTGTACCAACGGTCACTTATCTCATCTCTACCTTCGTCCTTATTCTTACAGTCCATTGGTCAATAGATCAATGAGTTAATTCCTTACCTACCAACTACCTATAAATTCCTTGTACCAACGGTCACTTATCTCATCTCTACCTTCGTCCTTATTCTTACAGTCCATTGGTCAATAGATCAATGAGTTAATTCCTTACCTACCAACTACCTATAAATTCCTTGTACCAACGGTCACTTATCTCATCTCTACCTTCGTCCTTATTCTTACAGTCCATTGGTCAATAGATCAATGAGTTAATTACTTACCTACCAACTACCTATAAATTCCTTGTACCATGGTCACTTATCTCATCTCTACTGTAGAAAGCAATACAACTTCCTAGCTAAGGTCGTTTCCCTGCTATCTCTATTGCTACCCCTGCACTGAAAAGATCACAGCCACATATACTGGTAGCCCCAGGCTACTATATAATTGATGGTTGCTGAGCTAAAATACAGTACAGCATTCCACATTTATGAATGCAACTATGGAAGTGTACTGTATTTTGGTTCAAAAACTGGTGATGAAGAAATCAGGCTCGAAGGTAATTTACTAGTCATAGGCCCCTTGCAGGCTTGCATTATGCAACTTATAGTTCAGGGTCCTGAGGCGAGTATAGTACAGAATTATAACGGTCTATAAAACCACATTGGGTGGGGTGTGTGGCTAGTGGTTACCTTTGAGTTTACATGTCCGTCCGTACTGAAAGTATACATCTCCCTGCATTTTACCCCAGCAGCCACTGAAGGAACATTAGGCTATCTATGTACTGCAGGCATGATCTTTCCTTTGCAGCGATGGGAGTAGTGATACTAGAGAAAATATCTTGGATATTAAGTTGAATTGCTTCCTATAGTAGAGTTGGAATTTGTGTGTCATTCTACCTATCCCACCTTCGTTTGTCCTACAGTCCATTGGTCCATAGATCAATGAGTTTGTTCCTTACCTACGAACTACCTACAAATTCCTTGTACCAACGGTCACTTATCTCATCTCTACTGTAGAAAGCAATAAAACTTGCTAGCTAAGGTCGTTTCCTTGCTATCTCTATTTCTACCCCTGCACTGAAAAGATCACAGCCACAAATACTGGTAGCCACAGGCTACTATATAATGGGTGGTTGCTGAGCTAAAATACAGTAGAGCATTCCGCATTTATGAATGCAACTATGGAAGTGTACTGTATTTTGGTCCAAAAACTGGTGATGAAGAAATCAGGCTCGAAGGTAATTTACTAGTCATAGGCCCCTTTCAACTCATGTTACGTGTGGGTTACCTGGTGTTGTAGTCTGAGGTTCTATTGTGCTGAAATTGACCTGCTCATGCACACTTAGTTCAGCTTAGTGCTTGCGACTGCTCTGAGTTATCATGTATGCTCAGATTGGTTTTGGCAAACATCAACGGATCAAGTCTTTCTCTACGAAAATTTTTGTTTTTCACCACTCATCTTGTAGTGCATATATTTCAGTGTCATTGGATGTTGTATAGCATATATAAAAGGTGAGTTTTTTTACCAATATCTTTTGCGTTAAATCTTTAATGCGTGCTCGACAAATATGCTTGTGTTACTCTCGTTCGTTCAAGTTCTTAATTACCAGGATTTCCAGACTCCAACTTATACTTTACTTTCCGTGTTTAACCGAAATATTTACACGGTGTTCCGTTACAGCTTTATTATTTACACGTGTGCCAATCTCGACACTGATCTGACTTCTGAAATACTAGTAATCGTGTTAAAAACCATGTGCTCTGTTTGTCGACTGTCAATCATGATGAGCCTTACGCAACATTTCCGCTGAGTTAAATTAACTATTATTTTGGTCTATTTATAATCTAACATTTATAATCACAGTCTAACACTTGCATCTCCAACATCAACTCAGAACCTCGTGTATGCATGTAATTTTTATTTTATGTCTTCTTTCAACATCTAAGAACTTCTTATACGTATTATTGACAATGTTTATCTGTGTGACACATTACATTCCCTTAGTATACATAATCTACTTGAGTGAGTTCCTCGGATGAGTTCAAATGATCCTGACCTCTCTTTGCTGAAATATTTTATACTAGTGACATCTGTGTTTTAAAGATGCCAGCCCTCATGAATGAACCGAGTTACACTGTTAATGAATCTGAAAGACTCAGTTCTGTCAACATCACCGAGTGCAAAACTGAGCTGCAGCCAGGTGAGCCAACCAAGTGAAGTAGAAGTGATGGACTTGGCTGCCCTGCATAAAAGCCTTTGCTAGGACCTTATTACTTTCCTCCTGAACCACAAATGTCCACCAGCTCTAACAAAAAAATAAATCCGAAATTTGAATGGGGAGGGAGAGCTGCGCATGCTACGGAGGCCTGAGGTTTACAGTCTAGTCACGTGTACAGTCAACTCTCGTTATAGCGGACACCCTGGGGACCGTCAATTGGTGTCCCCTGGGGACCGTCATTTGGTGTCCCCTGGGGACCGTCATTTGGTGTCCCCTGGGGACCGTCATTTGGTGTCCCCTGGGGACCGTCATTTGGTGTCCCCTGGGGACCGTCATTTGGTGTCCCCTGGGGACCGTCATTTGGTGTCCGTAATAGGCGAGAGCCCGCAATAGCGGGACGCGATGAAAATATCCCGATTTCAGGTTGTAAAATTTCACTACAATGTATTACTGCTTTTTTGTTTTAAAATGTCCAGTTTATTTCAATTTCTAGTTGACGTTTACTGTGATACATAAGTGCACAGTACAAGTCAAAATAGAAGTCAAAAATTTGTATTCAAATATTTTTTTATTTCAAAACCAAAAATACAACGGTAACATGAATCAGTAACATAAATATGTCACTCGATAAATTAAAAAGTCATTCACTTTCATGTGTCGAGAGAAAAATACGTCCAAGGTGTGCGTTGTAACGAGAGTAGAACAATAAAAATGTTTGTTGGGGGCCACATGAAGTGTCCGCAATTCCGTAATAGCGAGAGTCCGTAATAGCGAGAGTTATTTCAATACATTTCATAGTAGTTTCGGCCGTGGCCCCGGGGATTTACCAACTGTCCTTAATAGCGGGGTGTCCGTAATAGCCGGGTGTCCTTAATAGCAGGGTGTCCGCGTAATAGCGGGGTGTCCTTAATAGCGGGGTGTCCGTAATAGCGAGAGTTATTTCAATACTCCCATTTCATAGTAGTTTCGGCCGTGGCCCCGGGGATTTACCAACTGTCCTTAATAGCTGGGTGTCCTTAATAGCGGGGTGTCCTTAATAGCGGGGTGTCCGTAATAGCGGGGTGTCCGTAATAGCGGGGTGTCCTTAATAGCGAGAGTTATTTCAATACATTTCATAGTAGTCTTGGCCGGGGATTTACCAACTGTCCTTAATAGCGGGGTGTCCTTAATAGCGGGGTGTCCTTAATAGCGGGGTGTCCGTAATAGTGGGGTGTCCTTAATATCGGGGTGTCCGTAATAGCGGGGTGTCCGTAATAGCGGGGTGTCCTTAATAGCGGGGTGTCCGTAATAGCGGGGTGTCTGTAATAGTGGGTGTCCTTAATATCGGGGTGTCCGTAATAACGGGGTGTCCTTAATAGCCGGGTGTCCGCAAGGCGAGAGTTGACTGTACGTACTGTTGCACTCTCTCAAAACTAGGAGCAACCTCGTACCCATGGAAGGAAGTAATGGGAACGCGGAAATGCCCGCGCAATATATGGCTATAAAAGGCAAAGTGCTTATACTAAACTAAAGTGTCACAAGAAGTTACGTCTGATATCTGCAAGACACGTGTACAATTCTTTACAAAAGTATCAACGTAAGCAATTTGCACGGCTTACGTAAGTCACGGAATAGCCGACAGCTTGTCAGAGTGTGGTGCGGTTACTCAGTGAAAAATAATGACGTTTTTGATGAAGCTGCTACAAGCTTGTTGTTGTCCACATTGTAGCAAACAAACAATACTGAACTGCTGATGCAAGTTGTTGCGACAGGCTTGCCATGATCACATCAACTTGTTATGCAAACTCGCGATACTGAAAGCTTGTTGCAGGGACACAGGATAGTCTCAACGAACTAAAGGCCTGGCCAAACGCTTTCAACATTTTATTCAACTGATCGTTCAACATTGTTGAACGCGTGTTGAACGAAAATTTGAACATGTTCAAATTTCGTTCAACATCATTCAACACCAGTCAACAACGTTCAATATCATTCAACAGGGGTGGAAAAACGCTTTTCAACATGTTGAATCATGGTTGAATTCAACAATGTTGAACAATGTTGAAATGAAATGTTGAAAGCGTTATGGCCAGGCCTTAAAGCAAGCGCCGTGAGAATATATCACTGATAGTAGTTGCACAGAAGTCAAGTTGTACCAAGACTGTTGCCAGATTGTGCGCTTTCCACCTTCCAGTGTGTGAGTTGCCAGCTTTCGTTATCATCAACCTTATAAAGAAAAAAAATTATTTTTTTTTGCGGGGGGGGGGGGGGGGGGGGGGGATACTGCTGCAATTTTCCACCAATCCACCAATGGCTATTAGCCATTTCTCGTACAAACACACATCAATTACGGGGCTAAATGAAACGCAGATCTTGTGACTTGTTATTCTGATTACATTATTGATATAGATGACTTAGGCAAAAATATTGAGTACTGTGTGACTCAGGCCCTGTTCACACGGCCAAAATTTAAGCACGCTTAAGTTAAGCGTAGCGTGCTTAAAATGCGCCACCTTGGTTAGTTTACACGGTCATTTAAGCTTATAGAATAATCCCTTACTAATACACGTACACCATTATTCAACATGGCGGACGAGGTATAGTTTTGGTTTTGCAAGCTTCGTATTGGTAACTCGTGCGTCAAAGACAACGGAAAGGAGCAACGGTAGTCATCCGTACATAAGAAAGAGTAATAGCAAAAGAAAGAAAGAAAGAAACAAAGGAAACAAAGAATAGCGAGATGGAAGCTTCTACAGCAGGGCAAAAAAAAGCATTTTATCATATTAATAACAACGTCTTAATAGCAAGCGTTTTTCAATCCCGTTGCGCCGGTTTACACGGCCAAGTTAAGCGCGATTAACTGATCGTGCTCAATAAACGCGATTAATTTACGCCGATCTGTTTACACGGACATTTTAATTTAAGCCCGCTTAAAGTCAGATGTGGCTCAGATCCCGCTTAAATTTTGACCGTGTGAACAGTGTAAAACTCAATTTATATTATATTTTCATCACAGGTTGGCATTTACTCTATGGGTGTTAACCAACATTCTTTTTTTAAGCCCGCTTAAAGCCAGATGTGGCTCAGATCCCGCTTACATTTTGGCCATGTGAACAGGGCTTCAGACACGAATTGTTTGTCATGAGGCTGATGTAATTATATATATACATAGAACTGTTGCTAACGGTTTACATAAGACGCGCCTGCGCAATGGTCGTATCATTATATAAGTTTTGGCAAGTATAAAGGCGTTCTCAATATCTCCAGCGTTTTGTTCCAAACCCACACTGGACTTCACTACCTTGGTAGTAATTTATAAAACAAAAACAAAATTCTTGAAAGCATTATACAATGAATATTTGTATCAATCAGACTCAAGTTGCCAATATCTACTCGTTATTGAAACTATGCTGTAAATATTGTTTGCACAGCTTTCTAGTTGGCTATTTATATCTTCACTTTTTTGTATTTTTATCTTTGTTGTATTTCATCAGATTTTATTTTTTATTAATCATTGTAAATTCTATTCTTGGCGCATGAAACTACCTGTATTATCCTACGCTTTTTGAAAGTGTCTCAGTTTTTCTTTGTCTTAGTTTGTACACCAAGGTCTGTGCCAAACGGCGTATTTTTCATGTGCCGTATAAAATACCTATTATAGTCGACCCAAATTCTGAAATTGTTCCTGTTGAGTTATACGGCGTATTTTCGTCGTATTTAATAAGTCGAATAAATTACAGTTCTCGAGTCGTAGGTCTGGAAACGATGTTACAAACATGAATCGTGGATAGAAAATGTATTATCATATTGTAAATTAATGTATGCATTTTATTCGGCGCATGAATAGTACGCCGTCTGCACCAACGCCGTACTTGAGTCGTATTTACCGGCCGGGCTCGTCGTATTTAATGGCACTATCGAACTTAATTAAATTGCCGTATTTAATGGTTACAGACGGCGTATTTTTCATGAACTTAATTCTCATATTTTATACGGCGCATGAAAAATTAATACGCCGTGTGTCACAGGCCTAAGACCTTTGCATTCCACACAAAGAATTGTTAAAAGAATTAACTAAAATGTACATTGTTGTTCACTTTATTGTTGACCTCTCCGTCTTTCAGCGTTTCAGCGAAATTTATACTGACAACATATTGTTTGTAGTCATAGATGATCGTCTGGGGTTGCTACGGTTACTGTGGAAACTGGGCACTCATTGTTCCGAGCCAAAATCATTGTGACAACGTACTTTTCTGCGGCTTGTTTGTAACAACTATTGACTATTGTTGTGTTCAACAAGTCTGTCGCAGATTGTTCCAAGAATTTACTGCGGTATTGTTTGTAACAAATTGCTATAATAACGTTGACAACAAAAAGATTGTAGCAAGTTTATTATGTTCAGGGGTTTAGCTCTGATGACGCGAGAATGAAGTTAGTGGTTACCTGACCCATATTTCTTTTGAGTACCAGGTTAACTTGGTGGCACAAGCTTTTTGCAAACTCATGTTGACAACTGCTTTGATAGTTTTAAGTGTATTTCATAGTTAGATCAATACTTTTGACAACTATATAGTTAATGTCAGAGATTTGTTCTGACGACATTCAGCTAAGCAATGCGATATATACAAACTGTATAATGCAGTCCGATATGACGACTTGTGTTTTATCTAAACACTGCCTACATAGCACTCTACTTTATTAAAGTTTAACCGTTCAAGTCGAAGTTTATTTTAACATCAGAGACCGGACGTAAACCTTTATGTAACTAGGCGTATGCAGGCACGTGTCAGAGTACACGTTATACTGAGGGCTAAGAGTTTTGTCCGCGTTTGAACGCACTGTGTTTCAACTGAAGTGTGTTGAAATAGGGAAAAATTGATGGCTAAACATTAGTTTATGCTGAGAAGAAAATATGGACATTCCTTAAATCGTGCTTAAATTTAATAGCATCTGGGATCTTTCAGACATAATATATATGCGTAAAAATGTCTACGTTTGATCCCTCCCAAAACACAGTGTTCAGCTACGTGTGGCTATACTTCCCATGAGGGGGCGTTCTCGCTATAACTGTCTCGATTTTCACTTCTTTGAAATCGTATGCAAGCATAAGTTTCTAACGCGTATACACCCAAGATAACATTCTATCCGTTGTCAAAAGTAAAGTTCGAATTCATTGTTATTTTTTCAGACCAAAATTTTTTCTCAAATTTATAGCAAAGTTCTCAGTCTGAGTTTCGCAAAGTTTTTTTTAACTTTAGGGGTGTAAATGACACTTCAGCTTCAGGAACTGTGTGCCATCGTACGATACTTCCTTAGAAACTATCTTTCCATCACACATGCGAACGGGAAACCAGTCAGGGTTAGGTTGTGTATTACGTCTGAAATCTGAATATTCTCTAAGTAACCTTATATATATCAGGATGTTTAGATTAATATTTCCTTTCCATAATCAAAGAGATTTTGTCATATAAAGCTTATATTCTTCAGAAAGAAAATGAAAATTCTGGATTAAATTTTGCTTTGTATATAATATTGTTGATCTATTCTTTCAGCCGGATGTGTGTGAGCTGAGGTGGCTGAGGTGGGCGGAGCCAATTGGAATCCTCCTCACGATATGTAAACTCCTCTGTTCTTGATTAAAAAGACCAGTTCAATCTACCACTCGTGGCAAACGAATCAACTTCATTCCAACACTGAGGGAAAATTCAACTATGGGTTTATACGAAGCTTTCCGCACCAAACCATGGGGAACACAATATAGTGAAATACATACAGCAGCCTCCGTTGATGTCTTCAACGCCGGGCTTATATTTGCTTTTGGCGCCATTGGATTCTCCTGTCTTATTCTTCTTCCAGGTTATATGCCTAAAGAGGTACACAAGAACTACACTAAATTTTCTTTTTCTAACTTTAACAAATACTGCTATTTTTTTACGATTTTTTTTATACTAAGTTTTCAAATATATAAAACTTCTATGACGACTTTTTGATGTGGAACCGTTTATATACGAGAAAACAAAGACATGAATGGCGTCTTATACTGTGGCCTACATCAGACGCGGTCTATGTTAGTATTTCCTAAGCTTTCTACGGACTGACCGCAGCTCAAGGCGCGATTCAGATATGAACTATGGCTAATTTGCCTGAAAGCAAACGGTTGAAATAATTTTTATGGCGTCGCGCACGTTGAGTTGCAACATGTTGTCTTTCCCTCGCAAACCAGTATTTCTTGGACATGCATTTTTAGATTGGATTCATTCATCTTTGACATTATTTTATCATGTAGTTGATGAAATGGGTTATCGATTACCGATCTATACCTATTAATAAATAAGTTAAAAGTAATATAATTTAGTATATTTTAACTCCTGCCAACGGAAACGCCGCCGTACTGTTATACTAACCGGTGTAGAAATTTTCATTATTAGTTTTGAGTCTCGAATTTGACGTAGTATTCATCGTCTTTTGCTCCAACTTACAGCAAGTTGGATTCTTCGACTTTACTCTTAAGATAATGGCTTACGCGGTGTTTAACTAGATTAGGAACGCTATTGAGAACTGAGTTTTTGTCTGATTGCGATTAAAACAAGCTTATTAGCGTTATTATTGTGATATCCTGGAAGACAGTGAAGATTTGGCATCGATATATTGTTCAGGACCGAAATTAATTACATGAGATACATGAGATTCATTTAACTAAGAGCATGCACTGAATAGATTACTCTGTTTATATAAAGGTTCTCTTAACCTTTATATTAAGGCCAGCGTTAACCAACGCAAAATATTAATCGTTCTGTTGGGTTCAATTTATTCTTATTTTCAAAATCCTTTCAAGCTGCTTTGTGGTATTAAAGTGTTGGCTCCTTAACAAGTTAAATTATTCTGACAGAACACTATTTTTAAACCGCCATCTCTTTAGTATCAATTTGCAATTCCATATGCGAGAAAGAACAATTAGGCTGAGCAATTAGGCGCTTAATAACACTCTTATTGTACATGTAGACTATGGCGAAGGTCTTTATAATAACGGATTTGAATCCTCTTGTTTTAATGGAATCGGTTTTTGATATTGGCTAGAGGTTATAATGTCAGTAAAAGAACTTTTATCTGAAAATTGAAATCAACATGTTTTGATGATGTTAAGTAGGTCAAACTGAGTTTATATTAGTTCAATTTTGTCCGCGCACTGTTTTATAAAGACCTTTGTATAAAAATTGTTCGTGTACTGTTTAATAACTAGCAGGAGTGTTTTATCAGATATAAAGACACCAGGCGAAGCCGAGAGTTTTTATTTATATCTGGTAAAACACGAACTGTGAACGGCTTCAAAAACGAACCACTTGTTAAGCTCATTGGCGTAGTAAGTTTGAAAAATAACCTTGTCTAAGCCGAGACACTGATTAAAATTTCTTTTGAATTTTCCTCATGAATTATTAATGATTTTTGCATTCATTTCAATTGCGAAAGTCTACAACTCTTGTCAGTTTTGGATTTTTACCTCTAATTTTTTATGAAAAAAGGTTGTCTTTAAAATGTTTTCAAATATTATATGTACTAAGGTTTACATTGTTCTGACTTCTATTTTGTGCAATTTTACTTTTAAAGTTTTATAAATCTATCCTGGCATCCTATTCTTTTATGTATTTCTATTTCTAGTACAATAACTTTATATTTGTTTATACGAAGCTCTGTTTTTCGATACAACACTGCTGTTTTTATAGAAAAGCCTAATTGTGCATGATAAACTATCGTATTTAGATAACGCACTATACTGACGTGTTTAACCAAAGCGAGGTCTGACTCATGTGAGTTGTTTGTGACGCATGCTTCAGCTTGTGCTTCAAGGGTTTTTCTCCGGGTTTTCCGGCGGTTTAATCACTAATTATTCTTATTCCTATTTTGAGTATCATAGATATTATCACGAGGATCAGCTGACGCGTAAAATCGATTGCTTTTTCTAATAGACCTTAGTCTTCACTTTAATTTCACTCATCTTGTGGTTAGCTTAAAGCGAAACATGAAAATCACAAAGTACAATCAGGATACTTGTCTGTCTTTGACTTTCACTTCCATTGCATGATTATAACGTGGTTACACAGATTAACTCGCTGAAACTAAGATTTAATTGCTATACATCTTAACACACTGCCTACGCACCATTCTTTTTCTGTTTTTACAAATTACTCAGTGTGTATCTTCAGCAACACAGATCTTCCGGACGCAGGTTGAATTATTTTTGTCTATTTTGTTTCAAGTACATAAAGGATTTTTGTTCCCAGATTAGTGTTGATCTAAACTGCGCAAAGGTCTTTCGTGGGTACTATCATTATTATTATTACTATAACATAGATATACTATACCATGCACTCATTTAGCACGGAGTCTTTACTCTATGCCAGAAATTCTACGCCACACACTTTTTGGTAGACTAGTTCGGGTAAAACCAAGTGTTTGCAGCAGAGACAACTGATCAGTAAAATTCAGAGTAAATAAAACAAAGTTGGCCATATAAAGTGCTGCCCCCACTCCTAGTTACGACGATATATCACTGACACTGTTCACCACTCGCTCATATACGCATTTCTTTTAAAAGCTGTATTTTTCTGCTGTTTTGAACAACCATTCTTTTCAGTGGGCTATCTTTTTTTATTTTCCAAATGTACATAATGGTATCGTGTTTGGCTTTCGGGACAACGTTGTTTATAACTTTTAGTTTTCCGATTTTAATTACTATGTTTATGAGCATCATGACATGGACTCTTAATTTGGAATATAGTTATTTCTTGGAAGAGCTGTTACTATTCGTGTTTCAGTGCATATTGCGTGTCGTGAGCCATGAAACCAGTGTTCCTAATGATTACCGGCCACGCAACTCCCACAGTTTTTGTCAGAACTTCCTGTAGGCGGCGCGAAGTGAGTAGTCGTTAGAAAATGTTTCTTAGCTTCAGACAGGAATTGAACCAGTAGTATCACTAGGAGGATGCAGGTTCAATCCCAGTGTCACGACACACGTCTGGAAGTTAAAAAGTTTTGAGGATACGCCCGTTACATTACACCAAACTCGACCACTTTTAAAATGCGTTTTCGTGACGGTTTGAAGGAAAACGTAAACGTTGCGTGCTGTGACTGTTGAGTCTGCGGAAATCGTAAAACGAATTGTCCTTCCAAACTAAGGCGTTTCAGTCAATTAAACATTTTTTGTTAACTAGAGTTATTTAATAGTTTATAGTTTCACTGTAGTGTTGTGTATTTAAACTTATGTTGAGGGCTGCATAAGTTTACGAGTACGTTTTAATTATCTCTCTTTAAATAAAGTTTAAATGGTCATAATGTCATTCATGAACAAATGAATAATTCAAACGGCAAAGTTAAGTATAAAGAAAAACGGCGGATGGCCTTGGTTAACCCAGGGGTGTAGCGGATCTAGGAAGATCTTGATTTTCTAAGAAAGTTTTTCTTTTTACAAACAAACCGGACTGGTTTCGTAATGACATTGTCTATATAGATGACTCAGTACATTACGTCATAAGAAACCAAAATCGGAAGCGTTTTTTTTCAGCAAACTTTGTCCAGAGGAAACAAGTTCTGGTTTTTTCAATACATTGTGTTAAAATAAGAAAAGCATTTACATAAGACGTTTTGAAAAGCACTGCCAACAAGACATTTTTTGAAATATGTACATCCTCTGTGATGCTGCTACGCAACGGAGACGATTGCGTAGTGCAACACATTACTTTAAGTTTGGTTTGTTAGTTTAAAAAAACTAATCTAATCTTATTTATACTGGATATCTCTATTAGTTAAAAGCTAACTGTTCTCCCTAGAGGTCCAGTAAGGGCCATCCCTCATTGCTCCAGTGTTACTACAGGAGGAAACCAGAGTACCCGGAGGAAACCTGCGATGTTTGGTAGAGTCAAACTGGAAGCACTCTTCTCACATGCGGCCAAGGTGAAATTTTAATCAGATAACTGCTGAGAGCAGGGTCGCAGAGGTGAAAGGCACGTGAGCTAACCACTGTGCCACCAACACCCCATTATGGGTAATATAGTAACGCCTTATTGTTATTTTTATATAGCGATATTCTGTGGCACTTCGTATATTTTTAAGCATTTTTATTGGAGCGGCCATTTTATGTAAGTCATGGTTAATTTTAAGTCTTCAGTTTGTTGGTATGACGACAGCAACAACGACGACGACGACGGGGACGAGGACAACAGCAACAACCACCACGACAACAACAACAGCAATAACAGCAACAGCCACCACCACAACAACAACAACAACAACAACAACAACAACAACAACAACAACAACAACAACAACAACAACAACAACAACAACAACAACAACAACAACAACAACAACAACAACAGCAACAACCACCACGACAACAACAACAACAACAACAACAAAAACAACAGCAACAACAACAACAACAACAACAACAACAACAACAACAACAACAACAACAACAACAACAACAACAAAAACAACAGCAACAACAACAACAACAACAACAACAGCAACAACAACAACAACAACAACAACAACAACAACAACAACAACAACAACAACAACAACAACAACAACAGCAACAACCACCAGCACGACAACAACAACAACAACAACAACAACAACAACAACAACAACAACAACAACAGCAACAACCACCAGCACGACAACAACAACAACAACAACAACAACAACAACAAAAACAACAACAACAACAACAACAACAACAACAACAACAACAACAACAACAACAACAACAACAACAAAAACAAAAACAACAGCAACAACAACAACAACAACAACAACAACAACAACAACAACAACAACAACAACAACAACAACAACAACAACAACAACAACAACAACAACAACAAAAAACAACAACAACAACAACAACAACAACAACAACAACAACAACAACAACAGCAACAACCACCAGGACTACAACAACAACAACAACGTTTTTTTTGTGCATTTAAAAAATATAGTTTTCTTTGCTCTAAGTTTCTTTGATCTTAAAATCTAGTTTCTAACTTTGGTATGGACTGGGAGAGAAGTGAAGTAAAAACAAATACACAATACAAAGCATTTATGAGCCAAGAAATCGAAGCTAAAGTTGGCGTAAAGATTGGATTGAGAGGTGTAAATGTCACTTTAAAAGGTATTATACAGTATTTAGTACTTTTAAATTTTCCAAAGCTCACTCAAGTGTTTGCATCAGGTAAAATATAAACACATGGCGTTCATTTAGTGTAATAAAAGTAGTGTGCTGCGTAGGCAGTGTTGAAACAACAATCGAAATATGATATAGTAGGTTAATACTGCCGAAACAGAGAACGTGAGTGGTCTAACGTTTCGAGCGAAGGCCCTTCATTTAGCCTATTTCAGCCTGTTCATTGACGGCTCATGTGCAAGATTATCTTTCTTCTTAGTAATTTTAAACTATAGGAGCAAAGCGACTGGCCGTAAAACTGAATATTCCTTTATTTAAGAGCATCTCTAACCAGAAAATTAATTCAGTTGAATTTAGTCCAGGCTCTCAGAGAGATTGGGATAAAAGACTACCCTGAATACATATTCAATTGAGGTTCAAGCTGAAAGATATCAAAGACTTTAAGATTAAAAATTAGGAAGATGCCGCGGACGTTGGTTAAGGCTTTATATCTTTGATGCCTTTTGTCTTTGTTGTTGTCATACCGTGAACTCGCCCATTTCCTTATGAACTTCAGGTCTTCCCGTCAAACAGAACTTTGACCATGGTAAAACAACAGAGCATGTCGATTATAATGAGAAGTTTCGTTGGAACTCGCCTTGGTCTCAAGGTCGCCTTGGTTTTGGTCCTAATGGTAAGTGAAACTTCAATTGTACGAAACATGTTTCAGTTCTGATACTGAATTCTGGAACATTCTGCCCGCACCTAACAAACATACTTTACTTTCAAGAGCACTTGTCCAATCATCTAGCGTGTCGTAAGTCTGGGTTTCCCGACTCTCTGTTTCTCCCAAGGCGTTTTTGCCTGGTTGAGTTCTTTTTCCTCGAATATTGTCTGGCGTCAGACTGAATACAGTGGGTGTAAAACGGTTAATTAAGAAAGTAGCCTTAGAAATCTAGTTTCGATGCCAGATCTCTTTTTTTAATCGCAAAGAAATCATCTGGCGTTAGCAAGTTAGAGTAAAATGATTAAAGACGAATAACGTGGTTTTATAATTGAGATAGAGGTTGTAACTGTTCCACTTCTTCAGTTCTCTTCTTTAGTCAGTGGAATTACCCAAAAATGTTTAGAATAATTTTTTCAAGACATACACTAAAATCAGCCGTACAGGATATAATTGGAGGTCGATCTGCATGTGTCAATGACACAGACGTACTGCTGTCTATATAGATTAGAGGTTTACAAATTAAAATTGTTAAGAGGTTGTTGTTAGGGAAGGTATTTTGTCACGGAAGAGACGTAGAAACGAAGGCTTTCCCTCAAACGTTAGACATTCTTTATAAATTTATCGCCAATACACTAAAATTTTAGCTTTTTTACACTGCATGCATATACAGCAAACTTTTACATCTTGGTTATAAATATCGATTGTGTATAAGTGTCGAAACTATATACCACCCACCAAAAAAGCACCGCTATAAAGCCGTATTTTCTATAGCTTTGCTAATTGACCCCCTCGTATATAGGGCAATGAAAGAAGTTCTTATAATTTGAAACAGTATATACTTGATGTATCCGCTGACAGACGCTCATGATATTCTGTCAAGGCAACCTCAATTGAAAAAGAAAAAATCCAAATACTTTACTTCACTTGTAATTAACAAACCACTTCCTTCAACTGTTCCTTGTTTGTCCTTTTTCAGTTAATCCCTGTGAACGTTCCGCTACCTTTTGTATTTATAAAATACATGGGCTTAGGTTTAACTCTTTCACGAGCGAGGGCGTTCCACTTGATATGGAAAATCGTCTGGGGGGGTTAAACAGAGTAAAATACTAACGTCTGCATTATTTTTGATTACTTCTAATTTAAGTTTCGTTTAACGGGGAACTGCCTGGCATTTTTACAAAGCTGTTAGCGACCCCTCGTGCGTTTCTGCTTGTCGTGGGCAACTCGTCATTGTTTCTGTTTTATGCATGTCGAGGTCAAGTAATTACTCTTCCTCAGCTAAATATAAAGCTTCTAATGTTCCAGTTATTTCTATACTCTGATATCAACTATTGTTAATTTAATTTATTTTGAAACGCATGGAGATCATACATGTCCTTAACCCACTGGAGTGCCAGTATACTTATATTATCTTTGACTTCTAGATTAAGTTTATAATTTCTGCTCACTATGGCATTACGGGGGTCTCTTTCCTAAGGTTTCAAGTGCCGTGGGTAAGCTGCCTCTCAGTTTCTGCTCTATCATGTTATGGTCAAGTAATTATATTTCCTCAGTTATAAATATACATCTTTTAATGTCTTGATACTTTAGATAAGATTGAGATAAATTTATCTCATGATGTGAGAGCGATGTCCTTACGTCGCCATGGTGACGTTGAGAAGATCCAGCATAGCAAAAACTATTTGAAAACATTTATAAAATCTGACAAAAACTGTAGGAAGCCGATTCAAATGATTTTTTGTTTTTATTTATCTCTCGTCTCTTTACGCTTTAGCAAGTCCGATCAACAATGAATTCAACGACGCTCTTCATAAAGGAATTCCGTATCCTATTTTACTCATTGCCGAATACTTTACGTTAGATGGAGAAAGTATACGATGGGGCAGAGGGTTCAGATTGGCTGGTTTCTATACACAAATGTCATTATGGTAAGTTTGAAGGAACACACAGTGCAATTTTTATGCAATTTATATTGCAACAAGACTTGCACTAAAGCCATTGTGACATTTTGCCACAGAACATTGTCCCAAGGCCTGAATGTTACACTGACCAGTTCCAGCCTGATCGTCGCCACGCACAGAACAGTGTAAAGCCCTGTTTACACGGCCAAAATTTAAGCACGCTTAAGTTAAGCGTGCTTAAAATGCGCCACCTTGGTGCGTTTACATGGTCATTTAATAATCCCTTACTAAAACACGTACACCATTATTCAACATGGCGGACAAGCTATATTTTTGGTTTTGGAAGCTTCGTATGGGTAGCGTGCGTCAAAGAACAACGGAAGACATCGGTACACGAGAAAGAGTAATAGCTAAAAGAAAGAAACAAACAAAGGAACAAAGAATAGCGAGACGGAAACTTCTACAACAGGGCAAAAAAATGCATTTTATCGTATTAATAACACCGTATTAATAGCAAGCGTTTTTCTATCCCGTTGCGTTTACACGGCCAAGTTAAGCGCGATTAACTGATCGTGCTCAGTTTAATCCACCTCCTTGAGGTGGTGCAAACTAATCGCGATTAATTTACGCCGATTTGTTTACACGGACATTTTAAGCCCGCTTAAAGTCAGTTGTGGCTCAGATCCCGCTTAAATTTTGACCGTGTAAACAGTGTAAAGCTCAATTTATATTATATTTTCATCACAGGTTGGCATTTACTCTATGGGTGTTAACCAACATTCTTTTTCTTATGGTGATTCGTTATGGTGCTTATTTTCTCTCTCTTACTGGTGTCACCATTCTTTTTGGTAACTTGATCTATGATATGCTCCACTGGGGACCACAACTACTTATTCCGTTTCCTGGGGGTAGCCTCAGCTTTCAGTATGGATGGTGCTTTTGGCTGAGCCTAGCAACAGGTAAGAAGATAAGAAATTATTGTCATAGAGTTTTAGGATTTTGTAAAGTTTTGAAGAAATTTGGTCGAAGAAAAAGAAATTTATGGTAGGGAGGGTGGTTGAGTGAGTGAGTGAGTGAGTGAGTGAGTGAGTGAGTGAGTGAGTGAGTGAGTGAGTGAGTGAGTGAGTGAGTGAGTGAGTGAGTGAGTGAGTGAGTGAGTGAGTGAGTGAGTGAGTGAGTGAGTGAGTGAGTGAGTGAGTGAGTGAGTGAGTGATCGGGACATGGTTCGGTCGGATGCGTCAGGGAGCAAGCAAATGGGTGAGGGAGGGAGGGAGGGAGGGAAAAGAGGGAATGAATGGATAAATGAATGAGTGAATGAATGCATGCCATTCAATGTGTAAAATTATTGTTTTATAGATTGTTTCTAAAACGTTGTGGGTTATCTTTTTAGGATTTTTATGTCTCTTGCTTGGTGTTGTCATTGTGATCTTAGATTATTTCTTTCCTGGACCAGTCGCAACTTTCTTTAACATTGATATCGTCACCGAGTTTGAGGATATTGTAGAAGAAACCGAAATTATCTCTCCCGCAGTTTCAAACCAAGATATGGAAGTACAGACATCTGCTGATAACGATGATGAAACTACAGAAGAAGGGGAATCTAGCAAGGTAAACTATCTCAAACTTCTTTTTAGTTCTGATACATCTGCTTCCATTCTTATAATAATTTCTTTCTCGAACTTTGATCTAACTTAAGATGTGTAAAATGTTTGTACGTTGTTATAGATACGAATTCAGTTTGTGTCTCGGTCACGCTACGCTGGGATATCTAGCCGTGGTCCTAGTAAGTCGCCATTAGCGACTGTGAAATCTTATCCTACTACCACGAAGGAATGTGATGAGAGTGATAGTAGTAGCAAAGATATACCTCGTTCCCAGTCCGTTAAAATAACCATTGAACCACCTGAACCAGACAAACATTCTTCCGATAATGGCGCATTTGAATTAGACGAAGATATTACAAGAACATCAATAAAAGAGGAGTAAGTTACTTTTTACCATTATTTTAAACACCGCAGTAGTTCACGGTTGCGTTGCGCACTTTTCTAAATATACCAATAATTTTTTAACACAATTTTGATCTAAATGATTCTCGTTGTTTCTTTTTTCAGGGAAAACCAGAAATTTTAAATGAAGAAAAATGGTTTTAAATAAGCAGATCTAGTTTATTAGTAGTCAAAGAATTATAAACTGTTAAATAATTCTTGTAATATAAATACACTAGGCGCTCCTTTACCATTCCAAGTGTGTTATGATGTATAGAAAACCTTAAAGATTTTGAATTGAGTGAGATTTTAGAGAGCGAAATAGTGACGTTTTGAATCATTCTTGTCAGTCTTTCATCACACGAAGTCGTCACAATAATTTTCGAAACATTAGAATTTCGTTTCGTTTACAATCTTTAAGTTTTTCTATACTTTAGTTATTCTACTCAGGCCAAAACGTCAAGACAATGACTTTAACTCTTAGTGAAAAAATCTTATTTATTTAAATTATATGTTGTACTTTGGTTGATGGTAGTGTGGAATTCATATGTAGGTTAGAAGTATTCAGAGAAGACGTTAAGAAGAAATTCTTGTTTATAACAAATTAGATCTTAATGTTTGTTTGAAAGATTATTCGCAAACCAGCCCCGGGCGGTACGTCAATATTAACTCACTTAATGAAAAAAACCAAACCAAAGCATTATTGATGGAGTATATGGTGTGGTATGGTGTATATAGTGTAATATAGTTTAGTATGGGGTATATTGTGTGGTGTATGGTGTATAGTATGGTATATAGTATGGTGTTGTATGGTATTTGCATGTGGTATATATATATATATATATATATATATATATATGGTGTGTAGTATGGTGTATAGTGTATGGTATAGTATAGTATATAGTATGACTTGGTATGGTCTATGGTATATGGTATGGCATATGGTATGGTATGGTATGCTATAGTGTAGTATATATTTGAGGATACCATCTTTTTAGAGAATAGATTAATTTACTTTTAGTTAGAAAATATAATTGAGAAAATTGTAAAAATATAATTATAGAAAATAACATTATGAATAATGCAAAATATGAATTATATTATTATATGAAAAGATTAAAAAAATATAATGTTTAAATCAGTTATTGGGCACTATCAACTTTCTTAAGTTTTGTGAAAAAGGTGCCTCATGTTTGAGTAGCCTTGAAGATCAAAGCCAAGTAAAGCCAAGTACTTTCTGGTGCTGGCTAAAAATGACGTTACTGGATTATGGGGAGGGTCACATGGGGATGGTCACATGGGGATAAACGTGGTAGGATTAAATAGGCATATGCAATTAGATTCACGTGATCATCCAAAATCAAGATGGAGGATGCTGGGAGATTCTTTGTTTTACAATTACTTGGGTGAGGAGGGAGGAGCGGGTAGTTACTCTCTGCGTCCTACATGTATGACTGCCAATATATATATATATATATGGGTTTTGGTCTACGAAACGCAAAGAGTGCTCGATAACATATAGTTAGAGCAAATATAGATTTTCGCTTACCTCAAAAGTCTGCAACAGGCTGTTTCATCTAAAAAAGAATCTTCAGGCGGATCTGCTTGAAGATTCTTTTTTAGATGAAACAGCCTGTTGCAGACTTTTGAGGTAAGCGAATATATATATATATATATATATATATATATATATATATATATATATCTATAATATCAATAATTCACTGCCAAGAAAAGACACAGCTAAATCTGCGAGTGTAAAAGAATTTGCTTCCTAAGTTGCAGTTGCTCCTGCCCTCCCCAAATGTGACCACATATTATGGCTCTCAGCCTTGCCCCCCACTTCATTCCACGGCTTCTACTCCACCCCTCCCTCCACCATGGCCCCCACTCGGACCCCACTCTACCCCAACACCGGTGCCAAACGTTTGCGCATGCGTAAATTCGCTGAGTAAACATTGCAAGAGAAGTACCAGACAGTGAAGACTAAGTAAGACTCGACTATTCATTTGTGTTTTAAAAAAAGAGTAAAGAAAATTACGAAGGGGTAAATTCAGAATATGTTACAATACTGACAAGGAAGCCATGCACAAATTACCTACCTTATCTTTTTGGTACTCTCGGACCAGTCCAAATATTTCAGTGTTTCCCCGCTCTTTTTCCCAGGACGAGCTCGGACGTCGCACATGCGCAAAACGTTTGGCAGCGGTGTTCTCTACCCCTCCCTCTACCATGGCCTCCAGTCCAGCCCCTACTCCACCCTTCCCTCCACCATGGCCTCCAGTTCAGCCCCTACTCCACCTTTCCCTTCATCATGGCCTCCAGTCCAGTCCCTACTCCACCCCTCCCTCCCTCCACCATGGCCTCCAGTTCAGCCCATAGAGATCATATAAATACTAGAGGGGGCATCCTATCTTAATTTCAGGCAACCACGGGTAACCAACTGAACGCCGCCATCTTGGATTTTTTTAGAGGCAAACATTAGGCGCGTTGGTTGGCAAAGGACTGGGTCTAGTACATTTGCCAACCAATTGACTGAAATATCATAGGTAATGGCGGCCCCCATGTGGTTACCAAATTTTCCCGCCAATGCCCCCTCTAGTATTTATATGATCTCTATGGTTTGCCCCCACTCCACCCCTCCCTCCATCATGGCCTCCAGTCCAGTCCCTACTCCACCCCACCCTTCATCATGGCCTCCAGTTCAGCCCCCACTCCACCCCGCCCTTCACCATGGCCTCCAGTCCAGTCCCTACTCCACCCCGCCCTTCACCATGGCCTCCAGTCCAGTCCCTACTCCACCCCGCCCTTCACCATGGCCTCCAGTCCAGTCCCTACTCCACCCCGCCCTTCACCATGGCCTCCAGTCCAGTCCCTACTCCACCCCGCCCTTCACCATGGCCTCCAGTCCAGTCCCTACTCCACCCCGCCCTTCATGGCCTCCAGTTCAGCCCCCACCATGGCCCCCACTCCACCCCGCCCTTCACCATGGCCTCCAGTCCAGTCCCTACTCCACCCCGCCCTTCATCATGGCCTCCAGTCCAGTCCCTACTCCACCCCGCCCTTCACCATGGCCTCCAGTCCAGTCCCTACTCCACCCCGCCCTTCATCATGGCCTCCAGTTCAGCCCCCACTCCACCCCGCCCTTCACCATGGCCTCCAGTCCAGTCCCTACTCCACCCCGCCCTTCATGGCCTCCAGTTCAGCCCCCACCATGGCCCCCACTCCACCCCGCCCTTCACCATGGCCTCCAGTTCAGCCCCCACTCGGACCCCACCCCTCAGTTTCTACTCCACTTCCCCTCTCTACTCCCCAGGCCCCACTCCACTCCACGGCTTCTATTCCACCCCCTCCCTCCACCATGACCTCCAGTCCAGCCCCCACCCCACCCAATCCCTTATACACACTAAGCAACAACTGAAATATGGATATTGTAATAGAAGTAGCGTGCTGCGTAGGCAGTGTTGAAACAACAATCGAAATATAGTAAGGTTAGATATACTGCCGAAACAGAGAATGTAGGAGTCTAACGTTTCGAGCGAAGGCCCTTCCTCAGAGAGAAACTCTGACGAAGGGCCTTCCCTCGAAACGTTACTCCTACGTTCTCTGTTTCGGCAGTATATTCTAACCTTACTATATTTCGATTATGAATATTGTAGTCTGTAACATTGATAATTTCAATTCATTATTTTTAGACGTTAATGTCACTCATTTACATATTCTATATGCTATAAAAATATCAAAAGTTTTCAAAATGATGAACAAATGTAGGACCATCACTGATATTGAGCTGTGCACAAGTTTTTTCCACACTTCTTGTCATGGCTGGTGGGCCACAGCTAAACACTCCAATTTTGCCAACCTTTATGTAGAACAGAAAAATAATCATAAGAATGAAACACTTTTTGCTTTTAATCCTGTTTGCCAATATATTCCGTTCTAGAGTAATCATCTGGCAATTTCTGGTACGACGCATAAATCTTAACACTTTATTTCAACACGTTGCATTAAAATATTTGGAAAAACATCGATTACTTTAACAGCAGTTGGCAAAGCAAATTTTACGTTTATTTAATGTAGCAAATTAAAATAAACAATAAAAAAGATATTACCCATGGATGAACACGAGAAATACTTTGTAAAGTGGAATCAAAGTTTGGTCTTCCAAAATGAGTAATGGATTGTAGTCCAGTGAAAAGAGATCTTCCAGAGATCTTCTGAAAATGGCGTTCACAAATATACTGAAACAAACAACAACATGTGTTTTTATAAAGAAGAAAAATACAGCAAATTAAGAAGTCTATCTAACTTTTGCAAAATAAAAAAAAATAGGTACGCACTGCGTACATGCGTCTACAAGTTTAAAGCCAAGGTATAGCGTGTTACACAGTGCAATTTTTTCGTGAAACTGCAATGATTTGTGAACTAAAGCAAGCGAGATAAGTTTTACGAGAAGTGTTACACGATTCAGTGTATGAGGCTAACATAACCTGAGTTATGTTTCTCGGCCGCCGAGCAAAAACATCCTGTACGTGTACGTGTACTCTCAAAAATGTGATAGTTAATATTATAAAAATATTAGGAAATAAACATTAAAATCACCCTCTAGATACTTACCAACATGGTTGTCCGTAGGTCAAACTTTTCATAGAATTGTGTTATGAAAATATGAACAGTTACCAATCCTTTGGTATCATTCTCCTCGACTTCACGAATAATATCAGTTAACCATTCAAAATGCTTCTGTGTTCGAGTTACCCATAAGAAATAAACCTTGAATAGAAATAATGCTTGAGTGCACTTGCTTTTTATATTAGAGTATAATGTTTAATCACTTTATATGCACGGTGAACAGATTAATACTCCAACAGGCTATAGCACAATTCATAGAGGAGCCCAGCAAGCTGTTTATATCAGAAGCTTTGAACAATATGCAAACCAACATTGATTGAGTTTACAGGCCTTCGTCCTCAGTGGCGAAAGACCGCGTGCTAACAGCAAGAAATTGCAAAGAGCTTTGGTAAAAAGTGATGACATACAAAAGCAAAGCTAGCTATACCTGTTTGCAGGCAAACGTTGAATTTAGAGATCCCTTATGAGCGATATCTTTCAAGATAGATGCAAATGGAGTGACTCCAATACCACCTCCAACCAACACAGACACCTCAAAACGATACCAATCTTGATGACCTTCACCAAACGGACCATCGAGATATAACTACAAATAAACACATTGTTTAAATTACTTTGGAAACTTCAGTCTGATCGCGCATTGCAAAGTGATCGAGTACACCTATAATTACATTACCTTTGGAAACGGTCTGTCTTGTAAATTTTCTCTGTTATAAGTATTTCTCAAGTTCATTGTCCATGGTCCAACAGCGCGAATATGAAGACTAAGATTTTCTTCATGTGGTGCTGAGGTTAGAGTAAATGGATGATACTCGCTTCCGGCCAGATCAAGGCAAGCAATGCGAACCCACTGACCTGATTTGTAGTTGAAATTCACTGGACGTTTGAACTCTAAATGCGTCACACCTAGACAACGGCAAATAAAAATCTCACAAGTTGGTACACGATTCTTGCCTGACTTTAGGTTTAAGAACATTATGTCTTTCATGAATGACTCGCCCAGATGTCTCTCGTGACGAGTAAAATTGTTCTGGCGCAATACTTTGGCGCGCAATTTAGGTATAGGGGTAAATTGAAGAATTTTTGGACCAGTTTTCACAAACCTGAAGGAAGCAGTTGAGCTTTTGTGACTGGTATTTCTACTTTTTTCCTCGCCATACTGATAAGTTTATCAACGGTGAATAAGATAGCTGGTCCCAAAATATAGAAATGAAATGTTGGTGCTTGAAGAAGATGGCCACTGCCATGAAGTATTATGAGTGCATAAAGAACAATATATAATTGATGAGTCCACCAGAAACATTTAAAAACAGCTCGACGTGAATATTGAGTAGCAAACACATACATGACAGAAACAACCACACACAATATTACACCAGTTGCACCTGCAAGTGAAAAAGAAGTATAACGTATCACAGAAAAGTGAGAAAGTAGAGTGCTGGCACATAATGATTGGGATAAAACCAATAGGCGAGTTTCAGGGTGTTGCGCGCGCAACATTTTTCAAAAAAACTGGCAAGCTCCACTCAAAGTAAACATACTGTTTAAAATAAACAAAGTGTAGATACAGTTTCTGGATATAAAACATTGTTATTCTGCTGTTGTTGGCTCGCTAGCAAGTCTGTTTGCCATTCCTTACTATGTGGGGAGCCCGCCAAGAGCCCGCCAATTTCTTTCCAAAACGATGCGCGCGCAACACCCTGAAGCTAGCGCTCCGCTTAAGGTGGCTCCCTACAGTAATTCCAAGAAGGGACTGGTAACGAGTATGACGTCGGCACATGCGTAAATAGCAATCTTGTCGAGTTGATATCCTGTCACGTCCGCAGCCGTCCGAGCGATAAAAATGCTAAAATATCACATTTGCTTCGGTAAAATGTCTTAAAAATTCCTTAAAATTTTGTGCATAAAGAAATAGGAAAAACTTAAACAACATACTTAGTTTTAAGAAAATTTCATAAGAAATAACTTTTTTTAATCCGTTAAGTTTATAGCGAAAAGTCTGTCTTGACAACCTTCCCTAATATTTTGCTGTGGTGTTCTATGTAGAAAAAACTGACCAGATGACAATTTTTAGAAATTTTGACCGAAGAAAAGTCATGATATCCGTCTAAATAGACGAAAACCGTGACTATTTGACAAATTTCAAACGCCATTATTACCATGGTAACAGCAGATATTAGCACTATTCAACTACACACGTAAAAATCTCACAGCTTGTCAACAGGATGTGTTCGCAACAGGCTTGTAGCAAGGCTGTTAACAAGTTGTAACAATGCTGTTCATTCAAGAAGCTGCTACAACCTTGTTAGCATCAACCTGTTAACAACTTGTTGAGTGCAGAGCGGTAACAGGTTGTTGGAACAACTTGTCATCAGTCTGTTGGAGTCATCAGCCTTGTTACAAGTTGTCAACAACCTGTTACAGACATGTTAACAGACTGGGACAGCCAGTGCGAACACATGACGGTGACAGCCTGTTGAACAGCCTTGTAACAACTTGCTTGCAGGTATGTAACAGCTTGTGCGTTTTTACGTGTGTAATAGTTCGTAAGTGTGGTTCTCCTTTTGCAGTTCACTATACAGAATAATTATATAATAGTCATTTTATAGACAGTAATAACCATACACTATGACTGAACGTAACACGCCATGAGAAAACTAAAACTCTAGGGAGCCACCTTAAAACGACAATATTTTATCTTGGCAGTTCATCACTTTTTGTATCTACTGCGCATGTGAGTAGATACTATGTCGGCATGCAAGGTTTTCCTATGTTAGTTAAGTAAACAATAAAATATTCTCCGGGACCAATCAAATTTCAGAATGTTTTTCCGATCTCATCCCGAGTCAGTCCGAGCAGTCTGACGCAGTAGATAGATGTACGCCCAAGCGTGCCTATTTTTTACTTTGTTATACGTGTTCTCTGTAATTAAGCCGTTACTAATTGCGTCAGTGGTTTAAATTGGATAATAAACATGACATACCTGTTACTGTTTGCCAACAGTAGTAATGAAACTTAGGTAGTTCATGGGATCTGAAAGATTTGTATTTATAATAAAAGTTAACCTTCCAGAAATAGAAAGTAAAGATTATTACCAGTATTTCTGGTACATCAGTTGAGCAGTACTACTTCAATCATCAGTTAAAAACTGGTATTCTTATTTATTAAAAATTATTTTGTTAAAGGCTTTTCAAGATAAGATAAGAGAAAGTGGTAAGAAATTAACATCAAAGAACTTGTCAACATTGGACGAAAATTAAAAACAAAGGAGAGATACTAGATTGCTTTTGAGGTATGTCAACTCCTTTTTAATACGGTATGTAAAATAACACCTTTTGAGGTATGTAGCACCTTTTGATGTATGTAAACTAACACATTTTGCGGCTTGTCAATCAACGTGACTCACCTGTGAAAGTCGTTTCTTAAAATACAACTAAGAACTGTTGGCGATTGAGTAGAAAAATGATAGAAGTTCATTCCATGTCCAACACTGTGCACAACTGAAAAAAAAATATAATCTATTTCAATTTGAATTAGACACATCGCACAAAACTAATTGCCAAACACGAAGGTTGCTGTGCATGGGCATTATTTATTAAAATGTGCTTAAAACTGCTTTCCAAATCAACGAGAAACTATCTTCTGTGACTGCGCTGCTGGTTTTGGGAGAACTATGTATCTGGACAAACGAATCAGTATATAAACAACAAACACTTGAATTCTATAACATGTATAGCTAGTTTACATGTATATATATATCATGCTGTGTGGGCCTTACCTGTAAAGAAAAGTGTTTACATGTATATATATATATATATATATAGCATGCTGTGGGCCTTACCTGTAAAGAAAAGAGCCCAGATAGCAACATATTTATGAAAGGCAACAGCAGAGTCAAAAGGAATCCAGTTCATAATTAACGTCTCTCGTAAAAACGTGATAGTATTTCGACTCATTGTGACCAGTAACGTAGAATATGTAAACATCATGGCACTAGCACCACCACGACTCACTGAGATACCATAACCAGCCACTTGACGAAGACCAGAATGTTCTTTTTCAACCCCGTATTCTGAAAGAGAAAGTGACTGATTGATTACCTGACTGATATTGATTGATTGAGTGATTGATTGACTGACTGATTGAGTGATTGATTGAGTGATTGTCATGATTGACTGATTGATTGACTGATTGATTGATTGATTGACTGATTGATTGACTGATTGATTGATTGACTGATTGATTGACTGATTGATTGACTGATTGTCATGATTGACTGATCATTGATTGACTGATTGAGTGACTGATTGATTGGTTGGTTGACTGATTGATTGATTGACTGATTGATAGACTCATTGATTGAGTGTGGCTAAGACAATACAAGCAGTTAACAAATATACAAACTGCGATACTTACTGTAAGCGGTGTGAATGAAGAATCCAAACATTGTGATAGTGTACAAAGATAGAATAAAAATATGTTGTCTATGATTGGCGATGTATCTAGTGAAGGCAAGCCATTGTCTGACGTGATAAGGAGAGTTATCAGTGTTGTTCATACGAGCTAAAGTAAATCTAGGAGGTGAACGAGGAGATGATTCACCAGGTTGCTCTGGAGCCAGTCTTAAAACAAAATAAAGAGAAAATAAATGAGTTGATTAGGAACAGAAAATGGTCACATATCCATATAAAGTTGTGTATGACGTAAACAGGAGGAAGAACTCAGGACAAGAAGTTATACAAGCGCACTGGAGAGAAGTGATTAGCAAAACATAAAGTGCTGATATTTTATACAACGAGATCTTTAGTAAGAGCTAGAACACGATAACTTTGAAACACAATGCTCTTGACTTATAAACAGTGTACAAAGTGAAAGGAAAACAAATTTTAACTAAACATTTTTATACTTATTATCTTCTATATTTCTCACACACAGCTGGGAGCGGCTGCAGCATCTGCTGCAAGCTTAACCTTTATTTAACCACAGATTAGCTATCACAGCTTTACATCACATTACTGTTACCTATTACAGCTCAACTAGAAATAAACTAAATACAGGATGACTAATAGCAGTTCAACCGTATTTTCCACATAACCTAACAATTAAAACTACAACCCATGAATGCATTACAAGGGGAAGGGTGGATGGAATTAGAGGTCAAGCATGGCGAAGCAACAACAAAATGTGCTGACATAACCCCCCACCCCCCACCCACCCCTATACACCTGATTACCCATCATGCCCCCAGCAGTGTGAGATAAAACATTTTCTGCTTCTTTCGTTCCTCAGTACAAGGCTAGACTAGTAGAGGCTCAACATCGTCCTCATATAGCAGCAGGCTGTATAGAAAAGACGCTGACTACGTAAGGCTGATGTTGTTAATAGTTACTCGCCTATTTTTCACTACCACTGTACCACGTCGACTAATATGCATTGAAGGAATCTGTTTTTTTGGTGATTTGTTTTTACGTGAAGTCGTTCCTATGCCGTTAGTCACACCTTAAAACAATACAGTCAACAACAACAGTGAGGAAAAGTTTTAAAAATATCACTGCTCGGAAATGGAAAACAATCTTTTCAATTTTTAACTGTATAAATTTGTGAATAGTTCAGTAGTGTAGTATTACCTTGAAAGACGTGGCTTACGTCTGAGAGCAGACCTTGACCTTGTTTCTTATCTAAATCCAACATAATAGCACCAAAATCTTCAAAATTCAAGAATTCTTTCTCGCCACCTTTGGCAGTAAACATTGATTCTACGAGCTGGTTAAGATTCTCAGAATCTACACTGGCATTAACCACATCCATGAACGATCTGAAGAAGATTATTCGAATATATACACTGTTAGAGTAGAGTAGAGTGGAGTGGAGTGGAGTGGAGTGGAGTGGAGTGGAGTGGAGTGGAGTGGAGTGGAGTGGAGTGGAGTGGAGTGGAGTGGAGAAGAGTGGAATGGAGAAGAGTGGAGTGGAGAGAAAAACGTAGTAGAGTGGAGTAGAGTAGAGTAGAGTAGAGTAGAGTAGAGTAGAGTAGAGTAGAGTAGAGTAGAGTAGAGTAGAGTGGAGGGAGGGAGGGAGGGAGGGAGGGAGGGAGGGAGGGAGGGAGGGAGGGAGGGAGGGAGGGAGGGAGGGAGGGAGGGAGGGAGGGAGGGAGGGAGGGAGGGAGGGAGGGAGGGAGGGAGGGAGGGAGGGAGGGAGTGGAGTGGAGTGGAGTGGAGTGGAGTGGAGTGGACTGGAGTAGAGTAGAGTAGAGTAGAGTAGAGTAGAGTAGAGTAGAGTAGAGTAGAGTAGAGTAGAGTAGAGTAGAGTAGAGTAGAGTAGAGTAGAGTAGAGTAGAGTAGAGTAGAGTAGAGTAGAGTAGAGTAGAGTAGAGTAGAGTAGAGTAGAGTAGAGTAGAGTAGAGTAGAGTAGACTGGAGTGGAGTGGAGTGGAGTGGAGTGGAGTGGAGAGGAGAGGAGACGAGACGAGAGGAGACGAGAGGAGTGTAGTGTAGTGTAGTGTAGTGTAGTGTAGTGTAGTGTAGTGTAGTGTAGTGTAGTGTAGTGTAGTGTAGTGTAGTGTAGTGTAGTGTAGTGTAGTGTAGTGTAGTGTAGTGTAGTGTAGTGTAGTGTAGTGTAGTGTAGTGTAGTGTAGTGTAGTGTAGTGTAGTAGAGTAGAGTAGAGTAGAGTAGAGTAGAGTGGAGTGGAGTGGAGAGGAGAGGAGTGGAGTGGAGAAGAGTGGAATGGAGAAGAGTGGAGTGGAGAGAAAAACGTAGTAGAGTGGAGTGGAGTGGAGTAGAGTTGAGTAGAGTGGAGTGGAGTGGAGTGGAGTGGAGAGGACAAGTAGAGTAAGGTAGGGTAGAGTGGAGAGTAGAGTAGAGTAAATATTTACACACTTCATCATTTTTTTAAAAGCTTCTCGATCGAGTTTGCCATCTCCATTGACGTCGTACATGTCAAAAAATAACTTGAGTTTATCTTCAGGAGTTCCTAAAAACGGAAGAATAAACTTTGCATCAATTTGGTGTGGACGGCAAAAACTATTCGTAGATAATATGGACAGAAAATATCTGATAGGTTGTTAAGATGAGGCAAACAAAAGGTTCAAAAATAAACGTACCTTTTGCAAATATGAACATGATATCCAAGAATTCTCTGAAAGATATATAACCATTGCGATCTTTATCTGCCAGTTGAAACATTTGCTCCACAAAAGGTGAATTAGCTTGCATTGCTAGAGCATCAGCAAACTCTGTTTGGGATAACTCGCACGCAATAATTTCTCGAATTTCCGTTGCACTTAATTTTAAGTTTTTACAGTCTTTGCCACAATCCAAGTCAAACGCCTAAATCAAGAATAATTGTAAATCACTTACGAAGTTTAAGTAGGCTGAAGTAGATCTACTGAAGTAGGCTTATGTAGGTTCAAGTAGGTATAAGTAGGTGTAAGTAGGTCTAAGTAGGTGTAAGTAGGTGTAAGTAGGTGTAAGTAGGTCTAAGTAGGTCTAAGTAGGTCTAAGTTGGTCTAAGTAGGTTTCTAAGTAGGTCTAACTAGATCTAAGTAGGTCTAAGTAGGTCTAAGTAGATCTAAGTAGGTCAAAGTAGGTCTAAGTAGATCTAAGTAGGTCTAAGTAGGTCTAAGTAGATCTAAGTATGTCTATGTATGTCTAAGTAGATCTATTTTACTTACTCTGGCAAACGCGGCTCTAAAAAACTTTTCAAGTTGTTTCTGCCTTGCTTCGCGTGTAACTGCTGTGGCAAAGAGCTCACGGCTTCGTAAACAGTGTTCTTGAATTTCAAGATCTGGGGCTCCTTCTCCAACAAATGTTTTCAAACGCTGAACAAATGTTTCTCTTTCCACTGTGTCATTAAACGTCAAAATCTAAACACAGATAAATTACTTGAGAAATATTGAGAATATTTTTTCAAAAATATCTCGTCAGAACATCTTGATAATAATTCTAAGATCGCAATTCTAGCACACGTGTACATCTTGTGATGTAACAATAATTCTTGGACTCACCAAATCATATTCTCTTTGTAATCTAAGCGATAATGTATTTTGTTCTTTATCGCTTTGTTTTACGGTTGTAATCCATTTCATATGTTTCGTATTTATTATTCGTAAAATTTGATTTCTCTTTGAGGTCACTTTGATCAATGATCCAGAGCCAAGGTTTAGATTGACTACTCGCGAAGATGATTTGTTCTCCCATTCAATTGCTGTAATCAGAAAATAAAATACAGTTACGTAGAACGTTTAGAGATTGGTCTAAATACGTTTTATTTGATTTACCTGTAAATACTGAGCCATCTTCTTTTTGTACTGTTCTCATGCTGCTAAGCTTACGAGACTTTGAAATTTGCTTTTGCCGTTGAGCATTTCGTATTTTGGCAAGGGTATATAAAACACCTATGGCAACTAAAAACAAAGAAAAAGTTGCTCTTGTCTTTGCTTTTGCTACTGTTGACCTTGTTGTTACTGCTGTTGCTGTTGCTGCTGTTGTTGTTGTTGCTGCTGTTGTTGTTACTGCTGTTGCTGTTGTTGTTGTTACTGCTGTTGCTGTTGCTGTTGTTGTTGTTGTTGTTGTTGTTGTTGTTGTTGATGTTGTTGTTGTTGTTGTTGTTGTTGTTGTTGTTGTTGTTGTTGTTGTTGTTGTTGTTGTTGTTGTTGTTGTTGTTGTTGTTGTTGTTGTTGCTGTTGCTGTTGTTGTTGTGACTGCTGTTGCTGTTGCTGTTGTTGTTGTTACTGCTGTTGCTGTTGTTGTTGTTGTTGTTGCTGCTGTTGCTGTTGTTGTTGTTACTGCTGTTACTGCTGTTGCTGTTGTTACTGCTGTTGCTGTTGTTGTTGTTGTTGTTGTTGTTGTTGTTGTTGTTGTTGTTGTTGTTGTTGTTGTTGTTGTTGTTGTTGTTGTTGTTGTTGTTGTTGTTGTTGTTGTTGCTGCTGTTGTTAATATTGTCTTTGCTGTCATCGTCGCTATTTTTATTATTGTTGTTCACTTACATAATGGCAACAATGCCACCAAAAGGAAAGTGAGTGCAAAAGAAATTTCACTTCCACTGAAATAATCGTAAGTCTTCAGTCCAACACACTCTACTTGCTTTACGTTTCTTGATATTTGCACCGGACACTTGGCTGTAACGTAAAACCATTTTTAATAATTTATAGTACTTACTAATAAAAATGTTTGATTAGGAATATGATATTGATAATAGTCATAATATTGATGACGATTTGTTATTGGTGATGATGATGATTATAATACTGATAACGATAAAGATGTTGATTAAAATATTGATAATGATTAAGATGTTGATTATAATATTGTTATAAAGGAGTTGTCAATAAAGTGATTAGTTCGTTCGTTCGTTCGTCCGTCCGTCCGTCCGTCCATCCGTCCGTCCGTCCGTCCGTCCGTCCGTCCGTCCGTTCGTTCGTTCGTTCGTTCGTTCGTTCGTTCGTTCGTTCGTTCGTTCGTTCGTTCGTTCGTTCGTTCGTTCGTTCGTTCGTTCGTTCGTTCGTTCGTTCGTTCGTTCGTTCGTTCGTTCATTCATTAGTCTTTACCATGTGTCACTAGAAAGACATTATCTTGAAGTTGATCACTGGTGATATCTGTGCAGTTAGTGATGATGTCTTTAAATGTCATTTTCTTGATTTCTTCAACTTCTGATTGTTGAAAGTGACTAAAAACAGCAATTGAACAGTACTTGAGAAATAATAGGGAATAGCTATGTGGCAGACATGTATTGGTGTTGTTGTTAGTGTTGTTCGTGCTAGTATTGTTGCCGCCGCTGTTGTTGTCGTTGTTGTTGTTGCCGCTGCTGTTGTTGTTGCTGCTGTTGTTGTTGTTGCTGTTGTTGTTATTGCTGCTGTTGCTGCTGCTGTTTTTGCTGCTGTTGTTGTTGTTGCTGTTGTTGTTATTGCTGCTGTTGCTGCTGCTGTTTTTGCTGTTGTTGTTGTTGTTGTTGTTGTTGTTGTTGTTGTTGTTGTTGTTGTTGTTGTTGTTGTTGTTGTTGTTGTTGTTGTTGTTGTTGTTGTTGTTGTTGTTGTTGTTGTTGTTGTTGTTGTTGTTGTTGCTGCTGTTGTTGTTGTTGTTGTTATTGCTGCTGTTGTTGTTGTTGTAGTTGTTGTTGTTGATGTTGTTGCTGCTGTTGTTGTTGTTGTTGTTGTTGTTGTTGTTGTTGTTGTTGTTGTTGTTGTTGTTGTTGTTGTTGTTGTTGTTGTTGTTGTTGTTGTTGTTGTCGCTGCTGCTGCTGTTGCTGTTGTTGCGGCTGTTGTTGTTGTTGTTGTTGTTGTTGTTGTTGTTGTTGTTGTTGTTGTTGTTGTTGTTGTTGTTGTTGTTGCTGCTGCTGTTTCTGCTGCTGTTGTTGTTGTTGTTGCTGTTGTTGTTGTTGCTGCTGCTGCTGTTGTTGTTGCTGCTGTTGTTATTGTTGCTGTTGCTGTTGTTGCTGTTGCTGCTGTTGTTGTTGTTGTCGCTGCTGCTGCTGTTGCTGTTGTTGCGGTTGTTGTTGTTGTTGTTGTTGTTGTTGTTGTTGTTGTTGTTGTTGTTGTTGTTGTTGTTGTTGTTGTTGTTGTTGTTGTTGTTGTTGTTGTTGTTGTTGTTGCTGTTGTCGCCATCATTAACTTACTTGGTTTGGTTGTAGTTTTCATACCAAAATCTATCTCCATCTCTCAATCGAAGAAATTGATCAACAATAACTTTGTAAAACAATGGTCCAGGACCACTCTTCCCAGACTCCATCATTCCACCAACCCAAATATCAATATTGTTTGCGTCATTGTTATAAAGTTTAGCCATCTCATCTAATACCTAGGAAGAGTTCCAGGAAGATTAACGCAAAAAATTCAAGATTAGAGTATCCAGTGTTACTTGTCATTAAAAGCCAGGTTACAGCCAGTTTACACTGGATAACTTCTCACTGCGTTGTTTGGAATGGCATTGTGATAATCAGTCTATAAATTACATGGTACTCAGTACCTTTTTGGATACCACTGTGTGATCATTATTAATATCCATAAAGTTATCAATAGAGTGGAGTCCGAATGCTTTTCTTGCAGTGTTATAGTCAGGTAGACCATGATCACGACCTCGTTGAATGTTAACTGCCACTAAGTCACGACGTGAATGGTCCAGAGGGCCATAAGAAAATCCTGGAAAACAATTGAAACAGACCAAGAATAAATATATACAATTATCTAAGTATTGACCACGTAATAAGGAAGTTAATAAGGAATATTTTGTAGGGTTCGTTCGTCTTCAAATGTTGA
>OZ036012.1:4592084-4644584 GCA_964035015.1 Corallium rubrum
CACTAAATGTGAATAGTATAGATTTAAGATTTCATAAAAACTCCCCTTTCTCCTCCTCTCCCACTACTTCTGGCATTCTATTTTCCTCCACTTTCCCCCTCTTCATTCTCTCCATCCCTTCTCATTTTTCCATTCTCACTTTTCTTTCTCTCTTTTTCCTCACTTTATCTTTAATTCATCTATTTTACCTTTTCTTTTCCAACTCCCTTTATTCTTTTCTTGTCCCATCCTTTCCACCATCTTTTTCAATAAATCATCTCTCTCTCTCTCTCTCTCTCTCTCTCTCTCTCTCTCTCTCTCTCTCTCTCTCTCTCTCTCTCTCTCTCTCTCTCTCTCTCTCCCTCCCTCCCTCCCCCCTCCCTCCCTCCCTCCCTCCCTCCCTCCTCTCTCTCTCTCTCTCTCTCTCTCTCTCTCTCTCTCTCTCTCTCTCTCCATGTCTCAGTCTCCAACCTCTCCCTCTCTAAACCCCCTCTTCCTTTTTTCTCCTCTTCCCCCTCCCCCCCCCCTTTTCCTCCCTTTTCCTCTCTCTTATATTATATTTGTTTTAATGATGACTTACAATGTACAAGTTGTGCCATGGCAAACAGTAACCATAATCGGAAGGAACACATGTAGGACTATAAAACAATGAAAAACCAATTATATTTTTACTCCTTTAATACTACAATTTTACTCGCAATTCCGTTCCGTAAAAGTATGCTTTATACCTGATCGATCACTGTCAGATTCCTCGCACAACTTCCTGAGTTTCCTGACGTTAATTCTGCGAAGAATTCCTAAACTATTTCTCTTGTTAACCGTCTTGTTTGATCTTAAACTTACAGAGTGTTTAAAGAACCCCATACTTTCCGCCATATTGACTTCTAAATATAGCACGAGGGCAGAGCAGGGGTCTGGAGTCCTGAATATCATCCAACCAATTAGAATTAAGAATAGTGGTTAGAACTAGATCCGGGGGGTCGTTCTCAAGAGAAACACGAAAGGCGCGAAATTTTATGAAAGACAAAAGCACATTTTTAACAAGCTGCATTATCAAAAAGGTTCAAACATTTTCACTAGTTTCTTATTTGAGGTAAATTCTAAATTGTTATTTGTAATACGTGTTTGTTTGAAATAGATTTTAGTTGTTTTTAGACATATTTAAATACCTATTTTAATCAACTATATTAAATGCTTTCGTGCTCGGCTACAGTCGATAACAAAAACAGCCAAAAAAACTTCGTTATTACCAAAAGAGGAATGAATATTGCTATGATAGCAACACGTATCTATGTTTGGATATCTTTTAAGATTAATTTCATTCTTTCTTAGCTAGTTTAGTCGAAGTAAATAAGCTGGTTTTTTCTTGTAAAAGGCTAGAGTGTTTCGTAGGCAGTGTTTTTGACTAAGCAAAGTGAAAAGGTATAAAATGCGGAGGTTTTAAAGACGAAATACTAACGTTTCAAGCAGAACATCAATGAGCCAGTGAAATGTAATGAAGAGCTCAGCTTCAAACGAATTATTTGGTTGCTAAAAAGCTTGGCAGTTCACTCTTTTTATAGTCACATTCGCTGCAAGCGTAGTTAGTCACGTGATAAGCCTAGAAAAACTCATTTCTTGTTATTTAATAATTTTTTCTAACTCACTCATATTTAGTTAAAAATTTCTTTGAATTCTAAACATGCACACAACTATTCTGAGACGTGAGTCGGTGAGTGCTTCGTCCCCAGACGTCTGGAGGGGAGAGGAGCTAGGGGAGGGGAGCTAGGGGAGGGCAGCTAGGGGAGAGGAGCTAGGGGAGGGGAGCTAGAAGAGGGCAGCTAGGGGAGAGGAGCTAGGGGAGGGGAGCTAGGGGAGGGCATAGGGGAGAGGAGCTAGGGGAGGGCATAGGGGAGAGGAGCTAGGGGAGGGGAGCTAGGGGAGAGGAGCTAGGGGAGGGGAGCTAGGGGAGGGGAGCTAGGGGAGGGGAGCTAGGGGAGGGGAGCTAGGGGAGGGGAGCTAGGGGAGGGGAGCTAGGGGAGGGGAGCTAGGGGAGGGGAGCTAGGGGAGGGGAGCTAGGGGAGGGGAGCTAGGGGAGGGGAGCTAGGGGAGGGGAGCTAGGGGAGGGGAGCTAGGGGAGGGGAGCTAGGGGAGGGGAGCTAGGGGAGGGGAGCTAGGGGAGGGGAGCTAGGGGAGAGGAGCTAGCACGGGGGGAGGGAAGCGAAGGGACACAAAGAAGCGTGCGTTTAAATTCGTTACCAGTCTGTTATCAATGTAGCTCACTCGCACGCGCGCTTTTATTGCGTTATGACCTTTATATTATGAGTCGTAACTCGTAATCAGTAGCGGTTAAAATTAGTGCAAGACGCCTGTGGAGGAGGGCCAGATTCTGCAGATGAAAGAGGTCAAGTGATTAATTATCTTAGAGAAGCCAACGCCTGTAGAGGGTTGGTGTTCACTCTCTTTGTCAGAAACAAGAAGCTCTACAGTGATTGGCTTAGAAATGCTTACGCCTATACTGTCAGCCGGATGTCCGGTGGCGGGGCTCTGGATCGTGAAGGGCGTTCATTTCATATCCGGCCAGCTTATATATCTGCATGTTGTACTACAATACTTTCCAACGCTCATCTCTACTGATAATTTAGCTAGGCTTCGTAAGTTTGGGTCGGGAGTTCTTCAACGGCTGTCACTAATAGCTGCATTAAAGTCATGGTGAATCAAAACACTTAGAAGAATGTTAGTCTATATATTTTAAAACTAAAAGTCTTTGTAAAAAGCGGAATTACTGGATATTGTTTCTCCATTATTGTTGTTATCTTAATCAAGTTGGGCTCTTTACTTCAATTAGTTTTGTCGTAGTTTTATATCATCAGTTTTATCATTGAATAACAATGTCGAGACTTTTTAAAGCCGTATTTCACGCCTACTGCAAATGTACGTTGATGAGTTACTAATGATATGAATAAAAAAATGATGGAAACAATAGGGATTAACCTTTGTTGTCTGACCACTGAACTGTTGTATATTTTAATACTCGATGTTGGCTAAAAATTACTAAAACATAACATTTCTACGCTCTTCAAGACGCAAAACATAATCTTCTGACGAATCTAATTCTTACTATATATACCTCAGCACTCGTTTGAAAAAGACAAAGTTCCACTGAGGCTTGAACATATATATTTTCAACAACTTTTTTGAAAGTTTGTACAAAGCTGGATACTCTATTTGCAATCTCATTCTGTGCCCCAACTGTACGTTGGACATATTGCCAGGCGTAATGAAATGAATTGTAATTGCTGAGATCAGGAGTTTGGCACGTAGGTTTGCGCAGAGCTCTTCATCAGAGTAAAACGTTGAATAATTGAACGATTAGTCAGTCAAATTATATATTCTAAACTTTCAACATCATAAAGAACTAGCTCTGGATTTATTAGCGGCAACGTCTGCAATTTGATTTCAAATCAAATCAATTCACTATTCAGAATCCAATTCCATGTAACGGAGCAGAAATGTTCTCTCGTTACTTCAAAATAGAGCTGTTATGAATATTTTCCATGTTGATAACGCGATCAATATGTATTTCTATTGTCTAAAACTGTTTAGCTAGTCACAATAATAGCTGAAGGTAATTAGGAAACTCATCGAGTGTTTTCTTCAAACTATACAGCAACAGTAACTTCGACCAGCATTAACAACACGTTTCAACTAATATGAGAGTTTAGTCGATGTGAGAAATTAAGACTACAACTAATTAGACGTAAAGCTTAAATATTATCTTTCCGTGTTATACTTGTAAATTCAGTATATATAGTTTCAGAATTACTTTTCATGATTTCAATATAAACTGTTCTGCTTACCTCGGCTCCTTGGTCAAAGTTACTTTATACAACTTGCTTCAACTTGTGCTGGTATATGATCTGAATGTGTTTCCAGTAAGGACTGCGATACGATTGAAGGAAATGTTTCTTCTTCTGTGGCTACTTGAAGATGACGTTTCAGCCTAATTACCAGAACACTTCAATATATATATATAGTTTTGAGAATATATTGCGCACAATCCACTAACAATCTATGTGCATGCACGCCTCTAATATCATTAATTGCTCATATGGGTCACATTAGTATAGTATACAATTATGACTTCATCTTTTTAAAACTGTTGTTTTTCATCTATTTATTTATATATTATTTCATTCTTTAAACGTATGTTTCTCTAAGTCATTTCAAAGTTCTTTTAATTTCTGACAGCATCCGGCTTCTAGAAACAAAAATCTTTAGTGGTTCGTTATGATACTTCAACAAAGAAACGAAAACTGTGCATGGCAGCACAGTCGCCTAGCAACAGTGATAAAGTGTCATACACGAAAATATTGCAGGCAGCAGAAAAGAGTATACCGCAAACTGAACTGAAACTGAACTAATCTTATTTATACTGGATAGCTCTATCAGTTAATAGCTAACTGTTCTCCCTAGAGGTCCAGTAAGGGCCACCCCTCATTGGTTTACAGTCAACTCGGCCCACTTACCAACTCGGACCACCAACTCGGCCCAGTCAAGTACTAACTCGGCCCAACGATTATGCCAACTCGGCCCAGTCAAAAATCAACTCGGCCCAATCAAGTGCCAACTCGTCCCAGTCAAAAACCAACTCGGCTCACTTAATAATTTTAAATCCAACAATAAATTTATCGGGCATAGCGGTGTATTTTGCTGGCTAAAATGAAACGTTATCCTTACGACCGAGTTATTAAGTTACTCGCTTAAAATCGGGCGAAAAATAATTTTTTTTCAGAATTCTATATACTCCGTAAGAAATAGAGCAGAACAAGAATACTGGGTTTTGATAGTTTTATTTAAATATGAAGAAGAAAGTAAACATATAATTCGGCAATGAAATGATATTTTCGGCAATGAAATGATGTTTTCGGCAATGAAATATATTTTCGGGCAATGAAATATATTTTCGGTAGTGAAATGATATTTTCGGCAATGAAATGAGATTTTCGGCAATGAAATTATGTTTTCGGCAGTGAAATATATTTTCGGCAATGAAATATATTTTCGGTAGTGAAATTATATTTTCGACAATGAAATATATTTTCGGTAGTGAAATTATATTTTCGACAATGAAATGCTATTTTCGGCAATGAAATGCTATTTTCGGCAATGAAATGATATTTTCGACAGTGAAATGATATTTTTGGTAGTAAAAGATGTTTTGGGCAATGAAATATATTTTCGGCAATGAAATATATTTTCGGTAGTGAAATGATATTTTCGGTAGTAAAAGGTGTTTTCGGCAATGAAATATATTTTCGGCAATGAAATATATTTTCGGTAGTGAAATTATATTTTCGGCAATGAAATATATTTTCGGTAGTGAAATGATATTTTCGACAATGAAATGCTATTTTCGGCAATGAAATGCTATTTTCGGCAATGAAATGATATTTTCGACAGTGAAATGATATTTTTGGTAGTAAAAGATGTTTTGGGCAATGAAATATATTTTCGGCAAGGAAATATATTTTCGGTAGTGAAATGATATTTTCGGTAGTAAAAGGTGTTTTCGGCAATGAAATATATTTTCGGCAATGAAATATATTTTCGGTAGTGAAAGATGTTTTCGGCAATGAAATATATTTTCGGCGGTAAAATATATTTTCAGCAATGAAATATGTCCTCTGCGGAACAGGAATGCATGACATGTATACGTGGGCCGAGATGGCATGCACGTGGGCCGAGTGCTGGGCCGAGATGGCATGCACGTGGGCCGGGTTGGTATGGGCCGAGTTGGTTAATGGGCCGAGTTGACCGGCTTCCCCCTCATTGGTCCAGTGTTTCTACAGGAGGAAACTGGAGTACCCGGAGGAAACCTGCGATGTTTGGTAGAGTCAAACTGGAAGCACTCTTCTGACATGCGGCCAAGGTGAAATTTTAATCAGATAACTGCAGAGAGCAGGGTCGCAGAGGTGAAAGGCACGTGAGCTAACCACTGTGCCACCAACACCCCGTCTAAAGGGGTGTTGACGGCACAAAGCTGCAAAGAAAGTGCAGCTTCATCTTCCTCTCGCGGTCTTCCTGTTTCGTCTGGACAAACTCCTCTTTCACTCACCTATTCGTCTCTACAGTCACACACTGTGGCTCCACAGAGTGACTCGAAGGACGCACCAGCATTGATTGTCCTGCTTCCTGCGGGACAGCGCTTTGTCAATAAGATATGGTGGTAAGTGTAGAAAAACACGAAAACAACTCTTGAACAATCATCCCAAAAAATGTATTATCCATAAACTTTTAACAATGGTTTGGCAAACGTTGTGTTATATAACATTACCTTTAAATGTTTTACATCCAGTTACAATATTATAAAAAAAAACAATCTAAATTTAAACGAGGAATATTCCTTAATGCAACCTAGAAAGTCTAGAAATGACAGTCCAATTTACTTTATAAAATTCGCAAAGAAAAGACCATGTGAAGCAGTACTGATGTGAAGTTACTGTGACATCATTTATATTTGAGCAATTCTTAAAAGAGCAATAAAAAGAAAGGTGTTAAAACAGTCGATTAATTAAGTTAATACTTATTATTAATTATTTTAAAAGATAAGCTTGACAGTTAACTAGTCAGAATCAGACACAGTGCTAAAAAGCGGTGCCCTGTGGCGTTCAAAATATCGCGTTAAAAATGTCGCGTGAAAAATATACTATTGATTCCTGACGAACGAACAAACTCACACACAGAATATAAATTGAAAGTTAGCTGCGCCCGCAAGCCAACTTTCATGGCACTGCAATAATGTACTGAATTTAGAGCGGAGGGTTGCTAATATATGTTAATTTATGTTAATTTATGATATTCATACAGACATATATCTTGAATATCAAATTCACTCACTCTTTTTCTGCACTGTAATGTGGATTGTGAACTTTGACTGAAATTCCTCGTCGAGGTACGTTGGCATAGAGATGTTCGTCATCATCGTCGTCATCAATTTTAACAACCTTCCTTGGTGCAGCCCGGGGGGCACGGGGGTTGCGACGAGTCAGACCCAGACCAGTGCGAGTTCGAGGACGAAATTTCGTAATTGTCTAAAAAAATTAACGACAAAAAATGAACACACTAAAGAAAAAGATCTGTCCCACGACGAGTGGCTAGTGGAAATAATTCCAATTTTGATACTTTGTATTTTCTATATTCGTGCAACGAGAACCAGTGATTTATAAATGAACTATTTTTGTACCTCAACATTGGTGTAAATTTCTTCTCCTTCATCCGCAATTGGTTGCTTGTTGTTCTTGTCTTCTAGTGGTTTTAGTTCTTGTTCGGTTCTCTCAGGTTTGTTTTCGTTTTCATTTTCATTACTTCGTTCTCCATTTTCCTCTTTAGCTTTCACAATAACTACATCTTCAAAGCTGGCCAAGATATCGATGTTAAAGAACGAAGCAGTGGCTGAAGGGTAGTATAAATCTACGACAATGATGGCAATGGCCAGTAAAATACAGCCAATCCCTGGAAAGGAAATAAAATTGAGGCATAAGAATTAGAATTCTAACGATAGTTACGATACTGTTGTTTCATGAGTGGCATGCAAGAATACTGTACATGTATTGTAGTTTAACCCAGTGGCGTAGCCAGGGGGGGGGGGGGCTAGGGGGGCCTGCCCCAACTACACATTTGGGCCCCCAGTCTCCTGAATGTCTGACGCTAAATTTAAGTAAGAACCTTTGCTTCTTTGAAATTTGAAGTTTGTTTCTGTTGCTAATGATAATCGTGATGGTGATACACTGTCACATGGTTTCATTGGTAAAACTGCGCAGAATAACGCTTCCAAGAGCCCTCGGTCCTTTTGACCAGCGTCAGCTCCTTAATTCTCATCTAAAACTGCACCCCCAAATTTTCCGTTGCTCCCCCAAAATTTTGATCCTGGCTACGCCACTGGTTTAACCTACATTTATTGGTGACAAATGAGCATGGTGATTACTGGTGGTGAGAATGATGGTGATAGTAATGGTGGTGATGATCAACACTATAAGCTAGAGTACCTGTGATAAGTGAAAGATAAAAACACCATCCAAAATGTGGTTCTAATTTATCATGAGCGGTAAAAGGAATGACAAGATCAGGTCCCCATCGTAAGGTGCCGTAAATGATATTTCCAATTACGATAACAACTCCTGTGAGTCCCAAGAAGAATGTGGCGTATGAGATAACCACCATGAATAAAATCAATGTAATGAGCCATAGTGCGAAGGCAGTCCTGAAAAGATGATATAGACACAAGTCAATGTAAAGAAGACACTGTACACCTAAGCAATTATACTATACATATACTGTAATGTCTTCGAGCGGTGGAGACACATGGAAAAATCTCATGTTAAGTCATGGTAGTTTAATAATCCAGTGTAGTAAAGTCTTGCTGAACAGAAAAGTTTCCAGATGGCGAATGAACACACAAACTTGCATGTTCTTATAGATGCAAACACGGTCTATATAGATACAAAAGTTGAGTGCTATGTAGGCAATGTTTTAAATAGAGTAAAGTGAAAAGATGGTAAACTGCTGAGAATAGTTTTGATAACGAAATACTGACGTTTCAAGCAGAGCTCTTCATCAGAGTAATGATGTACAATATACAATATTATATAGTAGATACAGTATTATATAGTACATAATATAATATGCATAGCTTCAATGTCTTGATAGAACCATAACAATCATTCAGTTCTTTCTTACCACAGACATATATGAGTATAAAACCCAGCCATTCGGTATGATCTGCCCCATCGGATATTCTCTCCATCTATTGTGAAATATTCTGCAATCCACAAAATGGCGTAGGGAAGTCCTTTGTATTGTGCTCGTCGGAATTCACGATTAATGTTTCCCGCTGAAAGAAAACCATTATTTATTTTATAACTTTTCTCCTATTTGATGAAACCACTAGATTGGTGTGTCCAAACATGGGTCATAAACAGTAACCTTAAATTAAGCTACAGTACATTCAAAAACTATTAAGCCAGAGTAACGTCTCGCCCTGAAGCAGAGAATTATGTATTACAATGCAATGATTTGGCCAATAATGAACTAGGTCAATGTAGTATGGCATAACTGTGGCAAAGATGACCTGGACAAAATCTTACGACTGCAGAAAAGAGCCGCTCGAGTCATTTTAGATGCAGCACCTCGATCTTCATCTGTGAAGCTGTTCAACAAATTACGTTGGATACCATTTTATGATGAAGCCAAGATCTCCAAATGTACTTTGGCTTACAAAAGAATTCAACAAACTGTCCCATCATGCCTAACAAACGCTCTTCATTAATTCTTTGAACGTTTTCATGGCGATAAAGTAATATAAATAAGTTTTGTGGAAACACCACGTAAACTATTTCTTTGCTAAGCTTTCGGCCTGTTGACTCAGGCCTTCATCAGAGCAATGACAACAAGTTGTTGGCTCACGTCATTTATAAACTAAGCAACTGATCAATTAAATCACGTAAGAATACAATGGCGTATCACGTTAATTTTATTAATTAGAAAACAAAATCAAGAATAATTAATTCTTTGAACGTTTTCATGGCGATAAAGTAATATAAATAAGTTTTGTGGAAACACCACGTAAACTATTTCTTTGCTAAGCTTTCGGCCTGTTGACTCAGGCCTTCATCAGAGCAATGACAACAAGTTGTTGGCTCACGTCATTTATAAACTAAGTTGATCAGTTGCTTAGTTTATAAATGACGTGAGCCAACAACTTGTTGTCATTGCTCTGATGAAGGCCTGAGTCAACAGGCCGAAAGCTTAGCAAAGAAATAGTTTACGTGGTGTTTCCACAAAACTTATTTATAAAATCAAGAATGTTCTCCGAATAGGGCACGCCACGTGCTATTTAATGGCTGTCCCTCCTGAGAAATAGTGTGATGTTTGGCGATCTCAATGGATTCTCTAGTTCTTCGCGTGAAGTATTGCTTGTCGCTGGCTAAGAGTGATGACTCTTCCCACTTAACACGATGGTCATACGTCCAAGCGTGTTTGGCAACAGCAGACTTTTCTCAGACTTTTTTTTCTTTTCTTTTTTTTTGTTGCCAAACACGCTTGGACGTATGACCATCGTGTTAAGTGGGAAGAGTCATCACTCTTAGCCAGCGACAAGCAATACTTCACGCGAAGAACTAGAGAATCCATTGAGATCGCCAAACATCACACTATTTCTCAGGAGGGACAGCCATTAAATAGCACGTGGCGTGCCCTATTCGGAGAACATTCTTGATTTTGTTTTCTAATTAATAAAATTAACGTGATACGCCATTGTATTCTTACGTGATTTAATTGATCAGTTGCTTAGTTTATAAATGACGTGAGCCAACAACTTGTTGTCATTGCTCTGATGAAGGCCTGAGTCAACAGGCCGAAAGCTTAGCAAAGAAATAGTTTACGTGGTGTTTCCACAAAACTTATTTATATAAACGCTCTTCAATTAAATAGTACATTACATTCAAAGCCTACACGATACTGTAATTTAAATTTATTATGCCATGCTTTTAAACGTAAGACTGAAGGCGGTAAAACTTTCACAGTATCGACCTGTCAGTTATGGAATGCATTACCCGGATGCATATTAGAAAACTGCCAACAGTCAAAACACTCAGGAACTTCCTCCGAAAGCAGTCTTTTGAGAATCAGCAATTAATAGCACACTTTAACCCATAATCTATTTTGAACTCTCTCTATACGTATTTTAACTCCTAGTGGTTTAATATATAATTGTATATAGATGATATAAGTTTTAATTACCAGATTTAATTATGTGATTAGTTAATTGAGGGTTTATTAGTGCTTTGCATTAGTTAATTAAGTTTATTAGTGCTTTGCACTATTTAGTGTTTACCCTCTGGAAATAAAGGCGTTACTTACTTACTTACTTACTTACTTACTTACTTACTTACTTACTTACTTACTTACTTACTTACTTACTTACTTACTTACTTACTTACTTACTTACTTACTTACTTACTTACTTACTTACTTACTTACTTACTTACTTACTTACTTACTTACTTACTTACTTACTTACTTACTTACTTACTTACTTACTTACTTACTTACTTACTTACTTACTTACTTACTTACTAAATGTACGACTGCTTAATTTGATATTTAGTAATGAACATTGTGATACCGTAGAATCCCGAAAGTAGCGCCCACCCCCCTTACTTTCGGTTTTATCCGCTGTTGGGGGCCACTACTTACGGGGGGCCGCTACTTACGGGGGGCCACTACTTACGGGGGGCCGCTACTTACGGGGGGCCACTACTTACGGGGGGCCGCTACTTACGGGGGGCCGCTACTTACGGAGGGCCGCTACTTACGGGAGGCCGCTACTTACGGGAGGCCGCTACTTACGGAGGGCCGCTACTTACGGGAGGCCGCTACTTACGCAGGGCCGCTACTTACGGGAGGCCGCTACTTACGCAGGGCCGCTACTTACGGGAGGCCGCTACTTACGGGGGGCCGCTACTTACGGGGGGCCGCTACTTACGGGAGGCCGCTACTTACGGGGGGCCGCTACTTACGGAGGGCCGCTACTTACGGGAGGCCGCTACTTACGCAGGGCCGCTACTTACGGGAGGCCGCTACTTACGGGAGGCCGCTACTTACGCAGGGCCGCTACTTACGGGGGACCGCTACTTACGGGGGGCCGCTACTTACGGGGGGCCGCTACTTACGGGAGGCCGCTACTTACGGGAGGCCGCTACTTACGCAGGGCCGCTACTTACGGGGGGCCGCTACTTACGGGAGGCCGCTACTTACGGGAGGCCGCTACTTACGGAGGGCCGCTACTTACGGGAGGCCGCTACTTACGCAGAGCCGCTACTTACGGGAGGCCGCTACTTACGCAGGGCCGCTACTTACGGGGGGCCGCTACTTACGGGGGGCCGCTACTTACGGGGGGCCGCTACTTACGCAGGGCCGCTACTTACGGGGGGCCGCTACTTACGGGGGACCGCTACTTACGGGGGTCCGCTACTTACGGGGGTCCGCTACTTACGGGGGGCCGCTACTTACGGGGGACCGCTACTTACGGGGGTCCGCTACTTACGGGGGTCCGCTACTTACGGGGGGCCGCTACTTACGGGGGACCGCTACTTACGGGGGTCCGCTACTTACGGGGGTCCGCTACTTACGGGGGGCCGCTACTTACGGGGGGCCGCTACTTACGGGGGGCCGCTACTTACGGGGGCCGCTACTTACGGGGGGTCGCTACTTACGGGGGGCCGCTACTTTCGGGTGGTAAAATACGTTAACATACTGTGTGGGAATATTCTTCTTTGTTCCTTCCTATTTACCACATTTAATATGCTTTAGTTTTTCCTTATGCCATTTCAACTCTGACTGTTATACACTTTGGTACGTTGATAGTTGAAACTTAACACTTTCGAGTTAATCAAGCGATGACTTGGGGGCCGCTACTTTCGGGGGGGAGGGGGGGGGCCGCTACTTTCGGGGGGGGGGGGCGCTACTTTCGGAAATTCTGTAGACATCTCAAATTTGTCGCTACTTTCGGGGGGGGGGGGCGCTACTTTCAGGATTCTACGGTATGATAAGTTGTGCGTATACATGTAGTGTATGTGGTAGATTTGCGAGCTTGGTGCCATGTATCTGAGGCATGGTAACGTGTTAGATTGTTAATTTGTTTACTTACCGAATGGGCCAAACCCAATCCTGCCTTGTGCCCATGGCGAGTCCCAATGGAATCGTTCATTATAATCAACCTTCTCTGTAGTGGTATTGTCCAGTTTGATTTCGACAGGGTCACCTTTACAAAGAAACTACTTTTTATAATTTATGCTTTCCCAAATTTTACCCCATTTAGCCCTGTTTTAATTATTTGTGTTGGTTTCAAATACATTTAATTGCTCTGTGTAACCCTACACATATTTTTCTTGATCTTAATTCTCAGATTTAAAGTATTTGCTCTGATGAAGGCCTGAGGCAACAGGTCGAAAGCTTAGCAATAAAAAAAAGTGGTGTCATCACAATTTAATTTATTATTAATTTGAATTTATTAAATTTGCCACTTAACGTGTGGCAGGAGAGAGGAACAGAACTTTCGTCCCAATTGACACCAAACTCCTATGTGTAGACAATTAAGACCTAGGTGTTGATTTTACAGAGGGAGGAAAACTGGAGAACCCGGCGAAAAACCCTCGGAGCACAGGAGAGACCAACTAAACTCTACTCACATAAGTCCCAAGCTGGCGGAGCACGGGGTTATTCCCAAACGGTCACCCATCCAAGTACTAACCCCGTCCGACCGGGCTTAACTATTGGTGAGAGGCAGCGCCCTAACAACACACGCCAACCGTGCTCCCCTTTGTATTAGTCTGACTGTTGTTCTTTACACGCTGTGACGTCAACAACCAATGAAAATGCACATAGAAGTCACGTGATTGTTTAAACAATATCTTTACGACTGATATACACTGATCTCTAAATAAACTGGATAGGCCCTTCCCTATGGCCAGCAGTCAAACCTTTCGTGGCAGTCGCCGCACTGAAGAAAAACAACGAAATTTAAAGGTTTTATAGCTCAGTGACAGAAACAAATACAAGAAATTAACGTCTTAAACCTTATTAAGTACTTCTTGTGTCCTTACATTCGTTTAAATTTTCTTAAAATAACTCTTTTTGTCTATTTTCAATCTACGAAAGCTATGAACTTTAGTGGGAGCCATCTTGGGTAGTGGTCACGTCATCATACAACTGGCACGCAAAATCCCGGCCCAATGGCCCATCCAGTTAACAAATAGATTCCATTTTGCCGTTGTCTGTTCAGTTATAGATGCACAGATGACGTCACAACGTGGTAAGAACAAAGAAATGGCCCACGAGACGCAGTCGAGTCACTGATGTTCTTACCACGTTGTGACGTCCTCTGTGCATCTATAACTGAACAGACAACAAAAAAATGGAATCTATCAAAAAAATGGAATCTATTTGTTTTATACAATAAAAAATAGAAAAATTATGTTTTAACGGACTTATTAAATTTTCCCGGCGAATTTCTGGGGCATTGAAAAAGATAAATCACTTCATCTGACGTGATCCATGATCTATACAAATCAAGCAACGTCATTGGCTCGTGATGTTGCAGTGAGATCCGTGATTGGTTTAGAGAAATCAGACCACGTCAGTGACGTAATCTGTGCATCTGTCCTTTTATAGATCATGGCGCGCTATCGACCAATAAAAACGCACGTACTAGTCAAATTATTGTATAATGGTATATAGAGCTCAGTGGTGATCTACCTTTCAATGTAATGTTCACTCCTCGTAGACCAATTCTAACTCCAATGTGGGCCTTGATTTCTTTCTTTGAGAAAGCTTTGTACAGAGTGTGCGTTTCAATTTCTGATTTCTCCCACTCCATACCAAAGTTAGAAACTACAAAATAAAAAAAAAATGTAAAGAAAACATATGAGTCAAGAATTAGGAATTAGGCTCCCCCGTTGGGTTTCTTGTTGGGCCCAACAGACCCAACGGAAGTTATGATTCGTTCTCAGGCCTAATCTCAGCCCTCGCTCAAAATTAGTATTTTGGAGTTTTCTACTTTTTATACGGATTTTAATAAGGAGGTTAAAATGTTACAATGTCGGACCACGGGACTTTATAATATGCCGATTCGATTGTGCGTATCTACTATCTACTTGGCTAATCATGCTCCAGGATATTATTCAGAAATTGGACAGTGGCGACGCAAAGGTAATTAAGAAATAGAAAACCTACGTATCGTTGGAAGACAATGCAGACTGATATCTTGCGACTGTGGTGACTAATAAATACCCAATATTACTTCAAAAAATCCTCCAAAGTTTATTACATGTAAATAATTCCAGACAGGGTTTATAGTTTCCCGAGTTTGATGTCTGTTGCCATTGAGTCTTGCATATAATTTAAACAGCATAACTTCACAGTCTCGCTATATTTTTAAATTCTATTTTGGTAGTTTACTGTATGTATATTCTTGTATCTTGTCTACTAATTATATCCTTGTTAACTATCATAGTTAATGTTCTTGGGCTTGTTGTAATTTGCCTAATTATGCTGTCGTTTATATACCCTGTCTTGGCTCAGTACTAATGTCCACAAATATTTTTTAAAAATGTACTATAGGGCCAGACTTTTTTTATTCATTGGTTTACGGATTTGACTTAAAAAAAAACTGGTCGGTAGGTCGGGAAAAAATTTAAAAAAACACACTGAGTAATGACAACCAAATTTAATAATCTCTATTTTTAAACTTTAAAAACACAACATATTGATTGTTTGTACACAGTTTTATATACAAAAACTGGAATAGTCGTTAGTGCTTTCTCTTCTTCCCAACTTTTAATGCGTTACGAACAGCTGGTTGTAATCCTTTCACATGGCAGCCAGTGCAAATAGGGCGCACAATTGAATACTCCAATTTGTATTGTGCTCCCCCCCCCTGAGGCATACGAAGTTTTGTCACAGTAACAAAAATATATCGGTGACCAAACGTGTTGTGGATTAAAATACATGGTGTTTCACTTGCTACTCGGACTGCTGTTGTCTGGTTGTTCGTTTCTGATGACTTGATTATTTCTTCAATTCTAACAGCATCTACTTCTCTTTCGGTCATCAAAGCAGAAATAAATTCCCCGATAGTCGTATTTTCATATTTCACTTGTCTCAGCTCTTTAAAATCGATGTTTTTATTTTCTAAACATTTAACTTCTACCTGAAAAAACATGCCTAATCTCCATATGATCTGCAACGATAACATGAGCCAGCAGTACTTAGAGTCTAAGTTCACTTGGTGTGTACTTCATGTCAGAACTCCAAAACTAAAATCGTAAAATTGTTGACCTCCAAATTTTTTATTTTTTTTTCACTTTCTGAATTTTTACGGTCGGCGGATCCGTAAACCAATGAATAAAAAAAGTCTGGCCTAGTCAGAAAAGTGTAACTTATAAATAAACTTTATATACATTTGCAAATTATCAAGAATCTAGTTGAATCATGAATGTTTATAAATATCAAATTATGTTGGAATTACAATATATTTGACTAAATTGAGAGTTATAGTTATAGCCAGGCACACAGTTACTATTTATAGGCTGAAATTAAAATTAAATCTCAAGGGATTCCTAAGAAAAACCTTTTTTGGTTGGAAGTACAAGAATAAATTATAAACCCACTAAACAAAAATGAATTCGATATTAGTTTTGTGAACTGTCAATACTGATTAGAAATTTTGATTGGCCATAATCATGTTTATTAGACATCATGGTGTAAAATAAGAATTTTATTAGTAGTTTTGTGCACAGTAATATGAAGCAATTTTTCTGTCTATTCAAATACAATTGGACATTTTTCACTGCTATTTCAAGGCTGTGAGGTTTTTCTATAACTAATTCTATTTATAATATGCAGTCAAACACCTTCTTAAGTGGACACCCCTTTTAAATGGAAACAGACAGCTTATCTTTGGTTCCAGTGAGCAAATTAACCTCTCTTAATTAAGTGAACAAATCCATATCAAAAGTAAAGTTTTCTTAACCCTTTATGACCCAGGAGGTCTCCAATTGATGAGTAAAATAACAATATCATTCCCATCGGTGCCATTAGAAAAGAAAAAGTGAAATTTAGAAAAAACAAAATTTTGTCTTTGTTAATTTCTATGGAATGCCGTTTGTGTCCGACTCAATAATAATTGTCTGACATATATACAACTTGTTGGCAAATAATGTAGTTGTTGGCAAATATATAAAACTTGTTCAAATATATTCAACTTAATAGCAAATATATACAACTTGTTGGCAAATATATACAATAATTGTTGCATAAAATAAATACAACCTGTTCACAAATATATAAAACTAGCTTGTTGCATAATATATAAAACTTGTTGCAAAATATACAACATGTTTTCTAATATAAAACTTGTTGCATAATATATAAAATTTATTGCAAAATATACACCATGTTTTCTAATATAGAACTTGTGTAATATATAAAATAAAACTTGTTGTGTAATATATAAAACTTCTTGCAAAATACAACTTCAGTTGGTAAAAAAAACTATTTTCAATACCGGTGGTGGTGAAGTGTAAAAAGTTATGGGTGAGTGCTGGAAACGTTAGAATCTATGAGGGTTGGGGCATGCTCTCCCTTAATTATTAAAATCTAGAGTCGTTGAAATACCATTTCCTGCGTTTTGGGGGCAGAGTTCTGAAGATTATAAGACGTCATATAAAATATACAGAAGATAACACATTTCAGTGTGTTGAATATATATTGAAAACTTGCCAGGTATTAAATCTGTGGTGTAGCATGACCATTCTGAGTGGGGGGTGGGGGGAGGGGGGTTACCTCTATTGCCTCTGCTCCTCACATTACCGACCTTTCCGAAAAGTAGGGAGGGGTGACAACAATGTGAGTGAAAGGGTTAAAATCCGTTGTCCACATCCTGATTTAGACAATAAATCGTCTAGTAATCATACGTCTTCTTCCTTATTCCAATTTACTGGAAGCAGCCTGGGAACAAGCTACGTCAACCCACATCTATTAAGCAGCGGACTATTAGAAAAGTAATAGGGGGGGGGGCAAAAAATCGTGCAGGAATTTGAATGGAAATAAATTTGTGCACAAAAAAATAATAATCCTTTAATTGCACACTAACTAAGTAATACGAGCAACAAATTGCTGCAACATTGTTGCGTTGCAAGTCTAACAGCGTTGTTGCATATCTTACCACCCAGCTCAAACATTGTCATGCAACAAAATTTTGTTGTTGCAAGTTGAAACAGCATGTTGCAGCAAGTAGAACTAGCATCTACTTTTTTCAACAATTTTTTTCAATTTGCAACAACAAAATTTTGTTGTGTGACAATTTTTAAGGTGTGTGGTAATACGTGCAACAATGCTTTTCAATTTGCAATGCAACAAAGTTGCATTGAAAGTTGAAGAAAAATGTTGCCTGTATTACATAGCCCTTTAAAGCTTGGAGCTTTCCCGTTGACGAGTAAAATCGTCTGGTGTTAGGCAGAGTAAAATAGTAGTCGTTCTCAGGTCTCAACTGGGCTAGCCTTAAAAATCCTAGAAAAAATCTCGCACGAGCAATCCCCTTCACTTTGCTAATGGTCTGCCCAGTCCAGGGTGCCTGGCCAGTGTCCGACCCACCCACAGTGCCGCCTTACAGAGCCTTCACCGTGCATACAAACTCTGAGATAATCACCGGAAACAGGAAAGCCTGTTGGCGCTTCAAAAGAAGCCGCCTTTATCTAGCCAATCAAAACGCTTCCTGGTTATGCATTATATATCTCAGAACCTTGTGGATACGATATTAAGCAGATAAGGGCCTAGGTGCAAGTTTGACTGAGGGGGCTGGCAAGAAAGAGGGCGGTCTTCAAATAATTTTCACAGATGTTGATTAATGCCATAATACCCCCTTCAATATAATTAACATTTGTAAATGTTAACTAAAGATAATTACCACATACAGCTGAAAAAGTCCACCTTCATGCGTAATTTAGTGAGCTAATTACAACAATTACTAAAAAAGCCCAAAAATTTTACTAAGAGTTTATATTAATTATTAAAATTGTTTATCTTAGTTGTTAATATTTTATATTAAAAGTGTTTAAATTGTTTATAATTGTTTAAAAAATTGTTTTATTGGTTTGAAAGCATGATTTATTGAAATTCTAACAATCATGTAACATTGTTGTTAAATACCCGTATATCTGCAGGAGGGTCAGGAAGGGCTACAGCCCCATCCCCCGTCTGGAAACCTTTCCCCTCCCCACTCCGCCAGGGAAAAATTAAATATTTGTTGGAAAACATAGTCGAAGAAAAAATTGGCTTGAAGTGAACTGGTGAAAGGTGTTGTTTTTCTACACGCAACAATAAATGCATTGCACGACAACTAGTATCTTATTTAAGAGTGAGGATACAGGAAATCGATAAACCAATGCCATAGTAATTTGGTGCAAAACTTATAGCTAGCCATATTAGGGTCGTTTATACGAGCCGATAAGACGCGTCTTACACAAGACGCGAACTGACCAACTTATACGGCGTTTGAGGCGCGGCTTGTGTAACATATCTTTTATACGAGTGTTTTGCGTCTTATATAAACCGCGACTTATAAAAATTATCTGTATCCAAATTATAAATCGCTATACAAAACTCTAATTCATTGATGAGTATAATAACTATTTGTTATAATAACTATGCTTTCTGTATTGTTGCAATTATTTTCATCTCAAAACCCTTGGCACTTAAGACCATATTCCAGAGGGGCGTGGCCAAAGACCTTCAAGATTAGCAAAATACTCCCTTGGCATTTTATACAAATTGTACCATCTTAATCAAGTCTTGCAGTCCTGTGCGTGACATTTAAGTAGAAACATTCGATCATTTCCATTTTCTAGTATTTTTTTCTAATTTGTCAAAAATTTAAATTTCTCGGCTCCCCCCCCCCCCCCCAAGTAATAGATAGTTGTTCTTTTATGTCTATAACTCAACATAATGTCTTAAAGTGCCTATGACATGAAAAAATGAGTATGGCATTTTTTACACAGACTGAAAGATGTTCAGGCAAATAATAGTCTCAGAAAGTTTGGCGTAATTCTGATGAATATTTTTCGAGTTACAGCGCGTTGAAGTTGCCAATTTTGCCATATTTTCGAATAAAAAGTACGAAAAGTCTGGGACCGAGTTTAGGCCGCGATGACGTAGGCGTGTGGACTCATCGTAAATTTCACTGTGATGATACAGGTAAATACAGCAAGATAGGGCTTTGGAAAACGAGTCAGAAAACGAATATTTTGTTTCGCCAGCTACTATAGAAGACGAAGAATAAAATAATATGATTAAGCAGCAGTTTTTGGTTGATGCTGATAGTGGTGAACCATCAGATCATGATGCAGTCGAGAGGCGATCGTCGATGAGGTTCGTCGATGATGCTACATTCCTTCGGGAAATATTGTCCAAAGATTTGGCAGTGTTACAGTTAATAGTAAATTATTCTGAATATTGCCGAGTATTAACAAAACGAATAGAACTAAAACAGCAATATTTTCTATTCTATATGTTTCTATTATATATAATATACAATATATTCACACATCATATCTCAAGCCAGTATTCACGTGTGTGGGTCTTAGCTAGATTCCCGTAATATTATAAAGCAAATAGTACTGCGGATAACACAAAGTCTTTAAAATGCGCAAGCAAAGATGTGACGTGAGTCAAAAGTCGGGACGATACCTAGGCAAATGATTTTTGTACATCATACATAATTTCCGTTCCGTTCTTCTGACCTCGCTTTCTCAGTGAAACCTGTCCAAAATTGCTCTGGTGCATGCGAATCATTTTTCGGCTGATCTATACCACAATATCGTCCTATCGAAGGCTGGGTTTGGGGCATAGTCCATAATCATAGCGGCGAAACATAATCTTATATATTTTATTGGCCGTTCCCTAAAATATACTATTCCACCTGATTGTTGTGATATACGAAACTTCGATCAGTACGACATTTATAGTTCGAGTCGTCTAGCGTTACAATATCCGCTCTGGTTCTTGGTCCTATTATTATGACTAATTTGTTCTGAGTTACTGTTTATATATCCCACATTTCAGCGACTCATGCAATTTCAGCTGGTTTGTTCAATCACGATATAATTTGCGCAGGCGACAAACTGTGTTGGTCATGCATTCGCGTGCCAGACCCTTGTTTAATAACCAAATACTTAATATTACTAGCCTGCGTGCAGACGTTCACTCCCCGCCCCAATATGTAAAGAAACTCGCGCTAGAGATTAAGTTGAACATATATGCATGGCTCGAATGCGGACAACTGTACAGTAAAATAGTGTATACGTTCAAGGCCAACATTAACATTACTAAAGACATCTTATTTGTAGTGAAAACCAGTTCTCTGTAACATGACTGATAAACTGATATCTAAGTGATTATTGTTATAGTAATATAGTATAACATGAATATCAGAGCCCAGCAAATGACTTTGAAACAAGACATAATAAAAAGAAAAGAAAATTTATTTGCTGACGTTTCGTTGTTACATCACAACATCTTCAGAGCATTTAAACTATATTACAGTTGGTTCACTATATATACTACAAAGATATACTGGTTTAAAATTACAAGAACGGTTACAAAATTTAAAGTTCAAACGGACAAATGAACATCAAGAACAGACAACAGAGATTGAATATCAATAACAGACAACATACTAAAATAGATCAAGAGGAGTTGATCTTATAGTGGCATTAAGAACTGGATTAAGTTTGGAGATTAGAAGGCTTTCACGTATAAGTAGATCATATTCAGAAATGCCAGATGAAAGTATTTTAAAGTCAGAGGAGGAGACAGTGTGTTTGAGGAGATGTTTATGTGCAAGTATACTTGACATAGTTGATACAGAGCGATCCTTTCCAGTCAAAGGCGAGATACCCATATGCTCTGAGATACGTGTGTGAATATGTCGGCGTGTTTGGCCAATTTGTCCGTTTGAACTTTAAATTTTGTAACCGTTCTTGTAATTTTAAACCAGTATATCTTTGTAGTATATATAGTGAACCAACTGTAATATAGTTTAAATGCTCTGAAGATGTTGTGATGTAACAACGAAACGTCAGTAAATAAATTTTCTTTTCTTTTTATTATGTCTTGTTTCAAAGTCATTTGCTGGGCTCTGATATTCATTTTTAAATTGCGTTTTCCGCCTGGTGTGTCTATCGCTACAATAGTATAACATACTAACTTTTAGCAAATACCATGACCAGACCGACGATAAAATTGCACAAAGATTGCACGCAAAACAATGTAATTCTTAGACCAACATTCTACCCTCTATAATGGTTCTGTTCACGACGTTGCTGCGATCACTTCAACATTTTTACGGCGACGACGTTTATTCGAACGCTTGATCAAAAAATAAACAAAACGTTTTTGCTTGACCTAACTTCACTCTTACTAGGAGTGTTTATACTCGCGATTCAATGGAAAAATGAATATCCAGAGGTCATCAACACATCGGTAATATAGAATTTCACTATAACGCTAAAATAAAGTTGTTTTATTCAGAATCATAGCCATCCCAATTTGCTCAAAAACGGCTAATAATACCTGTTATTTTGTTTAGTCAACTTGAGATGTGTCCACACGCCTACGTCATAAGCCGGTCTGACCGCGCGATGGAATTTCGCACTCTTCGAGTCGTTTCAGGTGAACTTCGAAGAGTCGTTAGTTCGAAAAATATGCGACAAAATGATGCCAAATTTCGTGAGATTACCTTTCACAGGTATATCTTTCACTTAATACAAAAAAATCGTATACCATTTTTTCATGTCATAGGCACTTTAAACGAAATTGGCTTCAAAATCCACATATAATCAGTGATAACTGCCCATATATAGTGGCACGAAACTGGGAGACCACTGACCATGTCTATTTGATAAATATAACAAGGTGCTGAGATCTAACCAAATTTTGGCTTTCGACAGTCTTGATTTTTGTGCATCGGACATATCCGAAAAATGTCAGGACAATGATACAGCATCCATGAATTTGGATCCTTCAATACACTACATGTTTGTTCAATTTCAGGCATTACGTATATTACACAACAAGTTCTATATTAGCGAACATGGTGTGTATTTTGCAACAAGTTTTATATATTATGCAACAAGTTTTAAATTAGAAAACGTTGTGTATATTTTGCAACAAGTTTTATATATTGCACAACAAGTTTTAAATTAGAAAACATGTTGTATATTTTGCAACAATTAAGTTTTAGATATTACACAACAAGGTCTATATTAGAAAACATGGTGTATATTTTTCAACAAGTGTCATATATTACGCAACAAGTTTTATATTAGAAAACGTGGTGTATATTTCACAAGTTTTATATATTACACAACAAGTTTTATATGTTTGTGAACAAGTTGTATTTTATGCAACAAGTTGTATATATTTGCTAACAAGTTGTATATATTTCCTATTAAGTTAGATATATTCGAACAAGTTTTATATTATTATTTGCCAACAACTACTATATATTTGCCAACAAGTTGTATATATGTCAGCCAAGTATTATTGGTATAAACGGCATTCCATAATTTTCACTCGAATTTTCAAGTTGTCTTTTTCGATTTCAACAAATGAAATCACAAAACGCCGTTTGTTTTTTGCGATTCCAACAAATGAAATCACAAAATGACGTTTGTCTTTTGCAATTTCGACAAATGAAATCACAAAACGACGTTTGTCTTTTGCTATTTCGACAAATGAAATCACAAAACTCCGTTTGTCTTTTGCGATTTCGACAAATGAAATCACAAAACTCTGTTTATCTTTTGCGATTTCAACAAATGAAATCATAAAACGACGTTTGTCTTTTGCAATTTCGACAAATGAAATCACAAAACGACGTTTGTCTTTTTGCAATTTCGACAAATGAAATCACAAAACGACGTTTGTCTTTTGCAATTTCGACAAATGAAATCACAAAACGACGTTTGCCTTTTGCAATTTCAAAACTCCGTTTGTCTTTTGCGATTTCGACAAATGAAATCACAAAACTGCGTTTGTCTTTTGCGATTTCAACAAATGAAATCACAAAACGTCGTTTGTCTTTTGCAATTTCAAAACTCCGTTTGTCTTTTGCGATTTTGACAAATGAAATCACAAAACTCTGTTTGTCTTTTGCGATTTCAACAAATGAAATCACAAAACGACGTTTGTCTTTTGCTATTTCAAAATATTGTTTATCTTTTGCTTTTTCGACAAATGAAACACTAAAACGGCACTTTTTTTTGCAATTTGGACAAACAAAATCTCTAAACAGCATTCTTTTGCAAAACGCTCTTTTGCTTTTGTTATTTGAGCCTCCTCGGCTTCCATACTTGTTTGATCTGTTGGGTCTGTTGGGTTTGTTAAAATTCGTTGGGTCTGTTGGGTCCGTTGGGTTTGTTAAATTCGTTGGCTCTGTTGCGTTTGTCGGCTTGTTTGATCTGTTGGGTCCGTTGGGTCTGTTGGGTTTCTTAAAATTCGTTGGGTCTGTTGCGTCCGTTGGGTCCGTTGGGTTTGTTAAATTCGTTGGCTCTGTTGCGTTTGTCGGCTTGTTTGATCTGTTGGGTCCGTTGGGTCTGTTGGGTTTCTTAAAATTCGTTGTGTCTGTTGGGTCTGTTGCGTCCGTTGGGTCTGTTGGGTTTCTTAAAATTCGTTGTATCTGTTGGGTCCGTTGGGTTTCTTAAAATTTGCTGTGTCTGTTGGGTTTGTTGCGTCCGTTGGGTTTGTTGGGTTTCTTAAAATTCGTTGGGTCTGTTGCGTCCGTTGGGTCCGTTGGGTTTGTTAAATTCGTTGGCTCTGTTGCGTTTGTCGGCTTGTTTGATCTGTTGGGTCCGTTGGGTCTGTTGGGTTTCTTAAAATTCGTTGTGTCTGTTGGGTCTGTTGCGTCCGTTGGGTTTGTTGGGTTTCTTAAAATTCGTTGTGTCTGTTGGGTCTGTTGCGTCCGTTGGGTCCGTTGGGTTTGTTGGGTTTCTTAAAATTCGTTGGGTCTGTTGGTCCGTTGCGTCCGTTGGGTCCGTTGGGTTTGTTAAATTCGTTGGCTCTGTTGCGTTTGTCGGCTTGTTTGATCTGTTGGGTCCGTTGGGTCTGTTAAATTCGTTGGCTCTGTTGGGCCGTTTAATCTGTTGGGTCTGTTGAATTCATTGGGTGTGTTGAATTTGTTGGGTCCGTTGGTTTCGTTAAATGACTAAGTTCGTTAAATTCGTTGAATCTTTTGGGTTTGTTGAATTCGTTGGGTCTATTGCGTTTGTTGGGTTTGTGGAGGCCGTGTTGTTGAAGGTTATAGAGCGGAGGTCAGTGCCTAGCCCTAGTGTGGTAGAAAACAAAGAAACAGCTTGGAGTAGCGCTGCTGAGTATTTCGTAGTTCTTTCATTTTGCCATTTGCCAAATACGGTCTCTTTTGAACAGATTAGAATGAAGAAAAATAACAGCTGCGTTCTTTCAGTTTGGATGGTGTTTACCGATGCATGTGTCAAATCTGATCAGTTACCATGGTGATCCAAAACTTTTATACAATGCAAGCTCTAAAAATTCAGAGTTAACTCTCTTCTAAAAAAAAAAAGCGGAGTTCAGATGTTTACTGAACTTTTGAAATCTCGTTGGGTCTGTTGGACCCAACGAGAAACCCAACAGAATTTGCTGTTCCTAAATCGCGCCCGGTATAAAAGAAAAAAATGACCAAAAATGAGAAATGTGCGAGTAAGACTTTAAAAATAGATATGCTGATACTCCGCTTTCTTAGTCATAATATAATGTTAACTTGTAACTTGTAACACATATCTATTGCATAGTAGTGCGTTGCCTCTCACCCCTGAAGTTAAGCACGGTTGCATGGGGCTAGCACTAGGCGAGGGCCATTATATCTATTGCATGGTACTGTAGCCTCTCACCCCTGAAGTTAAGCACGGTTGCATGGGGCTAGCACTAGGCGAGGGCCATTATATCTACTGCATGGTACTGTAGCTGGGAGGAATGAGTGACACAGTTAGTGCGCTGCCTCTCACCCCTGAAGTTAAGCACGGTTGAATGGGGCTAGCACTAGGCGAGGGCCATCATATCTATTGCATAGTACTGTAGCTGGGAGGAATGAGTGACACAGTTAGTGCACTGCCTCTCACCCCTGAAGTTAAGCACAGTTGAATGGGGCTAACACTAGGTGAGGGCCGTCATATCTATTGCATAGTACTGTAGCTGAGAGGAATGAGTGACACAGTTAGTGCACTGCCTCTCACCCCTGAAGTTAAACCACGGTTGAATGGGGCTAGCACTAGGTGAGGGCCATTATATCTACTGCATGGTACTGTAGCCTCTCACCCCTGAAGTTAAAGCCCGGTTGAATGGGGCTAACACCAGGCGAGGGCCATTATTAGGGTTATCACTATCGAAGTATTGGCAGTATTGCCATATGTTACACTCTCAATAAAGAATGTCGCTTTACCTTTACCTTAGACTAGACACATTTAGCTAAACTGCCCTATTACCATACAAGTAGATACCCCCCCCCCCCCCCCCATATACCGACGGAAGTAATTAATATTCAGGATGGTGACTAACCATGGTGACAAACGGAGTAACAGGATAATAGGCCATGATTGGGCAAGACTACTAGTGCACATGAGACTATTATTATGGAATATGAAACCTATGCGAGTATATAGTTTATACGCGTTTAATATTTAGCGTTTCACTCTGTATATAAACATTCAGGTTTAGTGCTCAAATGTAGTGGCAAGAGTTCTTCTGTGAATCGGTAAATTGTAAAATAATCAGTCGCTTAATATTAGAATGGGGTTTCTGTTAAAACGCGTATAAACTATATACTCGCATAGGTTTCATATTCCAATATAATATAGTCTCATGTACACTACTATAACTCCGTTTGTCGCCATAGTTAGTCACCATCCTGAATATTAATTACTTCCGTCGGTATATGGGGGGGGGGGGGGGGTATCTACTTATACACCTTGGTAGTTGCTCTCGTACTCACGTATTATCACCGCTCCAATGAATAAGGTGACCACAATACGGATAGCGACATACAAACGCTGAAACACACACAAGAAAGAAAGTATATAGTTTCTTAAAATTTTTACTTTATTTTCTTATTCTCATTATGCTCATTCCTGTGTCATATTCTTCTTTTTTTAGTCATCCAATCTCAAACTTCAAGACAATAAAAGAACTATCCATCAAATGTAGAAGCTAACATGCGGCGCTTATTGGGGTTGCTAGTCATGTTGCATCCAAATTACTGTTTTGTTTGGTAAGTTACTGTATTTCCTAAAATAGACCAATACGTGTCCACACTTTCCTAAATGAAGAGCCCTTTCATCTTCTCTCATTTTTCTAGTCTGGCTATATAAGCACTGCTTTGGATGTGCAAGACAGCTGACTGTTTTAGGTTAAACAATCTTCTTATTAAGCAGATTGAAAACCTAAAACAGTCAGCTTGCACGTCCATGTTGTGTTTTTCAGTTTGGTAGAATGATTTCTCCCTTGAAAAATAAACCGACCATGTTGGTTAATTTTAAAATATATAATTAGTGCCCTCCCATTGTTTCATCCAAAAGTCTGAGCGTTTATTTAAAAAAATGCGATATTCCGTGGCAGTGAAGTTGTCGCGCTGCGCTCCTGTGCCCCTCTTCCCAACTAGTATACTAAAGGGTGGTACAGTGAACAGTTTTTACTGACTCCCCCCCCCCTCTCAGGTTATACAATAATAACAACGACATCCTGAAAACTATGGACTTGATTCAATAATATAAAGATAGAAAAACGTGTGCAAGTCTATCGCACTGCTACTTGCAGCTACTGTATACAAGGTTCTTGTATTTGCTTTGTCCCGAGATGAGTGTGCAATAACGATCCAATACTACGATTGCACAATAAGAGTCTTGTTTTATTATTGACTGAAGCCTTGATAAAGCAAATATAGTTCCGCAGTCCCAGACAGGAAGTACTTAGATCACATATCACATCCAGGCCCCGTTTACACTAGAGCAAAACTTATCCGGATTCATATTTCATCCTCATGGGAATAAAAAACAATGTGAATCTGGATAATGTAATAAAACTAGCGTGCTGCGTGGGCAGTAGACTTTCTCAAAGTCCTTTTCAAACATTTTTCACCTTTCGACATTTTTGACCTTTCGGTTCCTCGTTGAAAAGGACTTTTCCCACCTGCAGCGCGCCAAAATTCACCGGTGAATTTTTCCACCGGTGACGTAATTCGGGAAGTAATTATATTCAAGCTAAATTGCTAATGCAAGTGCTATCTTTGGAAGTTGGAGTTAAACAGACTCTTGAAAACGTTTTAGTAGGGGTAGAACCACTTTCCATTGCATGTACGACAACCCAAAACACGTCAAAACAGGGCGATGTACATTTCAACGATTTCCCGCCAGAATATTTAATTAGATTCAAAAACCTGCAAGCGAAACAAGTCCGCCTCTTTCCTCCCGCTTTTCCGCTCTCCCGCCTTTCCGCTCGCCCGCAAAATCTAGCGCTAAGAGGCGCACTTGGAGCAAGTCTACGTAGGCAGTGTAGAAACAACAATCGAAATATAGTAAGGTTAGATATACTGCCGAAACAGCGAACGTAGGAGTCTAACGTTTCGAGCGAAGGTATTCGTCAGAGAGAAACGTGAATCCGGATAGTTTTTCTCTAGTGTAAACGGGGTCCTTGTCTCCTGCATGCCACTCGTTCATTTCGAGCTCGTTTTCTCCCACAATGCTATTTGAACCTACAACCAGTGACAAAATGCCTTGGTTTGGGACACTTCGTATTTGTAATATCACTTAAGATCCAGAGTGCATTCCATGTCAACCCCACGCCGAAGATAAGCCACGGGTGTTCAGGTGCTGCACCAAGGGAGGTCAAGATCTCACGCCGGCGCCGGCACCACCCACTGACTTGTATAGTTGTATGGCTGTATATGTGCGCCAACCGCAGTGTGATTGTGCACCAGCACGCCGAGCACTTTTGAAACTCACGCCGAAGATCTTCGGCGTGACCTACATGGAATGCACCCTGGCTTAAGATAGTTTACCGTAATACAGTACATACCCTGTTCTCCGTTGTCGTTCGTTTGAACAGAACCAGCTGGTCAGGGAGGAACATACCCCCTTGGCCCAAATAAGGGACAGTTCAAATGTCAATGTCAAAACAATATTTCACTAAGTGTAGACAGTAGTCAATAAAAAGATACGAGTTGATGTCAAGTTTCTTTCTCACACTGGGTTGCCATTTGTTCTGATGCCGCAAATTGGAGCTTCTAATTGGGTTTTGGAAATTATTCGTACTGGCTACGCGCTACCGTTTGTTGAGGAACCACGCGGCGCCATCATAAATCAGCAACGAACAATAACAATTTCGTAATAAGCACCGAGATTGAACGCTTGTTAAAAATCGGGTGTATTACAGAAGTCGCAAGTGACAATGTATGTATCATATCACCTCTTGGCGTGGTGTAAGAACCGACTTATTCTCGATTTACGCTTTGTGAACAGTCTCCTTAAAATCTTACCCTGGCCCCCAGTGTGAGAAACACCTTTCTCGCTTATTTCGTAAACTCAGAACAGCGAGAAACTCCAATTATTTTTGCTTTATATTAAGAAATAAGAAGACAAAGGACAGTGTTAGAGCTTCTCAAACAAATTGATATTTTTTTTCTGAGAAAATCGCGAAATTTGCTAAAGGTTACTCTTTTCTCCCTCAAAAGATTGCATAATCGTTAATCAAAATATTCTTCAGCTATGTCAAAGCCAAATTTTGCAACAATGCGGAAACTCATATCAATGATAATCAGGAAATCCTTCAAACACATGATATGGTATTTCATACACGTGCAATATTCGAAAACAAGGAAATTCGAAACAAGTTTTCAAACTTCCGGCATACCACTTTGCTTTTTAATATTTTTGTTTTAAATAATGAAATCAATTTTTAACACAATTATATTTCATTGGTGCTGTCATATATTCACATCAATTTTGTGGCGTTAACGCGGACGTGATTAAAAAGACGATTATCTAAAACACTGCCTTCACAGTACTCTATATTTGTATACCAATACCATGCCAGCCCAAAATAATTACCTCGAAATTCTTAGTATTTTATTATTCCTGGAACCTGACAATGACCACTTTTAATAGTTTTTGTTTTTTATTAAAAAATCTTTTACAGTATGGTAGATATCGTGATACAGTCCTAAGGCATGCGCTAATTGGTGCGGGAACCAAGGAGGCTATTCTCGTCTTGACGTAGCCAACCAGACACAAAGCTGTGCTTTGAAATCGAAAACGATGACACCATTATAGCCACATTAAAAAAATTCTTTATTTCTTTTCAATGATATTAAAACGTAGTCTAGAACTAAATAAGCTTTGTTTGCAAATATTACATTATGATTAAATTTGAGAATCATGCAGTTGAATAATCACTGTCACTTAATTTATGTTTGGTATGTGGGAGGACAATCAGAATATTTGGTTATACAAGAGTATAGAAGAACACTTCACCGCATTCATTCCCTGCATTAAATGATATCTACAAATAAACTTTAGCTACATGCAGTTTAGTATTATAAACTATATATTCTTTAAAACAATTTGCAGCCATGCATCGGGCGGCCAACATGTCTTTTAATATATTCATACACGGTATTGGATTAACTAACTTGAATGATAACTATACAGCTTGCATGGTTTTATCAGTTTGTTGTCCTAGCGTAACTTGGTTGTGATCTCTCATATATTAACAACTCTAGATTAACACAATACCTCTTTATGTCTGAAGCCAGGCAAGACAAGTAGGAAAGATAGAGCGAGTAAAACAAACGCCAGTACTAATCCTGCTTCGAGGACATCAACAGTAACAGCCGTTTTATTAGGACCATAGTAAGTATGTAGAGGTTTATCACGGAAAGCATCGTATAAACCCATCTTCGTCTTTCAACTACCAACACTCTTAATTCTGGAAATAGACAAAATTGAAACTGATAAAAGCGCCTGCGTACACTAAAGAGATTTGAAGGCGTTGTTGTATTTGTGTGATATATAGCGTGACTAATAACCCCGCTGCGTTGGTTAATTATAATTCCTGATAGCGTTTGATGAACACAACTCAAGTTCTATACTAAGAAATACAGCATTATAATCAAAAGTTCTACCTTACCTGTAGATCTGAGAGTTCCTGGTTGTGAAAGTGTGAATTTCCTGGTAGCGTGGTGGATGTGTCACTGCTTGTCAGGCGTATTTTGATAAACACACAATACTATTGGTCTAGAATTGCAAATCGTGACGTCTTACGTATCTTCACAATCACCCACCTTGGGTTTCAGTTCTTGGTAAATCAGTTGACGTTTGATGCTCAAGTTTACTATTGCAAATTGAAATCATTAAACAAGAGTTGTAAAGTGATTGTTACTTGAGATTTGTAAGCTATGGTGTGTGGCGTAGTCAAGTGCGTTGTGTTTACTTTATTCATCGCTTGCTCTTCTTCGCAGACTACGTCTATTGGTGAGTAGCATTAATAGTTTTTTGAACCGGAAGCAAGGGTAGTTGTGATGATTTTCGGATTCTTCCATGATCAAGATTCTTAAAATCTTTGACTAAAAGAACAGTTTAATACATCTAAGCACATGCCTCGAAGAAAGCAATGAAAATCGTTATGGATAAAGCATGTTGACCAATAATGCTGATCATGTTACGATACACTCATACACATCCCTAAGCGGTTCAAGTTATTCTCGGCTGCACTCCTGTCAGGCAAGTCTTCGAGATTGGAGCAGATTGCAGCTATAGCGTTCATGGTTTTGTTTTTTATCATCTCTCTGACTATATATGCCGTTATAAACAAAAATTCTTGATCAAGAATTCCTTCTCCACCTTGCCCCCTGGAAAGCAAGGTGTTGTCTTTTGACTTTTGATACATACATATTGTTATTCAATTTAATTTACTGCCCATTTCTAGCCCAGTCTTCCTTTGAGGTAAAGTCTTCTGGCGTTCACCAGAGGAGTATTAGAAGTTAAGATGTTTCCTCGGAAAGAATGTGATTGAGCTAGTATCTTTACCCACATTCTTGTCCAAGCACGATTCACGCGAGCTCGCCTTGTCTTGGTTTCCGCCTTCACCAGACCTAAAATTATGAAAGACCATTTGGGCTGGAATAGATCTTAATTGACGCTCTCTTAATAAGGTGCTAATATTGTTTGTTGTGCTGTAAAAGAGGTTTACTGAAAAATATATCTGCATTACGCCTGTTGTGAAATTCTTGAGGCAATATGATCACTGGATCATATTTATTACGCATTGCATGGTGTAGGGCTGTCGCTATGTGTCGCAAGAGACTCACCGGATACTGTCGAATCTCAGTCAACCTAGCTTGTTGTCTCAGCTGGTGACTTCAGCTTGTGAGCACAGCGGCCAATATTGAAATATATGCGGATACATTGTTACTCCGTATCATATATGAGACATTAAGACTTGAGTTACATGCGAAGAGTCTTATTAATGACAGTTAGTACTTGTTACGACTCATTAATCCCGGTCGTAAAAAGGTGGGTATTAAACTGCCGAAATTAGTTTTGATAAGAAAGTAATTATGTTTCGAGCAGTGGCCTTCATAAGAGTATTAGAAAATGTACGTATAAGCAGTGTTTTCGATAGAGCAAAGTGAAAAAATCCCTAGAACATGCTATGTAATCGAGTGATATATATATGGTATATATGATATTGAGCACTTTCCGACATTTCGTGAACAAAATCACACGTGCTCGTTTGTATATATATATATATATATATATATATATATATATATATGTCATATATATAATATCATCAATAGTATCATCAAAATTTAAACCATGCTAAACGAAAGCGAGAGTTTTCAAAATGAGAGTGACAAAATGAAAGCTAATACATCCGGCATCCGCTACTGCCGAAATACTGATAAACTCACGGACTAGATGATCTAAATATTCACTGTCTTCTTAACATCGTGTGTTGGTGCTGTATTTAGTGATAGAGCGCTGGTGTCAACTGTAAAATTGATTATACTGTCTATATATACATTAAAACGTAGATAAATAAAAGTGAAAAGAAGTAAAGCGCTGCGTAAACAGGATGAAAAACGACTTATGGAGAATCTTAAAGGAGTGTGTGAACTGCTGCGATATCAGTAACAAAATAGTTTCAATGTTGCGAGCCATATTAGCTGATCGTTCAGTGTTTTTGTTTGGCAACGAAAAGATGAAATATGTTGATTATGCCTCAAGGCAGACTTTGTCAGCAATTTCGAAAATATTTTCGTGTTCAAACATGTCTTTTTACAAAAACAACCCTTTGTTCCAAGTATTAAAGGACTTAAAGCGGAAACGAATTGTCTGCATTTCCTGCGTGGTGGGTTTCGCTTTCGATATATAGTAAGGATCTTTATTATTTAGACAACAATTATGTTTGAAGGATTTGAAGAATGGAAATTTGTCCTTTACAGTAGGCGCTTGCTTTGTAAAGATAAAGTATTCTTTGTTTGGAGTTATTATGTCATCCTTATCATTAATTTTATTTATAGTCTTTCACTTGACCACAATTAAAGCTCTACTAATCATGGAGTCATGGACACTATATATATCTATCAAAACTTCGGGCAAAGTTTCGCTCACGAAATGACGCCACGCACACTGGTAGTACTAAAATCAAGTTTATTTTTAACAGAAAGCATTATTGAAAGAGTGTAAGAAGCAGAGTGTTGTGTAGGCAGTGTTTTAGATAGAGCAAAGTGAAAAGATGGTAAGCTGCTGAGAATAGTTTTGATAACGAAATACTGACGTTTCAAGCAGAGCCCTTCATCAGAGTAAAAACTAGAGTGTTGCGTAGGCAGTGTTTTAGATAGAGAAAAGTGAAAAGATTGTAAGCTGCTGAGAATAGTTTTGATAACGAAATACTGACGTTTCAAGCAGAGCCCTTCATCAGAGTAAAAAGTAGAGTGTTGTGTAGGCAGTGTTTTAGATAGAGCAAAGAGAAAAGATGGTAAACTGCTGAGAATAGTTTTGATAACGAAATACTGACATTTCGGGCGGAGCATTTCATCAGGTTGGGGTTAGAATTAGAGCTAAAACAAGGGGTTACGTTATGTTCATATTTTGGGATACTTATATGAAACTTCAGCCTAAAGTTCATTTTGTGGAGGGGGTATCCAAGTATTAGCCCCTCAGCAACAGGCTACAGAGCATGTCATCCCGCACTTGCGTCAACTAACGGAATTGAAAATCAACTCGGAGTGGGATGAATAGCAACACTAATTGAATAACAACACCAAATAGCAACGGAAAATATTCATTAGTGTTGCTATTTTTATTATTATTTACAATGAAGAAGTAAGAAATTGTCTGCATGATTGACAAACGTTTATGAATAGTAATAAAGAAAATGTTATGTCTACAGAAGATTTATTCAAGGGTCTACCAATGTGCGAGTATTTCTGGTATTTCTTTGCGGTACCTCCACTGTAAAAAACTTACAATACCTCCGCTGTTACCCCCTTCCCCTGTTTTTTTTTTTACTAAAGCCGTCCTGTTGTGAGTATTGTTAGTTTTGTGGGAAAAAAAGAAATCTTTAAAGACAGGAATTCAGTTCTTTGTTACCACCAAATGATTTGATAAAGTTTATTAATTTTTTTCTGTGAATTTTGATTGATTATTACTCATAATTCAGGTTTCTATTGGTTGATCAAAACGAAATTGAAAACAGGGCGTTGTTCTCTAGACATCATGCGGTGCTCGACATTTTCACAATCTACTAGCACTAGTGATGAATGCCACTGCGGCCGTTGAAATGTCACTAGACATGCGGTGCTCGTCATTTTCACAATCTACTAGCACTAGTGATGAATGCCATTCAGAGGCCGTTGAAACGTCAGTGACAGTGACACTAACCTAGATGATCAACTTCAACAAACATCTACTTACTGATACTCCTAGGTTTAAACCATTTATTTTATTAACCAATGAATGTAAATACGATTGGGTACGAGTTTGGGGTATGGGTACGAGGTTAGGGTCTGGGAACGAGGTTGGGGTCTGGGTAAGAGGTTGGGATCTGGGTACGAGGTTGGGGTCTGGGTACGAGGTTGGGGTCTAGGCACGAGATTGGGATCTGGGTACGAGGTTGGGGTCTGGGCACGAGATTGGGATCTGGGAACGAGGTTGGGGTCTGAGTAAGAGGTTGGGATCTGGGTACGAGGTTGGGGTCTGGGAACGAGGTTGGGGTCTGGGTACGAGGCTAGGGTCTGGGAACGAGGTTGGGGTCTGGGTACGTGGTTGAGTCTAACAGTAAAATAAAACAACACGATCTCTTACCAAAATTAAGCGTATATCTTAATTTTAAAATAGGGCTCAAATTAAGACATGGCCTTAATTTATCTGTCCCACAAGCGGGATGTTAAACTTGAACACATAAAACTAAAAATCCTACAGGGGCGTTGTGGTCGGGGTCTGAGAGGTGGGACTTTTTTCCGGAGGTTTGTGATTAGGCTTAGGGCTACCGGGGGGTTGTGGTTAGGTTTAGGGTTTCCGGGGGGTTGTGGTTAGGCTTAGGGTTTCCGGGGGGTTGTGGTTAGGGGTATGGGGGAAAGTTTTCATTTAAAATTAAGGATTATCCTTATTTCTAGGCGAGTTGACAATTAAGGATAATCCTTAATTTTGGATGTGAGGTCGACCTGAGGCGAGATTGGGATCTGGGTACGAGGTTAGGGTCTGGGAACGAGGTGGGGGTCTGTGGTTGAGTCTAACAGTAAAATAAAAATGTCAAATGTTTTTTTTTACAGATAGTTCGCCTGGTGCAGGAAACTCTGTTACTCCAGCAATCATCCAGCCAAGTATATCTGATGGTCTTCCTACACCAAAACCAACTGCATCAGCAACAGCAAAACGTAAGCCATTTTTCTTTAATTCTAAAGTAGATTATTTTATATAACATACACGTCAAACACTGGAACCATAAGGGGAAGAACATAAGGGACTAGGAGGAGGGAGGGTTAGAGGTTATACATTTGGAAAGGGAAACAGTTTAGAAAATAATGAATCGATAGGATAAAAAGAAAGAAAGAGTAGGAAAGAGAGAAGGGAATGGGATGGAAAGGAAATGAAAAGAGAAAACAATGGAGGAGTTAAAAAGAAAAAGAAAGGGTCGGAGGGAGGGAAAGAAAAGCGGGTTAGAGTAGAGAATGGATGATGACGGACAGGCAGGAAGGAAGGAGGAACGAACAAGGCAGGTAACAGACAAACAAACAAACAAACAAACAAACAAACAAACAAACAAACAAACAAACAAACAAACAAACAAACAAACAAACAAACAAACAAACAAACAAACAAACAAACAAACAAACAAACAAACAAACAAACAAACAAACAAACAAACAAACAAACAAACAAACAAACAAACAAACAAACAAACAAACAAACAAACAAACAAACAAACAAACAAACAAACAAACAAACAAACAAACAAACAAACAAACAAACAAACAAACAAACAAACAAACAAACAAACAAACAAACAAACAAACAAACAAACAAACAAACAAACAAACAAACAAACAAACAAACAAACAAACAAACAAACAAACAAACAAACAAACAAACAAACAAACAAACAAACAAACAAACAAACAAACAAACAAACAAACAAACAAACAAACAAACAAACAGACAGACAGACAGACAGACGGGCGGGCGGGCGGACGGACGGACGGACGGACGGACGGACGGACGGACGGACGGACGGACGGACGGACGGACGGACGGACGGACGGACGGACGGACGGACGGACGGACGGACAAACGGACGGACGGACGGACGGACGGACGGACGGACGGACGGACGGACGGACGGACGGACGGACGGACGGACGGACGGACGGACGGACGGACGGACGGACGGACAAACGGACGGACGGACGGACGGACGGACGGACGGACGGACGGACGGACGGACGGACGGACGGACGGACGGACGGACGGACGGACGGACGGACGGACGGACGGACGGACGGACGGACGGACGGACGGACGGACGGACGGACGGACGGACGGACGGACGGACGGACGGACGGACGGACGGACGGACGGACGGACGGACGGACGGACGGACGGACGGACGGACGGACGGACGGACGGACGGACGGACGGACGGACGGACGGACGGACGGACGGACGGACGGACGGACGGACGGACGGACGGACGGACGGACGGACGGACGGACGGACGGACGGACGGACGGACGGACGGACGGACGGACGGACGGACGGACGGACGGACGGACGGACGGACGGACGGACGGACGGACGGACGGACGGACGGACGGACGGACGGACGGACGGACGGACGGACGGACGGACGGACGGACGGACGGACGGACGGACGGACGGACGGACGGACGGACGGACGGACGGACGGACGGACGGACGGACGGACGGACGGACGGACGGACGGACGGACGGACGGACGGACGGACGGACGGACGGACGGACGGACGGACGGACGGACGGACGGACGGACGGACGGACGGACGGACGGACGGACGGACGGACGGACGGACGGACGGACGGACGGACGGACGGACGGACGGACGGACGGACGGACGGACGGACGGACGGACGGACGGACGGACGGACGGACGGACGGACGGACGGACGGACGGACGGACGGACGGACGGACGGACGGACGGACGGACGGACGGACGGACAGACAGACAGACAGACAGACAGACAGACAGACAGACAGACAGACAGACAGACAGACAGACAGACAGACAGATAGATAGATAGATAGATAGATAGATAGATAGCTAGCTAGCTTTAATTAACGCACCAATACACGATTTTCGTTGGACAATGGAATGCATGTTTTCTTGTAGTTCGCTCGCCGATGTCAACGAGCTTCGGTAGTTTGACAACGAGCTTCGGTAGTTTGACAACGAGCTTCGCTAGTTTGACAACGAGCTTCGCTAGTTTGACAACGAGCTTCGCTAGTTTGACAACGAACTTCGCTAGTTTGACAACGAGCTTCGCTAGTTTGACAACGAGCTTCGCTAGTTTGACAACGAGCTTCGCTAGTTTGACAACGATCAATGCGACTTCAACTAGAGTTGCTCCCAGTGCGACTTCTTCAACAACATCAAAATGTAAAATGTGTCTTTTGTCGTAAGCAGTATGAAATATTATTATATGGCAAACGATACTTTCGGTGAAATAACGTGTTATGATTGGCTGACACGCTTTGGGTTGCAGTCGTTACTTTCTTGTAATCGAGCGATCGATCACGGAATGTAAATGAGGCATTTTTACCAGAGTGTAAATTCCCACCAGAAAATAACGAGCAAAACTAAACCTTGAAGAACCCACAAACAACGTGACAAATAGACAAACTTTTCGATGCTGATGAAGTTTTGTTATTTAAAGAAGCCATATAATAATCCTCTTATACTCGATCTGCTTGGTTATTGCGGAAAGATACCAAAACTGGGTCTTTAATGTACGGACCTCCCTCCCCCCTCCCCCCATGTGGGGACGTTCCTTACTGCCAAGATCCAGCTCGGTATTATCCCGTAATAACCGCATACGGGAATAAAACGGAATAAAGAATATTTTATTAAATAGGACGTTATGGAGAAGTGATGGGATGGCATGTCTGTAGTTTGACAGCAACAGGAACATAACAACGAAAATAAATTAATTTTAAGAGACAAGAAACAAAGAAAACAAGAAAAAGAAGGAGGGGAGGAAGAACAAAGATGGACTGTTGTAAAGTTAAGAAATTATAGCATTTTATTTGTTTATTTACTTCTTTTCTAATGACTTTCTTTCAGCCGGAGGAAACACGCAAAAGTTTATTAATGAATATCCCCGAGTAGCTGCACGTGAAGATCATGAAACCGAATATGAAGGATATGATGGTTGGTATAACAACAGAGCTCATCCTGAGTGGGGGGCAGTTGGTAAGTTCGAACTACTTACAGTATTGTATTACTTACAGTATGATGTGATATGATATGACTGAACAAATTACCTCCATTTTGCCATTGTTTCCTCAATTATAGATAACCCACAATGAAAAAATTGAATCTATTTGTCTTTTACAACAATAGCAGCAGAAACAGAAGCAGCAGAAGCAACAAGAACAACAATGACAACAACAACAGCAACAGTAACAACAACGACAACAACAACAACAACAACAACAACAACAACAACAACAACAACAACAACAACAACAACAACAACAACAACAACAACAACAACAACAACAACAACAACAACAACAACAACAACAACAACAACAACAACAACAACAACAACAACAACAACAAAAACAAAAACAACAAAAACAATAACAACAACAGAGCAGCAACAATAACAACAACAAAACCAACAAAAACAACAACAACAGAGCAGCAGCAACAACAACAACAACAACAACAACAACAACAACAACAACAACAACAACAACAACAACAACAACAACAACAACAACAACAACAACAACAACAACAACAACAACAACAAAAACAACAACAACAGCAGTAACAACAACAACAACAAAAACAACGACAACAACAAGAACAGCAGCAACAACAACGACAAAAGCAACGACAACAATAGCAGCAGCAGCAGCAACAACAACAACAACAGCAGTAACAACAGCAACAACAACAACAACAACAAAAACAAATACAACAACGACAACAATGGCAACAAGAACAGCAGCAGCAACAACAACAGCAACAACAGCAACAGAAACAACAGCAACAACAACAACAACAGCAGCAACAGCAACAACAACAGCAGCAGCAACAGCAGCAACAGCAACAACAGCAACAACAACAACAACAACAACAACAACAACAACAACAACAACAACAGCAACAGCAACAGCAACAACAACAACAGCAGCAGCAACAACAGCAGCAACAGCAGCAGCAACAACAACAGCAGCAACAGCAGCAACAGCGACAACAACAACAACAACAGTAACAACAACAACAGCAGCAGCAACAACAGCAGCAGCAGCAGCAGCAACAGCAGCAACAGCAGCGGCAGCAACAACAACAACAACAACAGCAACAACAACAACAACAGCAGCAGCAACAACAGCAGCAACAGCAACAACAGCAGCAGCAACAGCAACAACAGCAGCAGCAACAGCAACAACAGCAGCAACAGCAACGGCAGCAACAACAACAGCAGCAGCAGCGGCAACAGCAGCAACAACAACAACAACAACAACAACAACAACAACAACAACAACAACAACAACAACAACAACAACAACAACAACGACAACAGCAGTAACAAGAACAGCAGCAACGACGACAACACCACTGATTACAACAAATTGTTCTTTGATCTAACACACATCATTATTTTAAACTAATTTTTAACTTGTTCTCTTCTACCACAGACAGTCCTCTCACAAGAAGAGTGCCTTCTCATTACAAGGACGGTGTATATGAACCTTCTGGATCGGAGCGTCCCAATCCTCTTGATCTGAGTGAGAAACTCATGAAAGGAGATACGGGAAAAGGTTCGGAGACAAAAAAGACCGCTTTGTTGGTTTTCTTTGGTAAGTGTTTGGTTACTTTAAAATACTGCAGTCAAAAATGATTTTTTGTTTTAAAAGTTATGGAATGTGTTTGGCAATATTAATGCTTTTGCCATGTATTATATCTACCAGTCCAACTATTTGAAACAATAATACTGAATCTAATTGGAACTTATTCCATGCTGTAAAACTTTGTTTAGATTCATGGTTCACGTAGACTACTTTCTAAATAAGCATTTCTAGCTTGGTTACGAAACAATTATTTGACTTGCAAACATTTATACGAGACGAGGAAAACTTATTAAGATGTACCTTTATTTTTATTCATAATTTTTAGGTCAGCAAGTTGTTGAAGAAGTTCTTGACGCTCAAAGAGCAGGTTGTCCACCAGAATATTTCAACATTGAAATACCAAGCAACAACACTCTTTACAAGGGTATTCCTGATATTCCTGGAAAAATTCCTTTTGTAAGATCTCGATATGATATGGGCACTGGAACCTCTCCTAATAACCCTCGACAACAGGTTTGTCATTACATTGTAATACAGCAAGAGTTATATACATATACATTTACTGTTCATCCGGTTAAGACCAGCTTTTGCTGAATGGATTTTTTAACAGTTTAAATAAAGATTTAATAATTATAAGTAATAACATGACTTGAGGGAAATTAGCGATTAAATTTCCCCGCCGCCGAGGCGGCCCGAGGACTTTTACAAATCTTCCCGAGGCAAAGGGGAAATGTAATCGCTAATCTCCCGAAAAGTCATGTTATTAGTTTGTAATATTATGATCGCCGAGGAAAACTTTGAGAATCTTACAGACAGGAAATTTACACGGTTGATCAGAGAAGTTGCATCTAATTTTCCCGTGCATGTTGATGAGGGAAAATATATGCAAGCGGGAAATTTAGAAAAAGACAAAGGATTTCTTTGTCTTCTAATTTTCCCTCATCAACATGCACGGGAAAATTAGAAAACAAAGGATAAATTTCCCTCTTGCATGAGCGATAAGGGAAACACGAGGTTTACATTCCCTCGGAGAACAAAAGAATCCGAGGCGATCATGGTATAATAATAATAATAATGCGTCAAAATATCACAGCTTTTTAACCGCAGGATGTGTTCGCAACAAGCTTGTAGCAAGCCTGTTAACAAGTTATGATTTTATCAAGCCAATACAATAACAAATTATTGGAACAACTTGTCCGGCAAGTCCGTTGAAATCGTCAAACTTGTTACCAGTTCTCAAGAACCTGTTGCAGACTTGTTAACAAACTGGGATCAACCATCTGAGGTTTCGGGTATCTGAATTGTCCTAACTTTAGAAATACAATAACCGTTTGTTGTTGTCTTTTCAAGTTGAATGAAATTACTCCTTGGATTGATGGCGGTTTGATGTATGGCGTGGCAAAGGCCTGGGCAGATGCTCTTCGAAGCTTTAAGGACGGGAAACTGGCACAGAGCAAGAAAGGATGGTGGCCTGAAGAGAATGATATTGGCTTACCTATGGCTAACCCTCCTCCGCCAGCATTTCATAGGCTGCTGAATGCTAAACGATTTTTTAGTAAGTCTACATCTACCCTCTCAGGTCATGATTTAGACGCATGTTACAATGAAAGATAATCAGCGGAATGATCTTCTGGCTCATTGCTTCCACTACTTTTCAATGTTCCTTATTACATACCATGCATCTAAACCTGATAAATCAACCCGTTTATTTAATTCCAGTGTGAAAACGTATATTTAGTCGGTTAATAACAATTTTAGCTTGTTCTTGCTAGTGCTTCTGGCGTTGGACAAAGTAAAATAAAAAAAGCAAGGCAGGGTCCAACTAACGATTCTTTTTTGGCTCCCTCATCTGACGAAAGTAGTTCTTTGAATATAAAGAGCAGATGACCTATGCAGTTGGGTTATTAATGCTAAAATCTATTGTTGTTATGCATAAAGTTGTCTAACTGCGTACATCATTTTCACAACCACGCACATTTTCCAAAAATTGATAAACCATGGCATACTTATATCTCAAAGAGTATGTAGCAGATGTATTTGAAATTTTTATTAAATTTCTTTGCCTTGCTTATATTTTCAAAACCGCGATAAATATTTGTGTTTAGAACTTGGCAATCCTCGAGGCAATGAAAATCCATTTTTGCTTTCATTTGGTATTTTGTGGTTTCGCTTTCATAACATAATGGCTGAAAGAATCAAACAGAAAACTGGTATAACAGACGATGAAAAGTTGTTTAATGAAGCTAGAAAATGGGTTATTGCCACACATCAGGTAGACAATATATAACAACATCTGTGTTTTTATGTTTAAAGTCACCTAATGTGTTAGAATACGTTTTTGAAAAGTGGATAGTTAATAATTATCTTATATACTGTAACATAATTTATAACATGCATGGCTAATTTATGATATGGCATATTTAACAATTTTAGCTCGAATTGTCTATAAGCTCGAGTTACAGCGTGTTGACTATCGTTCAGAGGCAACGAGGATGAGTTCTCTAATTGTTTTAACATAAATAAACTAGTCGGACAAACTATTATTTTAAAGGAAGAATCTGAAACCTGGACAAAACGCGAGTTTTCTGTTATTGTTTTGCATTTAAAACTTGATTCTTTCGCTACAGTGACGTGAATTATTTACTTTTTCAGAAAATCGTGTTTTATGACTGGTTACCAAGATTCCTTGGAAAAGCTAAAGATTACTTCAGAAGAGAAAAATACAGTACGTACTTCTAAAATTATAAACTTTATTTTATATCTTGGCTTTAGCTTAGCTTGGCATGCATTGAATCAATGACTAACATTCTATTTTATGCTAATAAAAGAGCGCAAGAATATATAAAAGCCATGCTTAGTTATTTGAAACAGTTTTTAAAATGTAATAGCAGAAAGCAAAGGTGAATTTTCATATGTTTTGACATCACTTGCCATTGAAATATTTCTATTTTTAGAGTACGTGCCCGCAGTTCATCCTGGTATAGCTCATGTATTTCAGTCAGCGGCAATGAGATTTGGACATACTATGGTAACACCTGGTGTTATACGAAGGTATTGGCACTAGTATTAGCCTGATTACATGAACGCAACAACCCTTCGCCCGTGTATTTTTGCAAGCCCCACCTCCTGAGTAAAAGCATCCTTGATATTCGTTTTAATTTGTACAAATAATCTCCTGTTGTATGTTACATCTTGCTGTATGCAGTTCTTGTCATTGCCAAAATAGGACAGTATAATCAAACTGTCAAGATGAGCAAAAGAAAAAAATATATTTAAAAATATATAACAGTAGTTGAAGAATAAAGAGTCCGAAAGAGAATGTCAGCATTTCTCTTCAGATTTCTCATTGAAACACCGCAAAAACAAACGATAATTCTTGGCATAATCACAGAGATTTCTGGGGTCATTACGGTGACTAACCTTTTTAATGTAATTTGAAAATTGACATATCAAAACAAAACTTAAATTATGTACGACTTTTTTCTGGTTAACGGTATTAAACATATCTTAGCAAATGATCTCTCTCTCTCTCTCTCTCTCTCTCTCTCTCTCTCTCTCTCTCTCTCTCTCTCTCTCTCTCTCTCTCTCTCTCTCTCTCTCTCTCTCTCTCTTGTATAGGTATTATTTAACAATTATTCGCCGAAGGCCACGTGAATGTCGGTGAATAATAACCGAAACGAAGATTGTTTTAGTATTAATAAGATAAGAGCAGTGTAGTTTTTACGAAATACAGTGCAAATTTTTGAAGCGAATAAGCCAATCAAAAACAAAAGCTGAAAAGAGTCAATCGCATTCTACAATGGATTTTGACGCATTTTCCAACATCGTACCCAGGCTCTTTCTGCACATAATAAACAAATATGGTGGCTCTTTGAAAATCTCATTCGTGCATATTTTTTCCAAATTGCACTCAAAACCATACTATGACCTATACAAATACACAAATTTTTGTACTTTTAGGAACAGCATTTTCTTTAAAATTGTTAACTTCCTCATCTGTCGCATTGCCAAATCGGCTGGCGGTCATTTTGAATAAACGCTGTAGGTGATTATCGGGAATTAATGCAAAGTAGCTTGAGCAATCAGTGCGCACAATTTTATATAATCACCTGTGTATTTCTAATAAACATAAATATTATGCATGTTTAGGCTTGCTAATACATGCGAGATCTTCAAGACTAAAAGTACGTCTAGTGGATTAGGTGAACAAGCTGCCAATAAAAATGGTACCAGAACTTGTAACTCATTTTGGAACCCACAGGTAATAATATTGCCCGACATAGAACATTCCCATCTTTACTTATTTATTCAGTTAATAATGTGTTTACAAATACCCAATAAGACATAAAAGGAACAGAAGCTATATTTATACATTATTTGCAAGTAGCGCAGATCATTTTTAGTGTAATGCAGGTTGCTAACACAAGCTAGTCACGTGCTTATGTTATCATGTGCTAGCACATGTTAGTCACGTGCTTATGTTTATATATTACATGAATCCTTTTTCCCTAAGTGGTTGTTAAGTCTCCGAAAAAGAAAATTAGTAAATTACAAATGTTCTGGCATACAATGTAGATTCCTATTCAAGAAGAAGAAGATGGTCAACCATTAGATATTGAAGCATTCTTGCGCGGAATGGCCTCACAGGTAGCTGAACGTGAAGACAATATAATCACAGAAGATTTAAGAGGTATTTACAGTTTTCTGTCATTTCAAACTTACTTTATTAGTGCATGGAAGGTGAAATTGGTCTTTACTGCTTTCGTCCTAGCCTGAGTAAACAGGCGCCACTTCTCGCTCACTCGGCCCCTCGCCGAGCGAGCGAGAAATGGCGCCTGTTTACTCAGGCTACATTCGTCCGTCTTATCAAAAATTCGGCAAATGAAGAATAAGATTTTCAGCAGTTATCAGAATTATTCCAGCAGTTATTTTCACTTTGGTCCAACTTTACTGAATAACTCTGTAGTCATACTTTAATATTCTCTCTAGAGGTCCAGTAACAACCATTTTCTTATTGATCTATAGTGTTACTATATGCATGAGGACCAAAGCAAACTAAACTAACTTTATTTTTACCGGATAACCTTCTCTTGTAGTAACATAGGACCAATAAGACATGGTCTTTACGAGACTTCTAGGAGGAACAGTTTAGATATATGATAGATAAAACTTTGTGATGTTTAGTACAGTCAAATTGGAAGCTCTCTTCTCATATGTGGCTAACATGAAATTTTTAGTCTGATAACTGCATCGATGAGGGATTATTAAATACAGATTGCTGAAGTGAAAGTCACACAGTATGGTCTAATCACTGTACCACTAACACATGATCTTGAAGTTATGAACGTGTGTTTTGTATTCTCGTGTTTTTAAATTGAATTCGTTTTATTTCTTAGGTTTTGTTTTTGGATCACTCGATTTCTCTCGTCGTGATTTAATGGCGGTGAATATTCAACGAGGTCGGGATCACGGTCTTCCAGATTATAATACAGCGCGTGTTGCTTATGGACTTGATGCTAAGAAGAACTTTCTGGATATTAAAGCAAAGAATTCACATATAAATGACACGGTATACTTTTAATTTTTAACCATTTGGATGTTTGCATGGTGTCAAATTGTTGGTACGTTCATTTAGGATCATTTTAGAAGGAATGCCAGAATAACGTACATGAATAAAAACACTAGTTCAATTGTCTTACTTAAATAGTTATTGGGTTTAATATGTTTTTTTGCAGATTTTTTTGAAACTGGGTAATTTAAGTCACGGGGACATTAGTAAAGTGGATGTTTGGGTTGGTGGATTGTTAGAAACAAGTAAGGAAGGTCCTGGACAATTATTCTCAACAATTATTGAAGATCAGTTCCGACGAATCAGAGATGGAGACCGGTTTTGGTATGAAAACACCGACAATGGGTAAGAAATATGAAATATTTTCAAAGAAACAAACAGAACAGAGCAGAACAGAACAGAACAGAACAGAACAGAACAGAACAGAACAGAACAGAACAGAACAGAACACTGAACAGAACAGAACGGAACAGAACAGAACAGAACACTGAACAGAACAGAACGGAACGGAACGGAGCGGAACAGAACGGAGCGGAACAGAACGGAGCGGAACGGAAGGGAATGGAATGGAGCGGAATGGAACGGAATGGAACGGGGTGGAGTGGAGCGGAATAGAACGGAGCGGAGCTGAACGGAACGGAGCGGAGCGGAATGTAACGGAATGGAGCGGAGCGGAATAGAACGGAGCGGAGCTGAACGGAGCGGAGCGGAGCGGAATGGAACGGAATGGAGCGGAGCGGAATGGAACGGAGCGGAGCTGAACGGAGCGGAATGGAACGGAATGGAGCGGAGCGGAATGGAACGGAGCGGAGCTGAACGGAACGGAGCGGAGCGGAATGGAACGGAATGGAGCGGAGCTGAACGGAGCGGAATGGAACGGAATGGAGCGGAGTGGAATGGAACGGAATGGAGCGGAGTGGAATGGAACGGAGCGGAACGGAATGGAGCGGAACGGAGCGGAACGGAGCGGAACGGAGCGGAACGGAGCGGAGCGGTGCGGAGCGGCGCGGAATGGAACGGAATGGAGCGGAACGGAACAGAACGGAGCAGAATGGAACGGAATGGAGCGGAGCGGAATGGAGCGGAGCTGAACGGAACGGAGTGGAGCGGAACGGAACGGAACAGAACAGAACGGAACAGAACGGAAATATGAATTAATAATAACAGAGCAATAGGAATGAGCTAAGAAGACTTTGAAAGATTATTTGAAGCTGAGTTATAGTCGAGTGCTGACATTACTATGTTTAGAATTTTTTGAAAATAGTTTCTTTCGTTTTACTCATTTCTTTTCAGACTATTTAAAGAGGAAGAAATTGATGAAATAAATAACATTACACTGCGTGACGTCATACTAATTGCTACTAACATCAGTGCGAGTGATCTGCAAGAGGACGTATTCTTTGGTAACATAATATTGAATCATTTTTTAATTAGTAGGACATGATTCATACTAACATCACTGTGCTGTATGTTCACTTAATGTTTCCTAATGTTATTGTTTTACATGCAGCTGACAGTACTGTATGTTCACTTGATATCTCACTTAATGTTTCCTAATGTTATTATTTTACATACAGCTGACAGTACTGTATGTTCACTTCATATCTCACTTAATGTTTCCTAATGTTTTATTTTACATACAGCTGACAGTACTGTATGTTCACTTGATATCTCACTTAATGTTTCCTAATGTTATTATTTTACATACAGCTGACAGTACTGTATGTTCACTTCATATCTCACTTAATGTTTCCTAATGTTATTATTTTACATACAGCTGACAGTACTGTATGTTCACTTGATATCTCACTTAATGTTTCCCAATGTTATTATTTTACATACAGCTGACAGTACTGTATGTTCACTTCATATCTCACTTAATGTTTCCTAATGTTATTATTTTACATACAGCTGACAGTACTGTATGTTCACTTCATATCTCACTTAATGTTTCCTAATGTTATTATTTTACATACAGCTGACAGTACTGTATGTTCACTTGATATCTCACTTAATGTTTCCTAATGTTATTATTTTACATGCAGCTGACAGTACTGTATGTTCACTTGATATCTCACTTAATGTTTCCTAATGTTATTATTTTACATACAGCTGACAGTACTGTATGTTCACTTGATATCTCACTTAATGTTTCCTAATGTTATTATTTTACATACAGCTGACAGTACTGTATGTTCACTTGATATCTCACTTAATGTTTCCTAATGTTATTATTTTACATGCAGCTGACAGTACTGTATGTTCACTTGATATCTCACTTAATGTTTCCTAATGTTATTATTTTACATACAGCTGACAGTACTGTATGTTCACTTGATATCTCACTTAATGTTTCCTAATGTTATTATTTTACATACAGCTGACAGTACTGTATGTTCACTTGATATCTCACTTAATGTTTCCTAATGTTATTATTTTACATGCAGCTGACAGTACTGTATGTTCACTTCATATCTCACTTAATGTTTCCTAATGTTATTATTTTACATACAGCTGACGGTAATTGTTCATTTGATGCTATTAACCAAACTACGATGGAAGAGTGTACCCCACCAAAGACTTTTGATTACTTTGACGGAAGTGAAGTTTCTTTCGCTTTAACCTTCCTTTTCGCTGGACTTTTCTGTGTCGGTATGGCATACTACGTTGCTTAATTCTAATAATTTCTGCGTTACTCATTTTAATTGCATGCCTAGTGGTGTTTAAGAATTGTTGCATTGAAGAATTTAATTTTAATTTTTAGGTGTAGTTGCACTTATGTTCTTTTTGTCTTACCGACGTCAAAAATTACTTGTTGAAAAGAGAAAGATGCAGCGAAGGAAAACCCAACGTAACAGCAAACCTGTCGAAAACGAGTTCATAGGTAAGTGTAAAAAAGAAATGAAACATTAATTTACAAAACCGGCAAGCATTTCCCATAGTTTAATCTAGTGCTGCCTAGGATGTCTGAGGGTTCTCTCTTTGATGAGTAAAATTGTCTGGCGTCATGATAGACGGAGTAAAACAATTATTCGCTTGTTAGACTTGTTAATCTCATGCAATGGTCTGTTTCTGACTTTCTGTATGTTTAAATAACTTTTCTTCGGTCTATACGACCATGCTTAGTAATCTTTGACTTTTATTACAGCGGCTGAATGGCGTCGAAATCTTCCAGATAGAACTGTAAAAGTAAAGTTAGGTCCATCAAAAATTATCCGGGTTTCATCAGAACGTGGTCAGTTATTACGAACTATTGATCTGCGAGATATGGAATGGATTATTATTTTTCTTCAAAGTGATCGCGAACAAACATTGTTGTCTGCTCGAATGGACAGAGAATATGATCTGGTAAATCATCACTTACATTCATTTTATTAAATATTCGGTTGTCCTTCAGCAGCGTGAATACGAGAAGAAGAAGAATTTCAAATGAAGTCGAATCACTGCTGTAGAGAAAAGTTTTCTGACTGCCCCAACCAGGAATCGAACCCAAGGTCTCTGGTTTCACGTACCACTGCTCTACCACTGAGCTATTGGGACTCCCGGTTGAGGCTGTCAGAAATATCCTCACTGCCTCAGCCGGGAGTCCCAATAGCTCAGCGGTAGAGCACTGGTACGTGAAACCAGTGACCTTGGGTTCGATTCCTGGTTGGGGCGGTCAGAAAACTTTCCTCTACAGCAGTGATTCGACTTCATTTGAAATTCTTTTTCTTCTTACATTCATTTGTTTTATAAACTTAGGGTATTTCTTGTTTTTCAAACGATATATGTTCTTCTAGAGTTTATCTCGAGAGATTAATAGATGGTCTTCCGAGTATTCCAGATTAAGAAGAGCTCTTCAAACTAGCCTTTATACGTTATTCTTGTTGGTCCTATTCTGGAATGGTCGCAAACGGACGCACGCTTACTTTATTACGATAGACACGTCAACATTTCGAGAGTTTTAGAGCCAATTCATAAATAGTAAATTTCTTTTATACTCTACCACGACGATGAGATTGAAAAAGTGTATATTTCTTTATCTCTTTAGATTATTAAATTAGATATACATGAACAACGAGAACAATTTGTGGGAAACTTCGAGTCCTTCTTGAATGAAATGGGCATCAAATGTACCAAGAATCAAATGAAAACCCAAATGTTAATTTCGTCTGCTCACACGAAAGAAGATCGACAGAAAAGACTAGAGAAGTTCTTTCGCGTTGCTTTTGCTCATGTATGTTGTATGATTCTATATTTTAATACTTTAATGTAAGTTAATATCCGAGCGAGAGGTCTGTATGCTTCTGTATCTTAAAGTGCCTGCCTGAAAGAACATTTAAAATGACAGCCGAGTAACATTTTTACATTTTCACCAAAAATCCCTAGAACATCTGTAATCGAGTGAAATGCCCAATATTACTTCTAATAAATTTTTACAGTTTTTCTTTGCCTTATTTCGTTGTGGAGATATTTCAACTCACTCTTATCCTAACACTAATCTTATTATTAGCCGCCATTACTGTCTTCTAACATGTCAAGTTTTGTTTCCTCAGGCATTTGACATCGAATATCAAGACCAAGATTTCACTGAACGAATGGGAGAAGCCAAAGAAGTACTTTCTTGTGAACTTTCAAGAACAGAGTTTGCTGAAGCTTTGTCTTTAAAACCAAAATCACTTTTTGTTGAGCAAATGTTTGATCTGGTTGATAAAGATCGCAATGGTTATCTATCGTTTCGCGAGTTTCTTGACGTCATCGTTATCTTTGCTAAAGGTACGTCACGTGTCTTATTTTGGTATTATTTCTACGTTAGGAAAGTTTTTTCAACTTGAAACTTTTAAGTTTTACTTATTTTTCCTGTACAAGCTGTCGTAAGTTCAACTAAGAAAACTTTGAGCTCCACATGGGACTCAAGCCTCAATTTGAGTTCCAGTGGTTCAATGGTTAGAGCGTCTGGTTGGCATTCGGAAGGTTGTGGGTTCGAGTCCCGTCTGGAACTTTAACTTACGACAGCTTGTAGAGCGAAAACAAACGAAAACTCTAATTTATTACTTGTTTATTGTTTCTTTATGATAGGATCTCCAGACGAGAAGTTAAGATTGTTCTTTGATATGTATGATATATCAGGAGACGGCAAATTAGGACGAGACGAATTTAAACAAATGATCAAGTAAGGGATTAAATTGTTTGAGATGTGAGGTGAGGTGAGGAGAGGTAAGGTGAAGTGAGGTGAAGTGAGGTGAGGTGAAGTGAGGTGAGGTAAGGTAAAGTAGGGTGAAGTGAGGTGAGGTAAGGAGAGGTAAGGTGAGGAAGGGTGAAGTGAGATGAGATGAGATGAGGTAAGGTAGGGTTAACGGAGTTGAGGTGAGGTGATGTGTGATGTGAGGTGATGTCACTGATGTGATGTCAGTGATGTGATGTGATGTAATGTGATGTGATGTGATGTGATGTGATGTGATGTGATGTGATGTGATGTGATGTGATGTGATGTGATGTGATGTGATGTGATGTGATGTGATGTGGTGTGGTGTGGTGTGATGTGGTGTGGTGTAGTGTGATGTGGTGTGGTGTGGTGTGATGTGGTGTGGTGTTGTGTGATGTGATGTGGTGTGGTGTGATGTGATATGATGTGATGTGGTGTGGTGTGGTGTGATGTGGTGTGGTGTAGTGTGATGTGGTGTGGTGTGGTGTGATGTGGTGTGGTGTGGTGTAGTGTGATGTAATGTGATGTGGTGTGGTGTAGTGTGGTGTGGTGTGATGTGGTGTGGTGTAGTGTGATGTGATGTGGTGTGGTGTGATGTGATATGATGTGATGTGGTGTGGTGTGATGTGATGTGATATTTGTTGTTAATAAAGCTGTTGTTGTTGTTGTTGTTGTTGCATGGTATGGTATGGAAAATACTAAGTTTAATTATTTTGTTCAGATCATTTATGGAATTGGTCAATGCAAGTGTGGAATCCGATCAATTAGATACTTTGACAAATTCTATGTTTTCCGAAGCTGGTTTTGAAAATAAATCTGAATTAACATTTGAAGATTTCATAGCAGTAATGGCTGAGTACAAAGAAAATCTAGAAGATGCCGAACTTAATTTATCAGGTACTCCTAGGAATTTCTATAGAAATAATCATCATAATCAATATAATCATCATTATAATCACCATTATGATCAACATTATAATTATTGTAGTCTTCATGGTCATTAGCATGATCATTACTTTGATCATAATCAAAGACGTTATTGCGCTTGTCGTTATTGCGCTGGTTGTTATTGCGCTGGTCGTTATTGCGCTGGTCGTTATTGCGCTGGTCGTTATTGCGCTGGTTGTTATTGCGCTGGTTGTTATTGCGATGGTCGTTATTGCGCTGGTCGTTATTGCGCTGGTCGTTATTGCGCTGGTCGTTATTGCGCTGCTTGTTATTGCGCTGGTCGTTATTGCGCTGGTCGTTATTGCGCTGGTCGTTATTGCGCTGGTCGTTATTGCGCTGCTTGTTATTGCGCTGGTCGTTATTGCGCTGGTCGTTATTGCGCTGGTCGTTATTGCGCTGGTCGTTATTGCGCTGCTTGTTATTGCGCTGGTCGTTATTGCGCTGGTCGTTATTGCGCTGGTCGTTATTGCGCTGGTCGTTATTGCGCTGGTCGTTATTGCGCTGCTTGTTATTGCGCTGGTTGTTATTGCGCTGGTCGTTATTGCGCTGGTTGTTATTGCGCTGGTCGTTATTGCGCTGCTTGTTATTGCG
>OZ036012.1:4647084-4694584 GCA_964035015.1 Corallium rubrum
ATCTTTGTAGATTACTCAGTTGAACGTGAGCACGCTGGTCTTCGTCGTATTGCAGGTTATGGAGTAACAGTGACTCGTGGCGCTGCTAGTGCAATGATGTTTACATACTCCTCATTGTTAGTTACCATGTGCAGAAACCTCATCACTTTTCTCAGAGAAACATTCCTTGCTCATTATATTCCATTTGATATGAATGTTTTGTTTCACAAATACATTGCTTTCTGGGCATTGTTTTTTACGGGTTAGCTCAATATCTATTCTTCATGTGCATTTTCTTACCAAAACATACATTTCTTATCGTATACGGCATGCTACGGAACGGTACGATATTGTATAGTATTGTATTGTATTGTATTGTATCATATCGTATTGTATTGTATTGTATTGTATTTTATTGTATTGTATCGTATTATTTCATATTGTATTGCATTGCATTGTATTATATTTTATTTTACCGTATTACCGTATTATGTTATATATATATATATATATATATATATATATATATATATATATATATATGTATATAGGTATGATATTACATTGTATTTTTCTTTTTTATTTAGTACTGCATGCTATTGGACATGCTGTTAATTTCTACCATATTGCTACGCAACCAGCCAATGACTTGACGTGTATTTTCAGAAACTATTTCCACAGGTACGTAGCAAGAGTCATTGTTAGTTGTTATGAAGATGGGAATTAAGAAATGTTTCTGAATAATATATTGACACACACACACTTTATAGAAACATGCTTGTCTTGAGATTCTCTGACGTAGTATGTTCCTGATTTGATGACGTCATCTCTTTATGGTTTAGGTCCCACGAACTGCCCAAGTTCCACTATTGGTGCTGGGAAACAATTACAGGTAACTGCCCAAGTTCCACTATTGGTGCTGGGAAACAATTACAGGTAACTCCCCCTCTGCTTGTATTCCACGTTTCTTGTACAATTTGTAACAGGGTTGGTGCGTTAGTGCATGACTTCAATGGACTTGTGACAAGTTGTTCCAATAACTTTTTACCGCTCTGCTCTTAACAAGTTGCTACAGGCTTGTCAACAACAAACTTGTAGCGGCTTGATAAAATCACAACTTGTTAAAAGGCTTGCTACAATTAGTTTGTTGCAAAACTGTGACGCACGCGCAGGTAAACTACAAAACCAAGATAAAAAAAGTAAATTTCTTAAGTAATAATTAATTATGATATAAAAACCCAACAAACTAATGTTAAGTTTTTCATTTTCAGGTCTTACTGGCATATTCCTTCTCCTAGTTGTCGTCATAATGTATGTGTTTGCTCAGCAATATGCAAGACGTCATGTCTTTACATCATTCTGGCTCACTCATCAACTCTACATCGTACTCTATCTTCTTATGGTCTTACACGGCAGCGGTAATCTTGTTCAGCGGCCATTCTTTCATTATTTCTTCTTGGGACCTGGTATTTTATTTGCTTTGGATAAATTAGTGAGCATGTCCCGCAAGAAAGCCAACATTGCTGTAATGAAGGCGGAACTTTTACCCTCCGGTAAGTGACTGGTTCCCGCCCGAAGGGTTAGCATGTATACCTACGCTAAGAAGGTTTCTGATTGGTTTAAATCACCTAACTCAAATAAAAAGCATGGGAACGAATTAATAATTGACAATGTGCATGATTGGTTAGTTATTTAGCCAATCACCAAACTCGTTCATTCTTCCGTAAAAGTAGCGTCACAAAAAACAAAAAAAAAACCCCAACGATATTGTGGCTACCAGTCTTGTCGTTGGAAATTTCCTTTTCTTGGACTTTTTCGTTATCTAAACTGTTATTTACAGGTCTTTCTGAGGAGAAGGGTTTTGAATTGAATTGAATTGTCAGTATTTTGTTAATAATATTCTCAGCAGTTCACAACCCATGAGATTTTCTATACATTGTAACACTCTGCCTACACAGCACTAGCATTAGCACTAGCATTTACTTTGATGAAGGCTAAAATATCGACAGTTTATTTTGACTACTTTTTCGGTTTGTTAACAGAAGTGATGTAAATGTAGCTTCTTTTCTCGAAAGAAAGTGTTTACAACAAAATTAAGACGTCGTCCGTTTTTTGTTGTAGACATAACCCATCTGGAGTTCAAACGTCCTGCGAATTTTGAATACAAAGCTGGTCAGTGGTGTCGTATTGCTTGTGTTAGTTTGGGTGGTGGAGAATATCATCCTTTCACGCTTACTTCGTCGCCTCACGAAGATAATCTTAGTCTGCACATTCGCGCCGTTGGACCGTGGACAATTAATTTACGACAAACGTACGACCCTGCCAATTTACAACAGAAAGCTTATCCTCAGGTATATGACGTCATCGTTGTAAAGTTGTTGTTGTTGTTGTTGTTGTTGTTGTTGTTGTTGTTGTTGTTGTTGTCATGAAAAATTGTCTTTGCTTGTGTGATTTGACTTCTTCACTGCAATTTATTTTTTATTAGTTATATCTCGATGGTCCGTTTGGTGAAGGTCATCAAGATTGGTATCGTTTTGAGGTGTCTGTGTTGGTTGGAGGTGGTATTGGAGTCACTCCATTTGCATCTATCTTGAAGGATATCGCTCATAAGGGATCTCTCAAACATACATTTGCGTGCAAAAAGGTATTGGAAATACGTCGATAAATCATTTCTGTAACTTGAGTCGTAACATTGTTGGATTTCTCACAGATTTCTTGTATTTCAAATTCTATCGGAATGAGTCACATAAAGTATTCACAAAATTACATTGCAAAGGAGTAGTACTGTGTTCCAAACACTGTCCAGGATACTAGAAAGTCGTTTATGAGCTCTTTTTAGTCGATACGTAAGTTGAGCTAGGGCTGATAATTATATCCGTTAGTATATGGACGGTTATTGGAAGTTATTCTCAAGTTTGTTGGATTTCTCTCATTTTTTATAGGTTTACTTTATTTGGGTGACTCGAACACAGAAACATTTCGAATGGCTTACTGATATTATTCGTGAAGTCGAGGAGAAAGACGCGAATGATCTCGTCAGCGTTCACATTTTTGTCACGCAATTTTATCATAAGTTTGATTTGCGAACTACAATGCTTGTAAGTCTGTTACTAAATATATAATTTGCATTGTCTTTACACTATAATAATTATAATAATTATGGTAGTTATAACTATTATAGAAATTATAATAATATTTATAATACATGTAATTAGAATAATTGGAGTAATTAGAATAATTAGTAATATTATTATAAATTATATATTTATATTTAGCATATATAATATTGTATTTAGTAGTTCTTCAGTACGTTGTAACTATACACTCTACTATTTTCCATATTTTGCAGTATATTTGTGAACGTCATTTCCAGAAGATATCTGGAAGATCGTTGTTTACTGGATTGCGATCTATCACTCATTTTGGCAGACCAGATTTCCACTCTTTCCTTGAATCATTGTCGACAACCATTCACCCCAAGGTACGCTCATCAATTGTGAACTAATCACCCAATCTATTGCATGAACGATTAGCCAAAATAAACCAAACTTATTGTCAGTTTGTTCAAATTTACCTTTCAAAAGGAAAGGTCAACGCCAATCTTTGGTAATCCAAGCAGAAAAAAATAAATGCGTTGTTTGAGAGAGTTCAAAATATAAATTCATAATGGAAAACTTGGAGTTTCACCTTGAACGTTGAAGAAGTTTATTCGTCTAAAACATAAATCCACCTTTCTCTTTTCTTCCTAGGCATCTAAAATTGGTGTTTTCAGCTGTGGTCCCCCCGCCATGACAAGAGGCGTAGAAAGTGCTTGTGCAGAGTTAAATAAAACTGAAGGAGCAGCATTTATCCACCATTTCGAAAACTTCTAAGCCAGTCTTGAAACAATTTTGACTTGATGCTACACACGACTTCGTGGTTGTTTATTTGATTTAGCTTTGTCAGTCTTAATACGAGGCAGAAATGAGTAAGATAGTCGTTTTATACAGCTCAGAAAGGTATTTTTCTAGTTTCTTTATTATGTTCTAATGCTTAAGGTTAATAGTCGTGCATGACAATAGTCTTTTTCCCGGTAGGTATATGTTAGTTGAAGTTAGTAGTATACTGAAGTAAAAACTGCGCAAATATTATATTGTGAAAAAACGTTTGCCTATATAAACCAATGTAGCGGGAATTCAAGCATCTAAATATTTTTGTTTTAACTAGCATTCTTGAGTAAACTTACTGGTAATCAAATTTCTTTGTCTCGATTATAAGTACCACAGGAAAATGATTTTTTTATTAATCAAACTTCAACTTACATGTAAGAATCGTTTGCAGTCATTTGCAATATACTTTTCACCAAAATGTTTGAAAGTTCGTTCTGAAGTTGCTCGCAACTTTCGTTGGGAAGTTCGTTAAGTTGTTTTGAACTACGCATTTGATTGGCCACTAGGAACCAAATAGCCAATCAAATGTGTAGTTCAAAACGAATTTACGAACTGCTGAAAAGTATATTGCAAATGACTGTAACTACAGGGGATCTCACAAAGATTTGGGGATATCACAAGGATTAGGGGATATCACAAGGATTAGGGGATATCACAAGGATTAGAGGATCTCACAGAGATTAGGGGATCGCACAGAGATTAGGGGATCTCACAAGGATTAGGGGATCTCACAAGGATTAGGGGATTTCACAAGGAATAAGGGATCTCACAAGGATTAGGGGATCTCACAAGGATTAGGGGATATCACAAGGATTAGGGGATCTCACAAGAAATAGGGGATATCACAATGTTTATGGGGATCTCACAAGGAATAGGGGATATCACAAGGATTAGGGGATCTCACAGAGATTAGGGGATCTCACAAGGATTAGGGGATCTCACAAGGATTAGGGGATATCACAAGGATTAGGGGATCTCACAAGGATTAGGGGATCTCACAAGGAATAGGGGATATTACAAGGATTAGGGGATCTCACAAGGAATAGGGGATTTCACAAGGAATAGGGGATCTCACAAGGATTAGGGGATCTCACAAGGATTAGGGGATCTCACAAGGATTAGGGGATCTCACAAGGAATAGGGGATATCACAAGGATTAGGGGATCTCACAGAGATTAGGGGATCTCACAAGGATTAGGGGATCTCACAGAGATTAGGGGATTTCACAAGGATTAGGGGATCTCACAAGGATTAGGGGATCTCACAAGGATTAGGGGATCTCACAAGGATTAGGGGATCTCACAAGGATTAGGGGATCTTACAAGGGTAAGGGGATCTCACAAGGATTAGGGGATATCACAAGGATTAGGGGACCTCACAAGGATTAGGGGATCTCACAGAGATTAGGGGATTTCACAAGGATTAGGGGATCTCACAAGGATTAGGGGATCTCACAAGAATTAGGGGATCTCACAGAGATTAGGGGATCTCACAAGGATTAGGGGATCTCACAAGGATTAGGGGATCTCACAAGGATTAGGGGATCTCACAAGGATTAGGGGATCTCACAAGGATTAGGGGATATCACAAGGATTAGGGGATCTCACAAGGATTAGGGGATCTCACAGAGATTAGGGGATATCACAAGGATTAGGGGATCTCACAAGGATTAGGGGATCTCACAGAGATTAGGGGATCGCACAAAGATTAGGGGATATCACAAGGTTTAGGGGATCTCACAAGGATTAGGGGATTTCACAGAGATTAGGGGATCTCACAAAGATTAGGGGATCTCACAAGGATTAGGGGACTTCACAAGGATTAGGGGATCTCACAAGGATTAGGGGATCTCACAAGGATTAGGGGATCTCACAGAGATTAGGGGATCTCACTGAGATTAAGGGATCTCACAGAGATTAGGGGATCTCACAGAGATTAGTGGATCTCACAAGGATTAGGGGATATCACAAGGTTTGGGGGATCTCACAAGGATTAGGGGATTTCACAAGGATTAGGGGACCTCACAAGGATTAGGGGATCTCACAAGGATTAGGGGATTTCACAAGGATTAGGGGACCTCACAAGGATTAGGGGATCTCACAAGGTTTGGCGGATCTGACAAGGATTAGGGGATTTCACAAGGATTAGGGGATCTCACAAGGATTAGGGGATATCACAAGGATTAGGGGATCTCACAAGGATTAGGGGATCTCACAAGGAATAGGGGACCTCACAAGGATTAGGGGATCTCACAAGGATTAGGGGATCTCACAAAGATTAGGGGATCTCACAAGGATTAGGGGATCTCACAAAGATTAGGGGATATCACAAGGATTAGGGGATATCACAAGGATTAGGGGATCTCACAAAGATTAGGGGATATCACAAGGATTAGGGGATATCACAAGGATTAGGGGATATCACAAGGTTTAGGGGATATCACAAGGATTAGGGGATATCACAAGGATTAGGGGATATCACAAGGATTAGGGGATCTCACAAGGATTAGGGGATCTCACAAGGATTAGGGGATCTCACAAGGATTAGGGGATCTCACAAGGATTAAGGGATCTCACAAGGATTAGGGGATCTCACAAGGATTAGGGGATCTCACAAGGATTAGGGGATATCACAAGGATTAGGGGACCTCACAAGGATTAGGGGATCTCACAGAGATTAGGGGATTTCACAAGGATTAGGGGATCTCACAAGGATTAGGGGAACTCACAAGAATTAGGGGATCTCACAGAGATTAGGGGATCTCACAGAGATTAGGGGATCTCACAAGGATTAGGGGATCTCACAAGGATTAGGGGATCTCACAAGGATTAGGGGATCTCACAAGGATTAGGGGATATCACAAGGATTAGGGGTTCTCACAAGGATTAGGGGATCTCACAGAGATTAGGGGATATCACAAGGATTAGGGGATCTCACAAGGATTAGGGGATCTCACAGAGATTAGGGGATCTCACAAAGATTAGGGGATATCACAAGGATTAGGGGATCTCACAAGCATTAGGGGATCTCACAAAGATTAGAGGATCTCACAGAGATTAGGGGATCTCACAGAGATTAGGGGATCTCACAGAGATTAGGGGATCTCACAGAGATTAGTGGATCTCACAAGGATTAGGGGATATCACAAGGTTTGGGGGATCTCACAAGGATTAGGGGATTTCACAAGGATTGGGGGACCTCACAAGGATTAGGGGATCTAACAAGGATTAGGGGATTTCACAAGGATTAGGGGACCTCACAAGGATTAGGGGATCTCACAAGGTTTGGGGGATCTGACAAGGATTAGGGGATTTCACAAGGATTAGGGGATCTCACAAGGATTAGGGGATATCACAAGGATTAGGGGATCTCACAAGGATTAGGGGATCTCACAAGGAATAGGGGACCTCACAAGGATTAGGGGATCTCACAAGGATTAGGGGATCTCACAAAGATTAGGGGATATCACAAGGTTTAGGGGATATCACAAAGATTTGGGGATATCACAAGGACTAGGGGATATCACAAGGATTAGGGGATCTCACAAAGATTAGGGGATATCACAAGGATTAGGGGATATCACAAAGATTAGGGGATATCACAAGGACTAGGGGATATCACAAGGATTAGGGGATCTCACAAAGATTAGGGGATATCACAAGGATTAGGGGATATCACAAGGATTAGGGGATCTCACAAAGATTAGGGGATATCACAAGGATTAGGGGATATCATAAGGATTAGGGGATATCACAAGGTTTAGGGGATATCACAAGGATTAGGGGATATCACAAGGATTAGGGGATCTCACAAAGATTAGGGGATATCACAAGGATTAGGGGATATCACAAGGATTAAGGGATATCACAAGGTTTAGGGGATATCACAAGGATTAGGGGATCTCACAAGGATTAGGGGATCTCACAAGGATTAGGGGATCTTACAAGGATTAGGGGATCTCACAAGTATTAGGGGATCTCACAAGGATTAGGGGATCTCACAAGGATTAGGGGATCTCACAAGGATTAGGGGATGTCACAAGGATTAGGGGACCTCACAAGGATTAGGGGATCTCACAGAGATTAGGGGATTTCACAAGGATTAGGGGATCTCACAAGGATTAGGGGAACTCACAAGAATTAGGGGATCTCACAGAGATTAGGGGATCTCACAAGGATTTGGGGATCTCACAAGGATTAGGGGATCTCACAAGGATTAGGGGATCTCACAAGGATTAGGGGATCTCACAAGGATTAGGGGATATCACAAGGATTAGGGGATCTCACAAGGATTAGGGGATCTCACAGAGATTAGGGAATATCACAAGGATTAGGGGATCTCACAAGAATTAGGGGATCTCACAGAGATTAGGGGATCTCACAAAGATTAGGGGATATCACCAGGATTAGGGGATCTCACAAGCATTAGGGGATCTCACAGAGATTAGAGGATCTCACAGAGATTAGGGGATCTCACAGAGATTAGGGGATCTCACAGAGATTAGGGGATCTCACAGAGATTAGTGGATCTCACAAGGATTAGGGGATATCACAAGGTTTGGGGGATCTCACAAGGATTAGGGGATTTCACAAGGATTGGGGGACCTCACAAGGATTAGGGGATCTAACAAGGATTAGGGGATTTCACAAGGATTATGGGACCTCACAAGGATTAGGGGATCTCACAAGGTTTGGGGGATCTGACAAGGATTAGGGGATTTCACAAGGATTAGGGGATCTCACAAGGATTAGGGGATATCACAAGGATTAGGGGATCTCACAAGGATTAGGGGATCTCACAAGGAATAGGGGACCTCACAAGGATTAGGGGATCTCACAAGGATTAGGGGATCTCACAAAGATTAGGGGATATCACAAGGTTTAGGGGATATCACAAAGATTAGGGGATATCACAAGGACTAGGGGATATCACAAGGATTAGGGGATCTCACAAAGATTAGGGGATATCACAAGGATTAGGGGATATCACAAAGATTAGGGGATATCACAAGGACTAGGGGATATCACAAGGATTAGGGGATCTCACAAAGATTAGGGGATATCACAAGGATTAGGGGATATCACAAGGATTAGGGGATATCACAAGGATTAGGGGATCTCACAAGGATTACGGGATCTCACAAAGATTCCAGATGATCTGAAAACACGGAAAAGGACTGGGACTAGTTGTCAAATAGAAATCCATTTTTCGAATTAAACTATTTAATATCTCGTGAAATATACTTTATTTTGTTCCCAAATTTAGCATAGACTTATCATTTTCAACACTGAACATAAATACAAAGTTTCAACCAGTTTGATAAAGGAAAATGAAAGAAATAAGTTATTCAATACAGCAAAATGGATTTCTATTAGGTTGCTAGTTCCAGGCCTTTCCCTCACGGTCAGATCACCTGGTTAGGGGATATCACAAGGATTAGGGGATATCACAAGGTTTAGGGGATCTCACAAGGATTAGGGGATCTCACAAGGATTAGGGGATCTCACAAGGATTAGGGGATATCACAAGGATTAGGGGATCTCACAAGGATTAGGGGATATCACTAGGAATCGGGGATCTCACAAGGATTAGGGGATCAGGGGATAAAGGACATGGCGGATGTGACGTCACAGAGTTTGTTTGCTTCGTGGTCAGTAAAAAGGTTCGAGTGTTGATCCGACTTTGATTTAAAAGAAAGTTTACAAATTAATAATAAAAGCATGTCTCAAACAGCACCAACAATGAATCGTGGTATTGTAAAACAGGTTAGTTATTCATATTGTTTAATTCCCAAAAGGTTTTAATAGTGGGAAACCCTGAACTTTTAACATAGTTGAATCTCTATCGTCATTTTTTATCTCTCGTTTCTACCTTCGTAGGTTCTCTCTGGAGATAGTGTTATTATACGTGGTCAGCCTCGAGGAGGACCTCCGCCTGAAAGACAGTTAGGTCTTTCTAATGTTACTGCTCCAAAATTATGTCGTAGACCCACAATGGCTGTGTCTAGTGAAAGCAAAGATGAGGTTTGTAGTCCAAAGTAATTTTAATAATTAGCATTGTCCTGCGAGAACAATGTTAGCTACAGCTACAGCTAGGTGTCTAACTATATCAATATTACTTGATTTAAACTCTTATTATAAAGCATGAGATAGACAAAGGGCTCGTTGTCAATATATAAAAGAAATGTTATAACATTGATACGAATACGATCAAGAATTTTGTTCGCCATGAAATGAACAATGAAAGCAAAGCTGGTCAATGTGTGATGCTAATTAACCAATCAGATGCGAGAACGTAACCATTCCGCATTTCGTTCACCTTTGATTATTTACCGTACTACGGTATATTTTGGAATCTATATTGCTCTTGATTTCTTGCTAGAGTAGTAAAAAAATGTCTAAGCAGTTGTTTTTTATTACAATAGTGACTTTAGTTGTAGTTTAAAAATAAAAACTCCCCGCTCACCCCACAGCCACCTACTTTCTCATCACAGCCACCTACTTGAAATAATTCTGAAAGCCTTGAGAAGATGGACCTCGACTTTATGGCTAGGACTGACTTCACTCTAATATTTCTGTTTGTTGAACATGCAAAGCATAGAGACAAAAACTACATACTAACATTGTAATGTTTGTATAACTTTCTTTAAATAGCCATTTGCTTGGGAGAGTCGAGAGTTTTTAAGAAAAAAGTTGATTGGCAAAGAAGTATTATTTTCTGTTGAATACAAAGCACCAGGTTCTGGGAAAGATTATGGTTGTATCTACTTGAAGAATGGTAAGCTGTATCATGCTCAATTAATAAGTTAATTTAACCATTATTAAATTAAAATGTGCTGTTAATTTATGTATATTCACGAGTCTTAGGTGAGAACTTACTTTTAATATTTATGTTTTAATGTTTTCCATATTAATTTTGTATTTTGGGGATCCCATAATGGAGCCACAAGCTCTGTGGGACTTCCCTGTCATTTTGGCAAAGCTTGTAAATAAAAATAAATAAATAAATAAATAAATAAATAAATTCTATAACATTATGTTTAACCTATTATATACTGTTTGAACTGGCCAAAATGGCTTCTATTCTTTTCCTCTGTTTATAAACTCCAGATGATTTACTTATTTAAGAGAGAAGCTTCAGATATTCTAAGCAGCAATGAATTAAACTGCAGTTTTTAGCAACTTGTCCTGTCATTGAAATGTAGTCTGATTGTATGAATGGTAAATCACAATAATTTTCTTTTTAGTCATTGATTTATTTTGTGTTTGTAGGTGACCAGTTAGAAAATGTTACTGAAGCAAGTGTCATGAAAGGATTAGTTGAAGTGAAACGAGGAGGAATTAAAGCTAATGAGTAAGTTAAAATTATCTAATATAGCAGTGTTGTTATATTTAGTAACAGTATAGTTGTGTGTTTGTATGAATATAGTAAGATTTTACAATATATTATAATAGAATTAATTGATTATTTATTATGTAGTGAACAGTCCAAACTGATTGATTTAGAAGAAACAGCTAAAGCAGCTGAAAAGGGAAAGTGGTCAAAGGATGCTAATGAGGTGTGTAAGCAAGCCTCTATTTACTTACACTTTAAACTGAGTGTACTTTTCTTTATTGTACAAGTTTTTTTCTCCAGCATAAAATGATAAAAAGGGTAAAAACCAAGCTTACGGACTATGCGTCCATCATCAGGGTAAACTGGTTCAAATGAGCTTCAATCTCTGTCCAATCCACAGAGATTGAAACTCGTTTGAACAATTTTACCCTGACGATGGACGCATAGTCCGAAAGCTTGGTTTTTGCCCCTTTTTATCATTTTATGCTGGAGAAACATACTTGTACAATAAAGAATATGAAACTACCCAGCAACATAACTGTCTTGCGTTATATTTATGAGTGTAATTTATAACCAGAAGCAATCTAACAGTTTCTGATCAGTAACGTTTAATTACAACCACATCAAGCCATATGAAGTGATGCTACTAGCTATGTTTTGGGACGTCTAGTTTGAGCTGAAAACTTCAACTAACCATGTTTCACCAATCCAGTCATACAGTAAACATCACTTCTAAGACAAATAACAATTCAAATTCATTAAATAAATGAGAGTGCAATTTTAGCAAAATATTTGAGCATGTATAAGGATGAAAGATTTTCCTATCAAGCACTGGTACAGTATAATTATGAGGAAATATAGAAATAGAAATATTGTTTTGCACTACATGTATATTTTTTTTTGGTTTAAATTTCATCATTTTTTTTTGTTTCTTTCTCAGCATGTTAGATCTATTACTTGGTCTTTTGAAAATCCAAAGAACTTTGCAGATGCACACCATGGAAAGGAGTTTGAAGGTAAATAAAACTGTGTAGTAAACAGCTGTGTTAATGTATACAGTCTTTGAAAACATTCCTTACCAAACCAGCCAGCAATAATAATCACTTAATTAATACAGCCTGTTTTGTACTGTGCATTATATTTTTGTACGTACATCATACCCCATGCAAGATTTAGGTATCTAGACTCATGATTTTATTACCTTGTGTTTCAGCTGTTATTGAACATGTCCGTGATGGATGTACAGTCCGTGCTTTTCTTCTTCCTGACTTTTATCATGTCACTGTAATGATGTCTGGAATTAAGGTACAGAAATATTAAGATATGTACCGTAATGAGCTGACAGTTGGGAATCTCATCTACACTGCTTAGTTTTAAAATAATGTACAGAACAATATTTAATGTAATAAGAAATAAAACATAAAATCTAATGCTATTGGTTGTTTAATTTATAGACTCCGATGTTTAAGCGTGATGGAACATCAGATATAGTTGAACCATATGCTGAAGAGGTAGTAAAATAATTTACAAACAATGTGAATGTAATGTAAATAAGTTTTGTGGAAACACCATGTAAAATATTTATTTGATGCTAAGCTTCTGGCCTGTTGACTCAAGCCTTTTATCAGACCAATAATTAACAACAAGCTGTTATGTGATTTAATTGATCAGTTGCTTAATGTATTTAAAATGAAGGCCTGAGTCAACAGGCCAAAAGCTTAGCAAGTATATATTTCACGTTGTGTTTCCACAAAAGTTATTTATATTATATTACAAAGCTCTAAATATACTGTATGTAACCAAAAAATGTGAAATTTTTTGAATAAATTTTATTAAATATTAATCTTTTAGGCAAGATTTTTCACTGAGTCAAGACTTTTACAAAAGGAAGTTAAAATAAAATTGGATGGTATATATGTCTATTTCAATGTATTGAAGTTTTGATTGTATATAATTATTAAACACTCTTGCCAATCTATACACTAAAGACAGTTTAAGTTGTAATGCAAATATTTATATTTTTAGGAGTATCTAATGCAAATTTTCTTGGAACAGTGATTCATCCTGTAAGTTACTGTATTGTAAGCTGCAGTTCTGGCATGATCAATATTGACATTGACAAGCATTTGTTTAACAAAAAGATGTTATTACTGTGTTTATATGTTTATACTATATTTTATTCAAAACAACAGGCTGGTAGCATTGCTGAACTGTTATTACGCGAAGGCTTTGCAAGATGTGTTGATTGGAGTATGTCTGTACTGACAGAAGGACATGATCGATTGAGGAGTGCTGAAAGGTTTGTAATAAAGCAAGGCTAGGGTTTGATCAGCTTCATAACATATAGCAAGGATATTTTGTGGGTGGGTGTAGGTAAATGTAGTCAACCAGCCTATCATTAAAATACATAGTACTGTGTAGTACAGTGCAATGCAGTACAGTGCAGTGCAGTGCAGTGCAGTGCAGTGCAGTGCAGTGCAGTGCAGTGCAGTGCAGTGCAGTGCAGTGCAGTGCAGTGCAGTGCAGTGCAGTATAGTACAGTACGTACAGTGTGGTGTAGTGCAGTACAGTACATACAGTGTGGTGCAGTGCAGACTGTACAGTACATACAGTATGTACAGTGCAGTACAGTACATAATGTGGTGTAGTACACTATAGTACAGTGCAGGAAAGTACTTACAGTGTGGTGTAGTGCAGTATAGTATAGTATAGTATAGTATAGTATAGTATAGTATAGTATAGTATAGTATAGTATAGTATAGTATAGTATAGTATAGTATAGTATAGTATAGTATAGTATAGTATAGTATAGTATAGTATAGTATAGTATAGTATAGTATAGTATAGTATAGTACAGTGTAGTACAGTGCAGTACAGTGCAGTACAGTGCAGTACAGTGCAGTACAGTGCAGTGCAGTGCAGTGCAGTGCAGTGCAGTGCAGTGCAGTGCAGTGCAGTGCAGTACAGTGCAGTGCAGTGCAGTGCAGTACAGTGCAGTACAGTGCAGTGCAGTGCAGTACAGTGCAGTGCAGTGCAGTGCAGTACAGTGCAGTACAGTACAGTACAGTACAGTACAGTACAGTACAGTACTTACAGTGTGGTGTAGTACAGTGCAGTATAGTGCAGTACAGTGCAGTACAGTGCAGTACAGTACTTACAGTGTGGTGTAGTGCAGTACAGTACAGTACAGTGCAGTACAGTACTTACAGTGTGGTGTAGTGCAGTACAGTGCAGTACAGTGCAGTACAGTACAGTACAGTGCAGTACAGTACTTACAGTGTGGTGTAGTGCAGTGTGGTGTAGTGCAGTGCAGTACAGTACAGTACAGTACAGTACAGTACAGTACAGTACAGTACAGTGCAGTACAGTACTTACAGTACTTACAGTGTGGTGTAGTACAGTACAGTACATAGTGTGGTGTAGTATAGTATAGTACTTACAGTTTGGTGTAGTATAGACTACAGTACAGTACAGTACAGTACAGTACAGTACAGTACAGTACAGTACAGTACAGTACAGTACAGTACAGTACAGTACAGTACAGTACAGTACAGTACAGTACAGTACAGTATAGACTTACAGTGTGGTGTAGTGCAGTACAGTACAGTACAGTAGTACAGTACAGTACAGTACAGTACAGTACAGTACAGTACAGTACAGTACAGTACAGTACAGTACAGTACAGTACAGTACAGTACAGTACAGTACAGTGCAGTATAGTACAGTGCAGTAGAGTAGAGTACAGTACAGTGCAGTACAGTACAGTACAGTACAGTACAGTACAGTACAGTGCAGTATAGTACAGTACAGTACAGTGCAGTGCAGTAGAGTACAGTACAGTGCAGTGCAGTATAGTACAGTACAGTGCAGTATAGTACAGTACAGTGCAGTAGAGTACAGTACAGTACAGTGCAGTATAGTACAGTACAGTACAGTGCAGTATAGTACAGTACAGTACAGTACAGTACAGTACAGTGCAGTACAGTACAGTACAGTGCAGTGCAGTATAGTACAGTACAGTACAGTACAGTGCAGTATAGTACAGTGCAGTGCAGTACAGTACTGTACAGGATATGGTGGGTACACACACTCACGACTCATCACACCATCTTTTCACCAGGGCTTGCAGATGCAGTCACACAATATTGTGTACATGTGATTATTTTTGCTTTAATTTTTCAGGCTAGCAAAACAGAAGAAGATAAGAATATGGAAAGATTATGAACCATCAGCTCCAAGTGTAACTATTGAACAAAAAGAATTTACTGGAAAGGTAATGATGTAATATTTATAGTAATAGTGCAAATGCCAGATATAGGTTTTTCTGATGCTCGTTAATTAGTTTAGTGTGATAGTAAGTTCCTACAGTATTTGGCCCTTAAACAAAGGCTAGAGAAACTCAAATTCTCAAAGGCTCAGGCTCCTTCTTGTACTCAAAATATAATCGTCTTCATATACAATTAAAATAAAGACAGAAAAAAGGCATACAGGAAGTAGCGTACGTATTCGTCTGGTGGGACTGCTAAAAACGGTTTGTTTGTTTACTCTACACGTCTGTGATTTGTCACTTTTGACAACTTGTTAGGAAGGGGTGGCATTCGAATTTCAATGGGATCCGTGCAGGCTCTCTTTCACCACCCGCCCGCACCTCCCAGAGAGCCTGTTCGCAGGCTAAGGCTCGTTTAGAGCTTGGAGTTTAATTACGACTAACAACAGATTGTAAATTACAGTAAATGACAATAACTGGCCAAAAAATTACACCCACTGCTGACTTGTATACAGTGATACGCTTTACTGTAGTTAGCGAACATTTTTGTGAAGGATTTTACTACATGTATACAGTATACTTAAAATTTATTTGTATAAATTGTCATGAATGTTTTCATTTTGGTAGGTCACAGAAGTTATCAATGCTGATGCTGTTGTTGTCAAAACTGATGGAAATGATAAGAAAATATTTCTTTCAAGTTTACGTCCTCCAAGGTAGTGATATCAGATGACAGTGGATGGCAGCGAATTAGTTTAATGTATACAGCACACGGTTGAACAAAATTTATGCATTTTTGAATTTACATTTTTTAAGTGAGATTTGCAAATAATTTGTGTCTCTATTTTCTTTTCCTAAAGATTGCCTACAAGAGAAGATGGAACACAGGTGGGTATTTTGTTAAGAATTAGGAACAGCCCAACATTTTTCAATGGAACTACATGTAATTGAAGGAACGCAATTTAAAATTTTTAATAGCGCTGGACGTCATAATTTGGCTCTCTAATTATAAATGACTGCATAAGTCACGGCCGAAAATATTGAACAAAAAACGAACGTTTAGCGAAAACGTTTGCTAACTTTAATTTTATTTTGCTTTTTTCATTTTAATAGTAACAATTTTAAGAACTAAACAAAATTATACATTGTAACATTGTAATAAATAATGATGACGGTTTTCCAGTTTTTCTAAATGCTAAACCGAGAAAAACCCAGTTTAATAATGAAACCGAAAAACCCCGGTAAACTGCCCAACCTTACGTGAAGAAAGACTAAGCACTGTACAGTGTGCTGCTATATCATAGTACAGAAGATTCTTTTAAGTTGTTCTTCAATTCTTTTCTCTTGTATTTTTTAGGAGCAAAGTACTGGCACAAAACGCACTCGCGCATTATATGATGTACCATACATGTTTGAAGCAAGAGAGTTTATGAGGAAAAAATTAATTGGAAAAAAGGTGAGAACTTTTAATTGCTGTACATGTGGTATCTACAAAACAACATATATGTTGTTAGTAGAATAGTGTTTTTAGCTTGAAGTGGTTAAAGTTGGTTTTGCTCTACAAGCTCTTGTAATTTAAACTCAATTGGTTAGAACGTCCGGCTGGTGCTGACAGAAGGTTGTGGTTCAAGTCCTCTCTGGACTTCTAAACTAAACTAAACTAAACTAAACTAAACTAAACTAAACTAAACTAAACTAAACTAAACTAACCGTATTTATACTGGATAACTCCATCAGTTATATCTAAACTGTTATCCTCAGAGGTCCAGTAAGGGCCATCCCTCGTTGGTTCAGTGTTACTACAGGAGGAAACTGGAGTACCCGGAGGAAACCTGTGGTGTTTGGTAGAGTCAAACTGGAAGCACTCTTCTCACATGCGGCCAAGGTGAAATTTTAATCAGATAACTGCTGAGAGCAGGAGGTGAAAGGCACGTGCGCTAACCACTGTGCCACCAACACCCCATTCAGAGGTTTTCTCTGAGTTTAAATTATGACAGCCTAACATTTTTCTCTTTTGTCATTTTTTTTAATCATTAATTCATTCCTATGGAAAACATATTTATCATGGAATCTAAGAACTTTCCAACATTGTGACAGCCTAACATTTTTCTCTTTTGTCATTTTTTTTTATCATTAATTCATTCCTATGGAAAACATATTTATCATGGAATCTAAGAACTTTCCAACATTGTCATTCACGTCATCATGCAGGGCTCATCCTATTAAAATGTGTCTTTAATTCCAAAATGGACAGTACTATTAGGTAATTTTTCTTAGGATGATCCCTGCAACTACCCTGCGAGTCAGAGCCCCTTTCCGACCTACGCAGGCTACAGGGGAAAGTGGCCTCTGCCAACAAACTTGATCTTCGCCCCAAGTTTGGGGCGAGTCAGTCAGATTTTGAAACTGCGAAGCAGTTCATTTTTGAAAAATGTATAAGTAACGTAGTATCGTCTCACTTGTACCGTAACAAAGTTCTCAAAGCAGTAACGTGAACTTTTTAGAACGTTGTTCTTTTTTGTAAAATCAACTTCTTAGAAGCGTAGCGCAACTTTTCTGAATGTATCTTAACCTCTTTGAACGTAGCGCAACTTCTCTGAACGAAAGATAACTTCGGAACATAGCATAACTTTTCTGAATGTACATGTAGCGCAGTTTTTCAGAACGTGACATTTAACTTCTTTAAATGTAGCGAAAACTTCTGAACGTAGCGTATAACTTCTCAGAACGTTTCTGACGGCAGTGCCAAATTTCTTAGAACGAAGCATTGTTTTTCAGAGCGTATGTAGCGTAACTTCTAAGAACGTATAGCGTAACTTTTCTGAACGTAGCGTAACTTCTAAGAACGTATAGCGTAACTTTTCTGAATGTAGCGTAACTTAAAAGAACGTAGCGTAACTTTTCTGAACGTAGCGTAACTTATAAGAGCGTATAGCGTAACTTTTCTAAACGTAGCGTAACTTCTAAGAACGTATAGCGTAACTTTTCTGAACGTAGCGTAACTTCTAAGAACGTATAGCGTAACTTTTCTAAACGTATATATTACCAGGGTTAAGTCACGTTGGCTTGAAAAACAGAGAAAAAAAATCTTCTCGACGTTTCGAGCGAAGGCCCTTCGTCAGGAGAAATTAGTAAACAACTCACATGTGGTCACGCGTATTTATAGCAGAGCTACAATGGGGATCACGTGAACACATGTAAGCCAATAAAAACAAACTAAACAAATAAATTAATATGTAATTTTAGCCCGTGTGCAGGTGCTGACCCAATTTGTGGGTCAGCTACCAGCAAATGGGCAAAGAAACAGGTTATAAATTACTATTTAAATCATCAGAAAAAGGTTAAGGAAAAGGTGTGGAATATGGTGGTGGAGTGAGCTAAATGAAAGAGAATCGCTCATTGAGGCCGTGAGGGTGAATGGTACCAAGTTTGGAAATGAGACGCATTTCTTGTTTACGACGAGTATCGTTACAACCTGTAATGGGCTGAATGGCGCAGATTTTCATGTTGGAAAAGGAGTGGTTGGCACTGTTGAAGTGCCTGGCAACAGGTTTGTTTGGCACATTGTTTTTGACATCACGAAGGTGTTCAACAAACCTGTCACCTAAACGTCTTCCAGTTTCTCCGATGTAAAGCATGGGACATTTACTGCAAGAGATACAGTAAATGAGGTTGGAGGAAATGCAAGTGAAACTATGGGTTATGTTGAACCTACATTTTGGAGCCGAAATTGAAACTGAGGAGTCTAAATATTTACAGGTGTTGCACCTACCACGACAGCAAGAGCTGGTGCCAACATGTGATACCAAGGCTTGCTGCAGTGAGCTGTGAACAACGTTTTCCCGGATGTTTTTGCTATGCCGAAAAGATACTAGGGGTTTCTCAGAGAAAATGGAAGATGTTTCTGGGTCATTTTTAATGAGGTCGAAATTGCGGCTAATGATGTCCCTTACTTTGAAATTAAAGGGATGAAAAGTGAGAACTAGAGGTACTTTTTCATTAGAAATGGTAGCCAAAGGTTCGCTTAAGGTGTCTGAACGGGAAATGTTGGAGACCTTGTGTAAGGCAGTGTCTAAGAGGTGGGAAGGATAACCGCGATTAACAAAAAAGTTTCTCATTTCCAAACATTTGGCATTGAAATCGTCATCTTCACTGCAGAGGCGGCGAAGACGAAGAAATTGAGAGAAAGGAATGGAAGTTTTGGTGTGTTTAGGATGATGAGAGGAGAAGAGGAGGTAGCTATGAGAGTCAGTAGTCTTGTAAAAGACAGAAGTGCTCAGCTTATTACCATTAATGGAGACGAGAATATCTAAGAACGACACACTAGTCTCACTGATCTCCCATGTGAACTGGAGTGCTGGGTGGAAGTCATAAACATAGTTAATGAAGCAAACCAGGTCAGCGCGCGAACGTAAAGCCTTTTCTAAACGTAGCGTAACTTCTAAGAACGTATAGCGTAACTTTTCTGAACGTAGCGTAACTTCTAAGAACGTATAACGTAACTTTTCTGAACGTAGTGTAACTTATAAGAACGTAGCAAACAGTAACTATTCTGAGTGAAACGTAACTTTTCAGAATGTGGCATAACTTCTCAGAACGTAAAGTAAAAGTAAGAAAGCAGTGTAACGTGTTAAATGCATGTAGCGTAATTTTTCAGGACGTTGCATAATGTTTTTCAAGGTAGCATATCGTTTCACAACGTACATGTAACATAGATCGCACAATCCGTAAAATGAATGAAAAGACCGTCTCAGGGAGAAGACTAATGGTTAATTGAAGGGCAATGATTAATTAATTAATTAGGGGAGTAACTACTGAAAAAAAAGCGAAGCTGTTCTGAAGCGCTAATTCGGACGCTGACTGTTTATGAGCACCCACAAGTAGGAAAGTGACAAGTTAAACGCATTAGAGGGCCAAAAATAGTATCTTGGCAACCGTTCACGCATGCTCAAAAAGAAATATCGAGTTTGTTGGCTCAGCCCACTGTTCCCCTGAAGCCTGCATAGGTCGGAAAGGGGCTCTGACTTGCAGGGTTCCCAGCACCATGACAACATCAATATAATTTTTTATTACTATTGACTTTGTTGGAATACAAACTTGTATTCTAATTGAAAATCTATTTTGTTTTTGAGGTCAATGTTGTTGTGGATTATATTAAACCACCAAGTGATGGATATCCAGAGAAAACCTGTGCTACAGTTACTATTGGATCAATTAATGTTGCCGAAGCTTTAATAAGTAAAGGTTTGGCTACAGTAGTTCGACACAGGCAAGATGATGATCAAAGATCCTCTCACTATGATGAGTTGTTAAGTGCTGAAACCAGAGCAGCAAAAAATGGCAAGGGAGTTCACAGTAAAAAGGAAGCTCCAACACATCGTATTTCAGAAGTTTCTGGTGATGTTTCCAAAGCTAAACAATTTTTGCCATTTTTGCAAAGAGCTGGTCGTATCAATGGCATTGTTGAGTTTGTTGCAAGTGGGTCACGAATGAGAGTTTATCTTCCAAAGGAAACTTGTCTTATAACGTTACTTCTTGGGGGAATCCAGTGTCCAAGAATGCAAGTTAGTGGAAATCAAGGATACATGATCAATGGAGAACCTTATGGAGATGTGGCCTATGACTTTACAAGGGATCTCTGCTTGCAGAAAGATGTAAGATATATTGTAACTTCTAGGAAGTAGCCATTCCTATCGCATACTGTACTACTGCTAACAGCGTTCATACTGTACTACTAACAGCGTTCATACTGTGCAGAACGTTACTTTCCAAATAATGTCAATCACTGTAAATACATATATCAGTAATAGCATAAGCAGCTGCCTTGAATGCTTGACATAATGGTAACTAATTGACGAAAAGTTTATAGTTATAAATTAATTTATCTTGTAGGTTGAGATTGAAGTGACCGCTTGTGATCGAGCAGGAAATTTCATTGGCTGGCTATTTATTGATGATATTAATTTATCATTATCATTAGTAAAGGTATTTATTCTATTGCTCAATGGATTGTATACATTTATGGTGGCGGATTAAGTTTTTCTCGAGCCTGTTATGGTCATCAGAAGTTGAAGATGCACTGCGCAAACCACAGGGAGCCCATCTTGGCAGCGCGTGGGCACTTGTGGCAGACTCGAAAGACGCGCGGGGGACTGTGGCAGGGGATTTAAAAAAAAACGGTTACCGGAAGCGGGAAAAAGGCGGAAAAAAGGGGAAAACGGGGGGAAAGGGGGGGAGGGAGAGGAAAAAATATAAGGGATGAAACACCAAACATTCAACGTGGAATGTGTTCCGCAAGTAGCCAGGACATCTCGTATCGTCGGGAGCCACCGTTGGAATACTGAAACCGACTGAAACTCAGAGTCAGATGAATGTACAATAAATCAATAATCCTGAGACTTCCCGCTTTATCCGAAAAGCTTATCGTAGGATTTCGTAGCTATCCGAAGTGTCAACGATGATGTGGTGTCCTAGCTACTTGCGGAACACATCTCCCGAAAATACGATATGTAATTTAGCTGCAAAATCACGGCTAAAAGGTGAGATTTTGCCTCATTTTGATTATATTTTGATAAATGAATCATTATCACAACTACTTCGCTCAATTGTCTTACAATTTTAATACCTACAGGCGCTTAAAACGATGTTCAAAACAAGGAAGAATTCGTGTTTCATCCCTTTATTATTTTCCTAAACACACCACGATCGAGTGTGCCACAGGGTGCCCACGCTCTGCCAAGATGGGCTCCCTGTGCGCAAACACCTCGCAAGTACACCAGTCTCTGTGCAATATCGTGTGTCTCTCTCTCTCCTTTGGTTTGCAATAGTACAATTGAATAATATTTTACAGTACATTATTAATATTCTATAATTATATTTCTCTCTTTTAGGAAGGTCTATCTAGTGTGCACTTCACCGCAGAGAGAAGTCCATTTTATAATCAACTTGTCACTGCTGAAGAAAACGCAAAAACAGCAAAGCTAAATATATGGGCCAATTATGAAGAGCCTAAAGCCGTCGAAATTATTGATGACATCTCAGAGAGACAGTGTAAATATGAAAAGGTATAATCATATGTCAAGAATAATTTGTCATAAATGTAATTTGCAAGTGAAATTTACATCATGAATTATTAAATTGCAAATATATGGGAATTGTAGGCAGTGATCTTATCAAGGAAGTATTAACGTACTTAATAAAATGTATTGATAAGGTTTTTTAATCTTAAGGTATTAATAACAGAAGTAGAACCTGCTCTTAGTTTTTGGGCTCAACATGCTGAAAGTGGTTCAGAAATTGATCAAATGATGGAAAGATTAACAGCCAGTCTAGCTGCTAACCCACCAGTACCAGGATCATTTACTGCACGTAAAGGAGATTTGTGTGCTGCACTGTTTCTTGATAATAACTGGTTAGTAACATTAGTATCCAACACATGTTAGCTAGATATATTTCATATTATTGTGCAGTCTTGGCTTAGCTTTTGCACTGTACACCACGACATCTTTACAGCGAATATTAGTTGTCTTTTTAACATTGAACAACAGCAGCAACAACAACAATAACAGCAGCAGCAACAGCAGCAGCAACAATAACAACTTCAGCAGCAACAGTAACAACAGCAACAACAATAACAACAACAACAACAGCAGCAGCAGAAGCAACAACAATAATAACAACATCATCAGCAACAACAACAACAATAACAACAATAACAACATCATCATCATCAACAATAACATCAGCAGCAGCAATAACAACAACAGCAGCAATAACAACAACAGCAGCAACATCATCAGCATCAGCAGCAACAACAACAGCAACAATAACAACATCAGCAGCAGCAATAACAACAGCAGCAGCAGCAACAACAACAACAACAACAATAACTGCAAGAAATGGCAAGAACAACAACATCCACAATTATCTTATATATATATATATATATATATATATATATAATTATCCCCGAGCCGGGCGACGGGCCGAAGGCCCGGAGCCCGGTGAGGGTGCTAATCTCGACACGCGTGGAGTCCATTTTACACGCGTGTAGAAAAAGCTAGGGAGCCGAAATCTGGGAAATAGTTTATTTATTTATTTATATATATATATGTTTGGTACGGTGTCACGCGGTAAGAATAGTTGGACACTGGTGACTAGCGACAAGAAAACTAAAAATCTGGCCTGCTCTACTTAAATAATAAATTAATAAAAGAGAAAAACGAAGAAAAGGATACAAACAGCCGGTTTAATATTATGTTGAAGCGAAACCAGAGGTCCTGAAGAAACCAAACGCCCTATGGTAAACAAAACCTCGATCTCATTCAAGTTTATAACCTTACGGTAGGGGATTTGTATTTTGTCCTTATGTCCTAAAACAATATACATGCAGCTTCACGTTTTCGTGCTCTCCCTTTGCTCGTCCAAATTAACCATCAGTCAGCTTAACTAAAACTAACTTAAAACACTATCTTAGGCTTATATCACGCTTATATTAACCGTGGTGGACGTGGGCTTTGTCGGTTTTCTTGGCTGTGATTCCAAATTTTCGACTGAAACGTCTGTTTAATACTTTTTTCTGGAATCCGATTCTACTGAATTGCTTTTATCTCAGACTCTATTATAAATGTAATTTTTGAGCTGTAAACTTTTAATTCTGCCTTTGCAAAATGTACATGCATAGAGAAGCCATTTGAAGGCTTGCTAGAAATAATCCCTTTTGAAACCTCCTAAAAACAATATATTTTTTACAACTAGAATTTAATAATGAAATCTAAGTTTTGCTTTGATATGTTCAACTTTCATTAAATGATTTAAATCAGTTTTGTCATCCTATCGACCTATCCATAAATTGTATAATTTAATATCCCAAGGATTTAATTAATATCATTTGTTTTTATATTTGTTTGTTTTTATATTGGCTGTATAATCAGGAGTGCTTTTTTTAATCAGGGGGTGGGTGGGTGGGGGGTGTTTCAAAAAAGCATGTGAAAGCGGGCGAGGGGTTGTTGTATTCATGTATTTCTAGTATAATGACTAAACTATCTGTTTGTCATGTAGTGGGAGAATGAATTTGATTACAGAAAAGGTTTCAATGTGTTCTTACCTTGTAATTTTAGGTATCGTGCCAAGGTATTAAAGGTGGTGTCTCCCAAAGAAATAAATGTATTATATATTGACTTTGGAAATGTAAGTACATTATCATGTTACTAAATCAGCAATAATATCAACATCCTCGCAGCATTAATATTCAAACCATTCAATTTGCAAGCACTTGCTAACCACACTGACAAAAGTGAATCATTGTTTAAACATTAGGAAACAATTGTAAAGCAGTATGATGAACAACAACTACAGTCCTTAATTAATAGCTTGTTTATCTTTCATTGACTGCTGCAACATGTGTTTGGCTATGTTCACTATGTTTTAGCACTGATCTTTCCTAAGATTATTTTTTTCCCTTGTCCAGATTGAAGTCCTTCCAATTTCAAAGTTAAGAGCATTACCTCATGAATTCGTTGGGTAGGTTAAAGTAACTCTCGTCTTTTAATGTTTTATTAGCAAAATATTAACCCATTTTGTTGTTTGTTTCTTGCTTGTCTACCAACTACTGAATGGTCATATCATATTTTATAGCTTAAAACCTCAAGCTGTAGAGTATAATCTGGCTTTGTTAAGAGAACCCAATGATGTAAGTACCTGACAATAGTCTGCAAATCAGCTCTCCTTTATAGGGCTTGGGGTGGGGTGGGGTGGGGTGGGGTGGGTCCGTAGCCTCAAATGTAATAGTGTAGATATTACATGAGCCTCCAATCTGCACTGTAATTCTTTCTTGATCAGCTATATTTTTATTTGTTTTTTGTTAAAGGAAGAACTGAAGTACGACTTGACTGCTGCATTCAAGAATAAAGCAATGGTAAGCTTCCATCAACCGATTTATCTTAAAATTGTTTTATTGACTATGTATTTTTATCTATTTTATTTTTTAAAGAATAACTTTTTGTTACTGAATAAGGAATACAAAATAAATAACCAGGTTAGTGGTGTATGTTGTTAATATGTTTATAGTTGTATGTTTTGCATACTGTAAGTTGCATGTTTGTTTTGCATCCTGTAAGCTGCATGTATGTTTTGCATCCTGTAAGTCGCATGTATGTTTTGCATACTGTTAGTTGCATTTGTGTTTTGCACTAAGTTGCATTGATGTATTGCATACTGTTAAATATTAATGTTATTATTCAGGAATACGTTACAGTTGTACATCCAGAGAGTAAGGAAGACATTGGTAAAAGTTTGGTTGCAGAAGGTCTAGCTTTGACAGAGAAACGACGTGAAAAACGCTTTCAAAAAATGGTCATGGACTATTTAAGTACCCAAGAGGCAGCCAAGAAGAATCGGGTATGTTGAAAAAAATTGAAAGTCTATAGCGTGTTTTTGCCTGTAGTGATAGTACATGAGTATAATGTATAACTTGATTACAGTCATGCCTATAAATAGAGATGATTAGGAAATATGGGCTTTTGTTATTCTCTGAAATGAAATGAAGAAATAGCTAATTCCCCGCGCTTGTGGGTCTTGCTAAAGTATATATATAATCAAGATTAACTTTAGCAAGACCCACAAGCGCGGGGAATTAGCTATTTCTTCATTTCATTAGCTATTTCTTCATATATATATATATATATATATATATATATATATATATATATATATATATATATTATTATTATTATTATTATTATTATATTATACCTATGTAATTTCTTTTTACACGCCCCCTGTGGAAATCAGCTTCGGTTGACGGGGTTAGCGTGGTTAAATAAAGTTCTTCTATCTATCTATCTATCTATCTATCTATCTATCTATCTATCTATCTATCTATCTATCTATCTATCTATCTATCTATCTATCTATCTATCTATCTATCTATCTATCTATCTATCTATCTATCTATCTATCTATCTATCTATCTATCTATCTATCTATCTATCTATCTATCTATCTATCTATCTATCTATCTATCTATTTATCGATATATATATATATATAAACTCATTAATAATTCATGAGGAAAACACAAAGAAAATCCATCTGTATATCCCGATACAGAATGGCCACTCATTCTGTAAATAGTACATATATATTGTACAGTATATATTCCTTTTCAGTATTGTTCTATTTTCAACTATCTATCTCATCACATTGTGTTATCTTGCACGAACCCCTACTCACGTATTGAACTCAGTACTGTAATCTTTTATCATTCTTCCTGGCTACTTTGGTAAATTATGAAAATATATTCAACAACTGAGCTACTTAACACATAATTGTTGGGTGTTTTTGTTTTTTGTAGTTGAATATGTGGCGTTATGGAGATATTACTGAGGATGACGCTAAAGAATTTGGATACCCCACTAAATAAATAATGAATTGCAAGTTTTAACTTATATTTTGTAATAATTAAAATAAGATTATTATTAAACGTTTATCACAAACGAAATAACAAATTCGATACGATAGCGATAATGTCAGTTTTGGGGAAGCGGACGGGAGGCAGTCTGATTATACTTCACAAACTCCGGTTGAAATATATGGGAATAAAAATGGCAAGGCTTGCCTTTCGTTTGCTAGTATGATCATAATTACACTAACAGACCTAAGAAGGCCCTTGTGTAATTTGAATTTCGTAGAAGCTCCAGCTATAGTTACTTGCGCTCCAGTTAGGTACTTGTGCTCCAGTTAGTTACTTGCGCTCCAGTTAGTTACTTGCGCTCCAGTTAGTTACTTGCGCTCCAGTTAGTTACTTGGGCTCCAGCTAGCTACTTGCACTCCAGTTAGTAGTTTGTTACTTGCGCTGCAGTTAGTTACTTGCGCTCCAGTTAGTTACTTGCGCTTCAGTTAGTTACTTGTGCTCCAGCTAGTTACTTGCGCTCCAGTTAGTTACTTGCGCTTCAGTTAGTTACTTGCGCTTCAGTTAGTTACTTGTGCTCCAACTAGTTACTTGCGCTGCAGTTAGTAACTTGCGCTTCAGTTAGTTACTTGCGCTCCAGTTAGTTACTTGCGCTCCAGTTAGTTACTTGCGCTGCAGTTAGTAACTTGCGCTTCAGTTAGTTACTTGCGCTCCAGTTAGTTACTTGCGCTCCAGCTAGCTACTACTTGCGCTCCAGTTAGTTACTTGCGCTTCACTGTGATTAGGTAAGTTAATAAGAAAAATAAAAATAGTTAGCTGATAATAGAAATAGTGGCGATTTAAAGTATATATTAAAGTTAAGTTGTCTTCCTGCAAATGTTTATACATTATTTTGTTGTCTAGTTGTTTATATATTTATTGAAATAATGAACATTTAAAATAGTTAGTGTGAGCAGGTCTGGGTGTAATTTGCTATGAGTTTGCGAAGCTCCGATGATGTGCAAAAGCTTAGAAAAATCCAAATCAGAATAGTGAAAGATTATTTTGTACATTTGCAGTAGGCTTAGGTATTTTTGCCTGAGTAATAAACATGGTGTTATGCCAGATTCTTACTTGTATTTCAATTATGAGTTTATTTGTGTACCTGCTAATGTTTCTTTTTAGTTTGATGTAACTATTTCTTAGCTGTCTAATGTATTTTATGCTGCGAATTAAACGCAAGATGACTTTACTTGTCACAGGGGAAATTGACCGATGGGAAAAGGTTAAGAAGCTAAAAAAATCTCGTCACTTTTTTTGGCCAGATTAAAGATCAACATTTTGGGGTGACGTGATGTTTTTTTAATAGACCTTTCCGGACAACGCGTTGAGAGATTTGATTGGCTCCCGCAAAACTTCGGACATCCAAAACTTCGGACAAACATTGGACATTAGCCAATCAGATTTGTCAAAAAGAAAGATCACGTGATCCATTCATTTCATGCGGAAAGCATAAAGATCATATAAATACTAGAGGGGTATCCTATCTTAATTTCGGCCAACCAATTGAACACCGCCATCTTGGATTTTTTGGAGGCAAACGTGGCGCGTTGGTTGGCAAAGGACTGGATCTGGTACATTTGCCAACCAATTGACTGAAATGGTGGCTGCCATGTGGTTACCAAATTTTCCCGCCAATGCCCCCTCTAGTATTTAGATTATCTCTATGGCGGAAAGGTCTATTGAAAGAAATGGTGACGTAATATTTTTTGATTGGTGGAAATGGTGATGTATGTTTTTTGATTGGTGGAAATGGGAGGTGAGTGTGCGATGGATTGTGGTCAGTGGTTGATGCGTTGAATGTTTGACGTCATTGTTAGGAGAATCATCGAAGAAGGAAGATGGCGGACACGAGTGGGAAGAAGAGACGAGAGTTTTGATGACTTTATTGCTGCTAAAATGGTTCTTTTTCAAAAGATAGCAGCCCACACATGAAGAAGAAGAATCAAAGATATAGAACAGTTGTCTAAATGAATCATTTATTCGAAAACGAGGTAAAATCCGTTTAATTAAGATTGGAGGGTACAACCAAAGACTGAAGAGTGGTGGTGAGTCAACGGTTGATTGCTTTTAGGAAAATCCAGAGAGGTGGTGGTTGGTGGAGAGGTGCTAGATAAATAACCTTCCATATGGGGGGGGGGGGGGGTAATGGATACTTGTGGCAGAACACAATGGATCTCTGTGGTATACCTTTACTGCAAAATCTCTGACCAGGGGCGTAGGAAGCAGTGTTACTTTGGGGGGGCTACTTGAGTTTGTGTAATGCGCATTCGCGGCTTTGCACAAATCCGCCTAGGGGGTCTGGGGGCATGGGGGGGGGCCCCCCCCCCCCCCGAAAATGTTGAAATTTGTAAGTCCAAGAAACACATTTTAGGCTATTCCTGGCAGGCAATTTCCGGAAAATTAAATTGCCAGGCAACTAGGCAAGGATCACATGCAGACATTTTCAAGTGCTGTGTTAAAAACAGCCAGACTACATAAATATTCAGGAATTCACTTTTACTTAACAAGTTAACTCAATATACATATGACGGTCATATGACGAATTTCCCGTTCTGTACGAAAGAAATTCATATTTTTATGGTGTTAAGAGGATTTATTTTTTATTTTTATAAATTATTACCAACAATCTCTTTAACTCATTTAATCTCAAACCGTAGTGGGGCAAAATATTGGGGGGGCTAATATCAGCAAGTTAAAATATTGGGGGGGCTGCAGCCCCTTAGCCCCCCCGGTTCCTACGCCCTTGTCTCTGACAAATATCGGATTGTAGGTCCCACAAGCCTCCATCACTTGGCAGGAGTTAAATTTTGACCATCATTTTGCACAAGCATTTCGTGAAAATAGTGTGGGCTTGCGTGAAAAAGTCTGAAGTCTGAACTATAATGCACATATCATCGGCTTCCCCCAGGGGTCGACCCCCGGGCTGACCCGGGGCATATTTTGGGAAATACATGGCGATTGCATTGAGTTTTTGCCTGTGGGTAAGGGTGAATTTGCAACTTTGTTCTGAAGGCTGAAGAATGGGGGTGGGGGATTTCCTGAGATTGTAAACTTGTGAAATCACAACCACACACTGGAATTACTGATTGCGTGAACTTATAAAGGACTGGGTCAACGTTCTGTGACTACTTCAAATTACTCAGGTTTCAAATTTCAACAGTTCATTTCACGTGAAATATTTGACTGGAATCACCGCTAGGTTCACTCAATCAACTTCTGTTTAAGATAACATTTGGTTTAGGTCTAACGTTCTGTGATGTAAATCAGCATATGACATAACCACAAGTTTCTTTCAAACGATTTTTAGAACGCCTTCTGGTTCCTTTGACCAGGGGGATTGTCTGCAAGAGACGATCTAACCCAGGGGACATTTCTCGTAACATCCACCCCACCCCATGGGAAAATCATCAACTTTGCCCCGCCCTTTTTACAATGGGTCAGCCCGGGGGTCGACCCCTGGGGGAAGCCGATGATATGTGCATAACTTTTCAAGTTTATTAAAATGAATTTTCTTTTTTGTATTTTAGAAATATAATTGGGCACATAATGGCCATCATCTTGGATTACAAGGAATCTTACAGATCACATGAGACTATGCAATTATGTGAGGATTTATTTTTTTGTTTAATAGTATTATGTTGTTTGCTGGAAAATAATTATATTCATGGTATAAATGAAGTTTGGAACTTAAAATTTATGATACGGTCTTTATTCTAAAAACTGTTGACTATTTCAGATTGTATATCAAAACGTCAGTATCTTGTTATTAAAATCATTCTCAACAGTTTAACATCGTTTCACTTTGCTCTATCTAAAACACGTACAACACTCTAATTTTTACTCTTATGAAGGGCTCTGCTCAAAACGTCAGTATTTTGTTATTAAAGCTATTCTCAACAGTTTACCATCTTTTCACTTTGCTCTATCTAAAACACTGCCCACATAGCACTCTACTTTTTACTTTGATGAAGGGCTCTGCTCGAAACATCAGTACGGTATTTCATTATCAAAAGTAATCTCAGCAGTTTACCATCTTTTCACTTTGCTCTATCTAAAACACTGCCGACACAACATTCTGACTACTTTTTTACATCTATTTCATCTATTGAAAAAAGTTAAAAATATTAGGTCTTGGTTGCATGGCCCCTCTTTCTCAAAATAAAAGCCTGTTAAAAAAAGCACAAGTTTCTATCTTAATTTAACCAATTAATACAACATTTGAACATTTGTATGAACTAAAATGAGTTTAAACATCTTGCAAAGTATTTGTCGTACACATTTAATGTTGCTGTTGTGTTTTACAACAGAGTTTGGGTTTTGTTTCTTCAAAGAAAAACTAGTTTGAGCTGGGCAAAAATTTGGCTGTAATCAGTTTTTTTCAAATACATTGCTTATTTATCAGAGAAATGTTTTCAACCATCAAAAAGCAATAAAACAACTACATAAATATATCAATGTTTAATTTATACCAAGAATATTATTTTCTTAACACAACATTAAACTATTGAATCAACTTAGTTAATTTAAAAGCTTGGACATTTTTGCATTAAAAAATGAGCTACAGTATAAACAAAAAGTTGTTTTAGAAAAAGAATTTTAATAAGAATTTTCAATAGTCCAATAATTTTTATAATTCTGTGGATTATATCAAGTTATAATATTTGTTTTTAAGAATAAAACAGCTAGTTAAAGTAAAATTTCAAGTACTTTTTTCTGTTGTTAAAAAATATCTTTTTGTTCTATTTAGTATTGGGATTTGAATTTCAAATTGTTTTTGTTCTCAGCCAAATTGTTTTTAATCCAGAAATGTCAAGCTTTTAATTAGTTATAATTAAGTACATGTAATCATGGATATTAGTGCAGATGCTTCGTGATTGGAAAGTTAAAATATTTCTTAAATGATTAACTGTTTGAACACTGGAAAAGACTACAAAAACTCGACTTTGAAAGAATACAATATATTCCTTTATTCTTTGACATTCGTAATAAATGTGGACTTGAAAAACATTTATTTATTTATTTGTTCTTTTATTTACTTACTTCTTTCTTTATTTATTTGTTTATTTATTTATAATTTTAATTATCTTTAATATTTGAATTAGTTTTGAATTAAGTTTTATGTTGATTTTTAATTTGAGCATCCTCAAGGGTAAGGCTATCCTTTATGGAGCATATATTTGACTGCTGTTTGTTTTGGGGGCTTTGGTCTTTTGTCATTGTTCATTTAACCAGAGGCTGAATGTGCAACAGCATTATAATGTCCAATATATGTGAGCCAACCCTCCCTTTGGGGAGAGGGAATCTAAGACGAAGACAGCTGTATGTTCTAGGCAGTTCTTTAGATTTCTTATTTATTCAGTTTTATTTATTTATTTATTTATTTATTTATTTATTTATTTATTTTGTTAATTTATTTTATTCTTTATTAATTTATTTATCGATTCATTTATTTATCTATTTGTTTATTTATTTATTTATTTGGCTATTACGTTACCTCAATTTACATTACGTCACTTTACATGACGTCACTTTACATTACGTCACTTTACGTTACGTTACGTTACTTTACATTGCGTCACTTTACATTACGTCACTTTACACTACGTCACTTTACATTACATTACGTCACTTTACATTACGTCACTTTGCATTCCGTCACTTTACATTACGTCCCTTTTACGTTACGTCACTTTTACGTTACGTCACTTTACGTTACGTTACGTCACCTTACATTACGTCACTTTACATTACGTGACTTTACATTACGTCACCTTACACTACGTCACTTTACATTACGTCAAGTGTACACTACGTCACTTTATATTACGTCACTTTACATTACGTCACTTCACAATCCGTCACTTTACATTACGTCCCTTTTACGTTACGTCACCTTACATTACGTCACTTTACATTACATTACGTCACGTTACGTCACTTTTACGTTACTTTACATTACATTACGTCACTGTACATTGCGTCACTTTACTTTTCTTCACTTCACTCCGCTTCACTCCACTTCATTTAAGAAGTATTTTAGCCTTTTATTGGGTACCCAACTAGCTCAATATTATTATATTTTGGGTACCCAGTCACCTAATTATAAATCTTTACTTGTAATTACTTTATGGACACTAGTAGTGGAAATAAATATATTGTTGTTGTTGTTGTTTCAACTCACTATAGTATACATGGTTGAAAATACTTAATGAGATGGTAAACCTGAAATTTATTTTCTATTTTCTTATTTTTCTTAAGATTTCGAAGGTGTAATTTTCTGAATGTTTTTTATTGAGTGTTTAAATAAATTTGAATAATACTGGTTTCCAAGAAACTTGGAAATTATTTTGGCTACATGAAACTAGGTCAGTATGTGAAATGATGGATAAAAGGAATAAAGTTCGCGGTTCTGAGATCATGAAGTTTATTTGGTTCTGATACGATCACAGTAGGGGTTCACAGAAATCGATAACGTGATTCCAATAAACCTGGATATTGCATTCAGAGCGTTTTTGGTTCTCTAGATATTCGTTGAGTAATGCCCCTAGATCACTATGTATTGGTCCACTTATTCGACATGCATTTTGTTCCAATGAACTAGAAAAAGTATTTGGGTTGCGGTTAAATACTTAACTGATCACATACTGATTCGAAATCATGAAAAATGATAAAAATATTAATAAGTTAGGGGAGAATTACACCTTCGAAATGGTATGTGGTAAGTAGTAAAAATATGAGGTATAACAAGATAAAATAACTTCATATTCGCCACTTTCTCTATTGCCATAATACTTTGCGCTTTTGACCCGCAATGATCTTAGGCCGTTGACAAAGTGAACAAGACAGAAATGTATGTTTTCTGTAGGCCTAACTATTTTATGCGTTTTTTTTCTTTCTAAATAACTTTTGGATTTCTATAATTTTCTTGTAAAAGCACATAAAAATGATTTTATCTCCCTCCATTCATGGTGCAAACATTACGGTTTTTGCGAAAGTGGCGAATTTGTAAATAGTCAGGTTTACCATCTTTTTCAAGGTAGCTCTAAAACGTTTTTTCCACATTGAAAAATGCAAACACTCGAATATAATTCTAGGAATAGCAACCGCTTTGCTTAGAACGTGTTTTTGTGCTTAGAAAGTTGTTTTAAAAAGAAAGGCAAATTTGAACTTTAATGGAACGATTGTTATTAGGCATTTTGCAACGAAACATTGCTAAGTTCTAGCACTTTTATAAATTCTATTTTTATTCTAAAAATACATGCCATTGTTAGAGGAAAATTTGGAAGTTAGAGCTATACCATAAGTATTTTCACTCCATGTTTAGAAATATTCTATTGTAAAAGTATTAGATATTTGTGAAAGTTGCTCGTCTAGATTAGTGTAGTTTTAAGAAAGACTCTTTGGTGGTGGTGAGTGAGTCAATAAAGTGTTTCTCACAGGTTTAGCTATAGTTATGTGTCTGGTTTATGTAGGAGTTGTGATTAGGTATAGGCACGGTGGGTGTTGTAGTCGATCTATTGTTGTCGATATTGTCTGTCGGTTTGTTCAAAATAAGTGTATTGTCTGTTGGTTGGTTCGTTCGTTCGTTCGTTCGTTCGTTCGTTCGTTCGTTCGTTCGTTCGTTCGTTCGTTCGTTCGTTCGTTCGTTCGTTCGTTCGTTCGTTCGTATGATATCGTGAATAAGTCTTTTGTGTGTTGCTGATAATGGTTGTGATTGGTTAGGCTGTTCTTGTTTAAAGTGTGTGAAGCAACTTTTCATTGTAAGTTGTTGTCTGTAGTTGGTACAGTAAGTAATAATGCACTGTGTCGAGTCTCAGTTAATGTTGTGTTTGGTATGTCGGTGGTGTTTCACAATGTGGTTAGTTCTGTCTTTGTTTGTGTTCAGTTAGTCTCGTTTTCAAGTTTCTACAAGTCTCACCAATGTATGTGGTCTGGCAGTAGCCGCATTTGCTCTTGTAAACTGCGTCCTGTCTGTGTTGAGTCAGTAAATTACATAGAGAGTTGGTGAGACTGGCAAATAACGAGACTAACTAAACGCAGACAAGCGAACCACGTTGCGGAACACTACCGACAAACCAAACAAAACATTGACTGGAACTGGACAGAGTGCATTACTTATTGCATCAACTACAGAAAACGACTTACCCTGAAACGTTGGTACTCAATCCTTAGAACAACAACCGTTAAACTGACCACAACAACTACCAGCACATTAGAAGTCTTATTCACAACGTCATATACGAACTAATAAACAATTGACTTATTTTGAACAAACCAACAGACAATATCCTCAACAATAGACTGACTCCTACACCCATCTTCTCCATAATGTACATACCCTCAACTCCTACACGCGAATGTATCATAAGACACACAAGTATAGTCGAAGCTGTGAGAAACATTTCACCTTGAAGATGACTGCTATTAAGTTTGTCGAAACGCAAGTCACTGCCACTACCACCAACAGTCTTCCTTAAGACTACACTAATCTAGACAAGCAACTATTGCAAACATTAATACTTCTAATGCTTCTTTACCTTGTAAAAATACTCTTAACTATCATAACTACACTGTTAATCTCAATGAGTTAACTTTTACTGCAAAATGAGTCTAAGTCTTTTTGCAGTAAGACTAACTCCTTGACATTACCAGTGTATATATAAGTATTTGTACATCCTCCTTGATTGTTCAAATAAAGTTCCTAAAAACAACGCTGAGCAGTTGCATAAAAGAGATAGTGCATATAAAAAGACTTTTTCCTCCCCTACCTTCTCGCCTCTCACTTCCTCCCCCTACCTTCTCGCCTCTCGCTTCCTCCTCTCCTTTCTCACTCTTCCTTGAACCAACCGTGTATTCGAACCACACCTTCCTCGCGTGTAACTCACTGGTCTTCACCACTGCGCCATCATGACTATCATACTAGCTAAAGTTTTTAACTAGTATTTAAGGTAACCATTTTGCCACTCCCCTAAAAATTCATAGATAAAAATACCAACCGTGCCAGGATTCGAACCACACCTACCTAGGGTGTAAGTCACTGGTCTTCACCACTGCGCTATCACGTCTTTCACACTAGCTAAAGTTTGAAACTAGTATTTCAGGTAACAATTTTGTCACTCCCCTAAAATTTCATAGATAAAAATATCGACCCTGCCAGGGTTCGAACCACACGTACCTCGAGTATAAGTCACTGACCTTCACCACTGCGCTACCAAGACTTGGATGCTAACTGATGTTTAAAGCTTGTACTTAAACGCACAGAATCATGGTGGGGACAGCAATAATGTTTGTTATACCCCCTACCCCCCTTTCAGGTTTGTTTCCCCCTACCCCCCTCAAGGTATCAACAGTTGTTATACTAAGAGATACTCTGGGTTGTAGACCGTACTGAAACCCGCCACAACCACCACGTGTTTTTCCTTGTTAAACAATAGGAGTGCCGTGCTCTTATAGCAACACGGACTACATCTCAGATTATTGTGGGACAGACTTAGTCCACTCATAGCGACTGTAGGAGTGTCCGGAACACTGATAGTATCCACAGGAGTGTCCGGAACACTAGTAGCACTCCTAGGAGTGTCCGGAACACTGAGAACATGCAGAAGAGTGTCCGGAACACTGAGAACATGCGGAAGAGTGTCCGGAACACTGAGAACATGCAGAAGAGTGTCCGGAACACTGAGAACATGCAGAAGAGTGTCCGGAACACTGAGAACATGCGGAAGAGTGTCCCGAACACTGAGAACATGCAGAAGAGTGTCCGGAACACTGAGAACATGCAGAAGAGTGTCCGGAACACTGAGAACATGCAGAAGAGTATCCGGAACACTGAGAACATGCAGAAGAGTATCTGGAACACTGAGAACATGCAGAAGAGTATCCGGAACACTGAGAACATGCAGAAGAGTATCCGGAACACTGAGAACATGCAGAAGAGTGTCCGGAACACTAATAGCATGCGTAGGAGTGTCAGGAACACTTGTAGCATGCGCAGAAGTGTCAGGAACACTTGTAGCATGCGCAGAAGTGTCAGGAACACTTGTAGCGTGCGCAGAAGTGTCAGGAACACTTGTAGCATGCGTAGGAGTGTCCGGAACACTTGTAGCGCCCGTAGAGGTGTCAGGAACACTTGTAGCATGCGTAGGAGTGTCAGGAACACTTGTAGCATCCGTAGGAGTGTCAGGAACACTAGTAGCATCCGTAGGAGTGTCAGGAACACTTGTAGCGCCCGTAGAGGTGTCAGGAACACTTGTAGCATCCGTAGGAGTGTCCGGAACACTTGTAGCATCCGTAGGAGTGTCAGGAACACTTGTAGCATCCGTACGAGTGTCCGGAACACTTGTAGGATCCGTAGGAGTGCCAGGAACACTTGTAGCATCCGTAGGAGTGTCCAGAACACTTGTAGCATCCGTAGGAGTGTCAGGAACACTTGTAACATCCGTACGAGTGTCCGGAACACTTGTAGTATCCGTACGAGTGTCCGGAACACTTGTAGCACGCGTAGGAGTGCCAGGAACACTTGTAGCATCCTTAGTTGTGTCCACAAAACTAACAGCAAGCTTAGGAATGTCCAGAACACTAATAGCATGCGTAGGAATGTCCAGGACACTAATAGCAAGCGTAGGAATGTCAAGAACACTAATAGCATGCGTAGGAATGTCCAGAACACTAATAGCATGCGTAAGAATGTCCAGGACACTAATAACAAGCGTAGGAATGGCCGAAAGACTTTCTGAAGCTTGCTATTAGTGTTCTGGACATTCCTGAAAATCCTATTAGTGTTCTTGACATTCCTGAACATGCTATTAGTGTTCTTGACATTCCTAGGATTGCCATTAGTGTCCTGGATATTCCTACGCATGCTATTCGTGTTCTGGACATTCCTACGCTTGCTATTAGTGTCCTGGACATTCCTACGCTTGCTATTAGTGTCCTGGACATTCCTACGCTTGCTATTAGTGTCCTGGATATTCATACGCTTGCTATTAGTGTTCTGGACATTCCTACGCTTGCTATTAGTGTCCTGGACATTCCTACGCTTGCTTAATAGCAACACTAATGTTTTGTGCACATTCCTAAGCTTGCTATTAGTTTTCTGAACACTCCTACGGATGCTACAAGTGTTCCTGGCACTCCTACGCATGCTACAAGTGTTCCTGGCACTCCTACGGATGCTACAAGTGTTCCTGACACTCCTACGGATGCTACAAGTTTTCCTGACACTCCTACGGATGCTACAAGTTTTCCTGACACTCCTACGGATGCTACAAGTTTTCCTGACACTCCTACGGATGCTACAAGTGTTCCTGACACTCCTACGGATGCTACAAGTGTTCCTGACACTCCTACGGATGCTACAAGTTTTCCTGACACTCCTACGGATGCTACAAGTATTCCTGACACTCCTACGGATGCTACAAGTGTTCCTGACACTCCTACGGATGCTACAAGTTTTCCTGACACTCCTACGGATGCTACAAGTTTTCCTGACACTCCTACGGATGCTACAAGTGTTCCTGACACTTCTGCGCATGCTACAAGTGTTCCTGGCACTCCTACGCATTCTATTAGTGTTCCGGACACTCTTCCGCACGTTCGCAGTGTTCCGGACACTCCTAGGAGTGCTACTAGTGTTCCGGACACTCCTGTGGATACTGTCAGTGTTCCGGACACTCCTACAGTCGCTATGAGTGGACTAAGGCTGTCCCACAATAATCTGAGACGTAGTGCGTGTTGCTATAAGAGCACGGCACTCCTATTGTTTAACAAGGAAGAACACGTGGTGGTTGTGGCGGGTTTCAGTACGGTCTACAACCCAGAGTATCTCTTAGTATAACAACTGTTGATACCTTGAGGGGGTAGGGGGAAACAAACCTGAAAGGAGGGTAGGGGTATAACAAACATTATTGCTGTCCCCACCATGATTCTGTGCGATTAAGTACAAGCTTTAAACATCAGTTAGCATCCAAGTCTTGGTAGCGCAGTGGTGAAGGTCAGTGACTTATACTCGAGGTACGTGTGGTTCGAACCCTGGCAGGGTCGATATTTTTATCTATGAAATTTTAGGGGAGTGACAAAATTGTTACCTGAAATACTAGTTTCAAACTTTAGTTAGTGTGAAAGACGTGATAGCGCAGTGGTGAAGACCAGTGACTTACACCGTAGGTAGGTGTGGTTCGAATCCTGGCACGGTTGGTATTTTTATCTATGAATTTTCAGGGGAGTGGCAAAATGGTTAGCTTAAATACTAGTTAAAAACTTTAGCTAGTATGATAGTCAGGATGGCGCAGTGGTGAAGACCAGCGAGTTACACGCGAGGAAGGTGTGGTTCGAATACACGGTTGGTTCAAGGAAGAGTGAGAAAGGAGAGGAGGAAGCGAGAGGCGAGAAGGTAGGGGAGGAAGTGAGAGGCGAGAAGGTAGGGGAGGAAAAAGTCTTTTTATATGCACTATCTCTTTTATGCAACTGCTCAGCGTTGTTTTTAGGAACTTTATTTGAACAATCAAGGAGGATGTACAAATACTTATATATACACTGGTAATGTCAAGCAGTTAGTCTTACTGCAAAAAGACTTAGACTCGTTTTGCAGTAAAAGTTAACTCATTGAGATTAACAGTGTAGTTATGATAGTTAAGAGTATTTTTACAAGGTAAAGAAGCATTAGAAGTATTAATGTTTGCAATAGTTGCTTGTCTAGATTAGTGTAGTCTTAAGGAAGACTGTTGGTGGTAGTGGTAGTGACTTAACGTTTCGACAAACTTAATAGCAGTCATCTTCAAGGTGAAATGTTTCTCACAGCTTCGACTATACTTGTGTGTCTCATGATACATTCATGTGTAGGAGTTGAGGGTATGTACAGTATGGAGAAGATGGGTGTAGGAGTCAGTCTATTGTTGAGGATATTGTCTGTTGGTTTGTTCAAAATAAGTCTATGGTGTGTTCAAAATAAGTCTATTGCTTGTTAGTTCGTATATGAGGTTGTGAATAAGTCTTGTAATGTGCTGGTAGTTGTTCTGGTCGGTTTAACGGTTGTTGTTCTAAGATTGAGTACCAACTTTCCAGTGTAAGTCATTGACTGTTGTTGATGCAATAAGTAATGAACTCTGTCGAGTTCCAGTCAATGTTGGGTTTGGTTTGTCGGTAGTGTTCGACAACGTGGTTCGCTTGTTTGTGTTTAGTTAGTCTCGTTCTCTGCCAGTTTCACCAAGTCTCTATGTAATTTACTGAGTCAAGGCAGACAGGACGCAGTTTACAAGAGCAAATGCGGCTACTGCCAGACCACATACATTGGTGAGACTTGTAGAAACTTGAAAACGAGACTAACTGAACATGAACAAAGACAGAACTAACCACATTGTCAAACACCACCGACATACCAAACACAACATTAACTGAGACTCGTCAGAGTGCATTATTACTTACTGTACCAACTACAGACAACAACTTACAATGAAAAGTTGCTACACACACTTTGAACAAGAACAGCCTAACCAATCACAACCATTATCAGCAACTCACAAAAGACTTATTCACAATATCATACGAACGAACGAACGAACGAACGAACGAACGAACGAACGAACGAACGAACGAACGAACGAACGAACGAACGAACGAACGAACGAACGAACGAACGAACAATGCACTTATTTTGAACAAACCGACAGACAATATCGACAACAATAGATCGACTACAACACCCACCGTTCCTATACCTAATCACAACTCCTACATAAACCAGACACATAACTATAGCTAAACCTGTGAGAAACATTTCATATTGACTCACTCACCACCTAAAACTACACTAATCTAGACGAGCAACTTTCACAAACATCTAATACTTTTACAATAGAATATTTCTAAACATGGAGTGAAAATACTTATGGTATAGCTCTAATTTCCAAATTTTCCTCTAACAATGGCATGTATTATTAGAATAAAAATAGAGTTGATAAAAGTGCTAGAGCTTAGCAATGTTTTGTTGCAAAATGCCTAATAACAATCGTTCCATTAAAGTTCAAATTTGCCTTTCTTTTTAAAACAACTTCAGATCAAATGAAAAAACACGTTCTAAGCAAAGCGCTTGCTATTCCTAGAAATATATTTGAGTGTTTGCATTTTTCAATGTGGAAAAAACGTTTTAGAGCTACCTTGAAAAAGATGGTAAACCTGACTATTTACAAATTCGCCACTTTCGCAAATACCGTAATGTTTGCACAATGAAGGCAGGTAGGTAAAATCATTTTTTATGTGAAAATTATAGAAATCCAAAAGTTATTTAGAAAAAAAATATGCATAAAATAGTTAGGCCTACAGAAAACATACGTTTCTGTCTTGTACGCTTTGTCAATGGCCTAAGATCATTGCGGGTCAAAAGCGTAAAGTATTATGGCAATGGAGAAAGTGGCGAATATGAAGTTATTTTATCTTGTTATACCTCATATTTTTACTACTTACCACATACCATTTCGAAGGTGTAATTCTCCCCTAACCTATTAATATTTTTATCATTTTTCATGATTTCGAATCAGTATGTGATCAGTTAAGTATTTAACCGCAACCCAAATACTTTTTCTAGTTCATTGGAACAAAATACATGTCGAATAAGTGGACCAATACATAGTGATCTAGGGGCATTACTCAACGAATATCTAGAGAACCAAAAACGCTCTGAATGCAATATCCAGGTTTATTGGAACCACGTTATCGATTTCTGTGAACCCCTACTGTGATCGTACCAGAGCCAAATAAACTTCATGATCTCAGAACCGCGAACTTTATTCCTTTTATCCATCATTTCACATACTGACCTAGTTTCATGTAGCCAAAATAATTTCCAAGTTTCTTGGAAACCAGTATTATTCAAATTTATTTAAACACTCAATAAAAAACATTCATAAAATTACACCTTCGAAATCTTAAGAAAAATAAGAAAATAGAAAAGAAATTTCAGGTTTACCATCTCATTAAGTATTTTCAACCATGTATACTATAGTGAGTTGAAACAACAACAATATATTTATTTCCACTACTAGTGCCCATAAAGTAATTACAAGTAAAGACTTATAATTAGGTGACTGGGTACCCAAAATATAATAATATTGAGCTAGTTGGGTACCCAATAAAAAGCTAAAATACTTCTTAAAATGAAGTGGAGTGAAGCGGAGTGAAGTGAAGTAAAGTAAAGTTACGTAATATAAATTGACGTAAGGTAAAGTGACGTAATGAAAAGTGACGTAACGCAGAAGGGACGTAATATAAAGTGACGTAATGTGAAGTGACGTAATGTATGGTGACGTAACGTAAAGTGACGTAACGTAAAAGGGGCGTAATGTAAAGTGACGGAATGTGAAGTGACGTAATGTAAAGTGACGTAATATAAAGTGACGTAATGGAAAGTGACGTAATGTAAAGTGACGTCGTGTAAGGTGACGTAATGTAAATCATAAATAAATAAATAAATAAGTAACTAAATAAATAAATAAACAAACAATCAAACAAGTAGATAAATAATGGATAGATAAATCAATTAATAAATAATCAAATAAATTAAATAAAAAAAATAAATAAATAAAACCGAAAAAATAAGAAATCCAAAAAACTGCCTAGAACATACAGCTGTCTTCGTCTTCGATTCCCTCTCCCCAAAGGGAGGGTTGACTCACATTTATTAGACATTATAATGCTGTCGCACATTCAGCCTCTGGTTAAGGAACAATGACAAAAGACCAAAGCCCCCAAAACAAACAACAGTCAAATATATGCTCCATAAAGGATAGCCTTACCCTTGAGGATGCTCAAATTAAAATCAGCATAAAACTTAATTCAAAGCTAATTCAAATAAGATAATTCAAATTATAAATAAATAAATAAACAAACAAATAAATAATTAAATAAATAAAAAAACAAATAAATAAATGAATAAATAAATAAACAAATATTGTAAATAAATATATAAATAAATAAATAAACAAATAAATAAATAAAGAAAGAAAACAAATAAATAAATAAAGAAAGAAAACAAACAAACAAATAAATAAATAAATGAATAAATAAATAAACAAATAAATAAATAAGTATCTGTCTATAAATGTTTTAGAGTCCATGTTTGTTGTCAAAGTATAATGGAATATATTGTATTATTTTGACTTTTTCTGATCTTTTCCAGTGTTCAAACAGTAATCATTTAAGAAGTATTTTAACTTTCCAATCACAAAACATCTACACTAATATCCATGATTACATGACATTGTACTTAATTCTAACTAATTAAAAGCTTGACATTTTTGGATTAAAAAAAATTTGGCTGAGAACAAAAACAATTATCTTAAATTCAAATCTCAATAAAATAAAATATAGTAAAATAAAACAATGTTTTTGAACAACAGGAAAAATACTTGAAATTAACTTTAACTAACTTTAACTTTTGTTTAGCTTATTTTTTTATCCAAAAATATCCAAGCTTTTAAGTTAGGTAACTTGATTGTTGTATTAAGGAAATAATATTCTTGGTATAAATTAAACACTGATATAATTATGTAGTTGTTTTATTACTTTTTGACGGTTGAAAAACATTTCATCGATAAATACTGTACTTGAAAATAAATTGATTACAGCCTTCAAAACTGAAACACTAATTTGTTAACCTCAGAAGACAGCAAATTTTTGTCAAGCTCAAACTATAGTTTTTCTTTGAAGAAACAAAACCCAAACTCTGTTGTAAAACACAACAGCAACACCAAATGTGTACGACAAATACTTTCCAAGATGCTTAAACTTGTTTCATTGAGTTCATACAAGTGTCATACTCATTGGTTAAATTAACATAGAAACTGGTGCTTTTTTAACAGGCTTCCATTTTGGAAAAAATGCTAGAAAGAGTTGCTGACCAAGACCTAATTTTGAATTTTTCAAAGGCTGAAATGTTGTTTTAGATAGAGCAAAGTGAAAAGATGGTAAACTGCTGAGAATAGTTTTAATAAATGTGAAATACTGATGTTTCAAGCAGAGCCCTTCATCAGAGTAAAAAGTAGTCAGGCTGTGCAAGTAGTGTTTTAGATAGAGCAACGTGAAAAGATTCAGTTTGTAAACTGTTGAGAACAGTTTTTAACAATGAAATACCGACGTTTCAAGCAGAGCCCTTTATCAGAGAGTAAAAAGTAGAGTGCTGTGTAAGGCAGTGTTTTTAGATAGAGCAAAGTGAAATGGTGGTAATTAAACTGCTGAGAATAGTTTTGATAACAAAATACTGACATTTCAAGCACAGCCCTTCATCAGAGTAAAAAGTAGAGTTAATTCTTTGAACGTTTTCATGGCGATATGTTTTGTTTCCACAAAACTTATTTATGTTTTAAAAGTAGAGTATTGTGTAGGCAGTGTTTTAGACAGCAAAGTGAAAAGATGGTAAACTGCTAAGAATAATTGATAATGAAAAACTGACATTTTGATATACAGTGAAACCTGAGTTTTGCGACCACCCCTGGTGCCACGTAAAAGTGGTCGTTAAGGACAGGTGGTCGTCCAGACAGGTAGTGATGTGATGTCATAGCAGCCATTTTGGCAATGGAAAAAGCAAGAACACTTCAAAGAAGTGCAGTCTTGATTTATTAATGTTAATATGTTATTTGGATATTAAAATAAAATAAAAGAAATTTGACATTTGTGTGTTTAATACCATAGCCTTTATAGAGCGATGTTCTCCACTCAGTTTTGTGACTTTTGACACTTTCCTTTCCAAGTTAAAAAGCTGTTGTAAAATTACAAACTTGTCGTGGTAAACAATCATCAATATCATCTTGTCTAAAGTTAACAAATATTACTCATGGTTTTGGATTGTTCATTCATTGTATTAACTCTCAAATTTCAACTTAAAAGTATTTGGCTTTGGCAGGAGAAATTCACAGAGATTTTCATCAAATAATGCTCAAAAGAGAAGCAAAACAAGACTAAAATGCGGAATTAACACGGCAATTGGGCAACACTTCTGGTTTCTTGTTTTTACATGTGGTCGCATTCGTGTTTGTTTACTTCGAAAAAACGAGTATTTCTTTAATGTATTTCGGCAGTTTTACGTTGAGTTGGTCACTAATAACAGGTAAATATCTTGCTTGGGACACAAAAAAATGGTCGCTGGTTGCATAAGGCAGGTGGTCGCTCATTGCAGGTATATTTCAACTACAAATAGTCAGTGCCAGAAAAAGTGGTTGTACAGTATATGACAGGTGGTCGTAAAACATGGGGGTCGCAAAACTCAGGTTTTATTGTACAATCTGAAATACTCAACAGTTTTAGAATAAACTAATGTATCATAAATTTTAAATTTCAAATTTCATTTATACCATGAATATTATTTTCCAGCAAATTAAATAAATAAATTCTCACATAATTGCACGGTCTCGTGTGATCTGTAAGATTCCTTGCATTGAAGATGTCATCTACATGTGTTATTTCTAAAATACAAAACGAAAAATTCATTTTAATAAACCTGAAGTTATAGACAGGGGTGTCAGAGAGACACTAAAAGTGTGTGTGTGTGTGGGGGGGGTTTCAAAATTTTTAAGTGGGTCCGGGGGCATGCCTCCTAAGGAAAATTTGGAATCTAGAGTCTCTGAAATGCCATTTTCTGCATTCTGGCCATGTTAAAAAGTGGGGTGGGTGGGAAACATATTCTGCCCCCCCCCAATAAAAAAGGGGGGCCAGCTATTTGGACATCACACCCACGGACCCTGCTTCCGATGCCCCTGGTTATAGAACAGCAACCCCACACTATTTTCACAAAATGCTTGTGCAAAGTGGTGGCCAAAATTGGTCTCTTACCATCATAGGCAGTGGAAGATAGGTTTGGTGGTGGTGGTGGTGGGGGGCTGAACTTTGAGTGCCAAAGGCCCAATAAAGCTCTAGGGGGGTCCAGGGCCATGCCCCCCCTGGAAAGTTCTGAAATCTAGAGTCTCTGAAATGGCATTTCCTGCATTTTGGGGGAAGATTTTACAGAATCTAAATGTTCGTTATAAAACCTTTACTGCCACAACAATTTTTTCATTATTCATTTTTTTCGGCCTTTCTTCATTCTTGGCTTTAGACAAAAACGGCAATTCATTGTTCAAACTTCCAATTTTGATATGGCTCATTCATAATACTTCTGAATACGAGTATGTCATGAAATGAGTTTTGAGCTATCACACAACACAATTTTTCTTAAGATTTGTCAGCCTGCAGTGATAAGGAATTTTCAAAATGCTGTATATTGAAGATATACAGTATTATAAATATTCAACTTATAATCACCCTTACCTTTGGCACAAAGACCATTAGTTGCGCAGGCAAGAGGGGGTGGCAACCCCCAATGTTATTTTTCTGAGTGGTTTCTGGATTTGTCCAAATCCAATAAAAAATTGCTGGGAGGAGCAAGGTGTCAGCTGGCCATTGTGAAAATCAATATTTCAACAGTTGTAACTGTAACAACAGATTTCAATCAAGGCAGGAAATGCCATTTCAGAGACCCAAAATTCAAAATATTTTTTTGGAGGTCACACCCATGGACCCTCCTAAAAATATGTCATCGCTTTTTAACAACATATTTAACCACATTTTGCCCCCACCCCCCAAAAAAAATCCTAGCAGTTTTCTCAAAAGTAGGTGTCCTCCCCCCCCCCCCCCCCCACACACACACACACACACACTAACACAGGTAAGTGTGATTTGGTGTCATCATTAATTATGGTAGATATTGTGTAAAGTGTTAGTGTGGTAAATTAGAGAAAATGTTAATTACCTTAATATGATGAGCATAATTTGACTGGTCCAGATGACATCAACATGTGAAGCTACTCTCTAAGTCTAATGTATTGAGATTTTCTTTAATATCTTCATTGTTTAGGCAGTAAGAAGACTTCTAAGAGCTCTACACAGAGACTGAGACCTTTAAAAAAAAGAAAAAAGAAAAAACATTAAATAACTCAACAACTGACTTGAAAGTCTTCTTGCAAGATGCACACGTGCTCGCATGCCTTCACAACTCTTGTTTTTAATTCGATATTTAAGAAGTAATTTAGCCTCTTACCTCAAGTTATTCTGCGTCTAGATACACTTAATATATCTTTATTCAAATACTTTCTAAAATATTTCATTTTAGACGTATTTTGAATGAATCAAATCAAGCTAAACTATACACAAAACGAGTGGATGTTCAAGCGACTCAATTATCAATTCATTCCAGCTATTTAATTCACATGCTCAGCGGTATTACAGAGATATTGGTGTAATCAATAATGAAGATGCATTTAACAGTTGACCCAAGAATACTATATGTACCAATCTCAGTGAATAAGGTGCGAGCTATTCTCATAAACGCGCAGGCTAGAAAATAGTTTTCCAGAACCCTTCTCAGTTCATGCTTTTGGATGTAGCCATCTTGATTATAGTCAAATAATTTCATTGCTGTCACAACACTGGCAAACTGACCCAGCAACTGCCAAAGAAATAAAACAAAAGGATTTACGTTTATGAGAACATATAATGCTCTACCTCTTATGGGGG
>OZ036012.1:4697084-4714084 GCA_964035015.1 Corallium rubrum
TGGTCTAGCTATCACCAATAGACAGTGAGTGTAGCCAATCAGAATGCAGCATTTATAATAGCCCATTACTAGTTGGTTATACTAATTATTTAACATTTAATTAGCTAGCTATGATATACATTGTTCATTACCTTTTTAACAAGCTTTTTCAATTGCTGTTGTGTCATGGGTACATCACAATAATTTTGAAGTACTTCACTAAATTCACTTTGTGTGACAGTTCCAGTTTAAAAGATGTCCAGAGTCTGAAATATCTGCGAATATATTAAATGCATAATAAATTATTTTACTAACACCACACTTAATTATCCTAGCTTGACTTTATATTAGTGGACACAAACATGCAATCTTATGCACATGTAAAAATACACAGTTTTTAATTTTTAAGCCTACACCAGACTCAAGTTATACTTGACGTGTTAATATTCACTGCTAATTGTTCACTTATTAACATCTGTGAGATTTTTACATGTGTGCATGGGTTGAAATATTATAGAATATTTTTTATACTTTTAATTAATGATAGAAAAAATGAAATATTTTTACAATATTGTATACAGTGGTCCCACTATTGATGAATTAACGTAAATACATCACACACAACTACATCAAATACTTACTAGTAATTGTAAAAAAATGCTTAATTCTCACCTGTTTTATTATTATAATATGTAGTTTAACTTTTTCCTGAAACATTTTTTCCATTTCACTGTCACTCATTTGCATGGAGACGGTCTGTTAAAATTTATGAATAAATGTGTATATAAATCTATAAATGCTTTGAAGTATCACATAATTCACAAAAGGATTTGTACAGTAAACAAAATAAACTGCAGTCAAAACAAGATTATGCAACGTCATATATCATTAACAGTCAAGATATATCTCTTACATTTATTATCAGTACAAGATCTAAAATGAATTATCTTATAAAAATAATCGAAATAATAAAAAATTATTATTATATTAATTATAATTTAAAGGCCATGGATAGAAAAGTAAAAACTTCAAAAGTTACTTGTCATGCCATATTTTTCATTTAATTTCAATGTAAATTGTACTAGTAGCCAAGTAGTTAAAACTATTTATTTTGACCTGGTGGCGATCTAGTCTACATATTTATCAATATAGACTTAACAAGATGTTTAAATGGTTTTACCTGCAGCAGCAGAGCTGTTAGAAGTTCTTAGTGGTGTGTTGAAACGAATTCGAAACTGAGGTTCATAAGAACGAGATCTTCGCGGCGCAGTTCTTTTCTGTTTGATAGACATCGCTCTGCTTGTTGGACGGAATCCTGACAACTCTTGAACAACAGGTTTGACCATAACATGCGCCATTTTATTTCTATTCCTCGTGAAAGATTTATAATTTTACATTCAACAACAAACTGTAACCATTCCCGTAGGAAAATGTAAGATCTTTTAAAGACCTTGAAAAAGTCTTGAAAACGTCTAGAAAATTGTCTGGGAAAGATCTAGAGATCGCCTAAAGTAAATGTCTTCCAAATGTCTTGCCCGTGATCCTAATTTGACAGGTCGAAAGACCTTTTCTAGACATTCGCTGCTAGAACAAAAAGGTCTTGAAAGGTCTAGAAAGGTCTAGAAAGGTCTAGAGAGATTTCGAAAGGTCTTGAAATGGCCTAAATAATTCATCAAAAGTATTTTACTTTTATTTAAGTATAATCCCATATATATATAAGTATATCCCATTAAATCATTACAGAACACGCGAAGTCGTGAAACATATACGCAATTGAATATCAATGATTACACTAGAACCACTGTGACCGCGGATACATGTAGTTAGGGGGTGTTTGCACTGATCTATATGGTGTTTGACTTTTGGTCGGTTGTAGTGTTTTTACGGTACTGTTGATCGTTTTCATGAGTCCGGCCTGAGATTCAGTTTCAGTTCACGCCGCGTTGTGTAAATGAGATTAGTGTCAAATCCACATGAAATAATTCTTCTCTGGCGGTCACAACTCACAAGCTGGAAGACAATTGACATGAATCTTGAAGCAACAGAGGAACCAAGTCTATATAATTTCAAGGCCGACCTCATGTAAACAAAAACCAAAATGGAAAACTCTAGCTGTCCGTCCTGAGTTCTGGCTGGCCTCATGTAAACACCTTTTATAATCAAACGAGAACGCAAGTCATCGCAAGTTGGCAGTCACAAATTTCTGTGGCGGTCGTTCGAACACCTAAATTAACAAAATAAAGGTTTCATGAGTGTTTTAAACAAGTTTTAACTTTGTCATGGTTCATAATATTTTGGGAAATTATTCAGAGGGGCTGGCTGAGACAGCGTGACTGCCAACTTGTGATGACTTGCGTTCTCGTTTGATAAGGCTCAAGCCGCTCAACAGTGATTCTGGGCTAACAACTACAAAATATTCTTTCGTACTAATAAAATATATGTTGGATATTTAAAAAGCAAGTATAGACAAAACTATTAACCTCGATCTGGTCATCTGGCGGATTCGATTCAGTTTAACGTAAATACACGCGATGCCAATTAGAAGAATTTACACAAAATGGTAATGTATAGGCCTACGAAAAAAGCCAGTAATACAGATTATAAGCAGCACTGTAACGCGATTACATACAGGAGAAACCTTACCTCTCATGGTACCGATTATCCAGCCATTGCTAGCTTATTGTGCTTCTTTGTAAATGCCATGTCAGCAAACTGAGAGCAGCTAAGAGCTATAGCTTTAAATGCAAGTACCAGCGCACTTTTCCTTCTTTCTTAAACAGGTTCAATCATTGAATCTCCACTCAAGAGGACCAAGGAATCCTGTTTCCGTATCAACGGCTTTACGCACAGTATTCAAATGTTTAAGTGCAGGCGCCAAAACGGTTTATAGGTGACACTTGACCGAGATAGAATTACTCATTAGCCGCAAGCATCTTTGAAGAGATTTGCAGCGCAGGCTAGGAAAAGTTTAATAGTCGTCAATGAGTATTATATTTTATTTAGGCTTAAGATTCATAGGTATTAGATTGGGTTAGCATACGAGAACTGCCACAGGTTACTGCCTATAACGTCCTTATACAGTGTTCAATGATAATAATCATGTTTGCAAGTTATCTCTTCGGCATCAGAACAAAGTATTTTTTCTATTTCCTGCCAAGGTTAGGCCGCGGTATTGTTGTATTAAAAGAATTCGAAGTAAAAGTACATGCATGCGCTCATGCAATCAGACAACTGTAAAAAATATTTCAAAACGTCTCATCAGTTTAGTATTTGGACTAAACGGCTCATTCTTTAGTTTAACCTACGACAAATATTACGGTTTGAATCTAACCCGAGCCCATAGCGAAAGCTATAGTATTGACGAACTGCATGTGTAAAATAAGAATCTTCCATAAATTTTGCAGCGAACCTTAGACAGATAAATTTGTGTCACAGCACAAACTTTGCGTGCTATACAGCGGACTCAAACTAATTCTGATTTTCCTAAATGACGTTAATTGCTACTTGCTAGACCTTGCGGCATATGACTAGACCTTTAAGGCAAAATACTTTGCCTAATCTGTTTAGTAGATCTATTTAAGACTTTTCAAGACTTTTCAAGACTTTTTCTCAAGACTTTTCAGGACAATCGCGGCACAAAGGTCTTGCAAGACATTTGACAGACTATTGAAATCTTATAATTGTCTAGAAAAGGTCTAGGAAAGGTCTCCAAGACCTATCATAGTCTATTTAAAGACCTTGTAAGATCTTTCGTTTTCGTACGGGTTTTTAAATAATCAGAAAAATGAAAGGTGTTACTAAGGTAAATGAAAGATAAGCTTTGATCGTTGTAGTTAATAAACAGCTTGTGTCGTACTAAAAAGTTAGGCTGCCAGCAATTGTTCCCCCCTACGGTTGTGCCCACCCCAATGCTCGAGCCCTGCCCTATGGTTGAGCTCCCTCTTTGGCCAAGCCCCGACCTATGGTTGAGGTCCCTCTATGGTCAAGCCCTGCCTAAGTGTTGAGCCCCGCCCTATGGTTGAGGCCCACCCTATGGTTGAGGCCCGCCCTATGGTTGAGGCCCACCCTATGGTTGAGCCCTGACCTTATGGTTGAGCCCCCTCTAGGGTCAAGCCCCGCCCTATGGTTGAGCCCCTCTATGGTCCAGCCCACCCTATGGTTGAGCCCCCCTATGGTGAAGCTCCGCCCTATGGTTGAGCCTCACTAAGGTCAATCCATAGGGCATGGCTCGACCATAAGGAAGATCAAACATTGGGTGATGTAATGTAATGTAATGTAATGTAATGATTTATTTAACGTCGTATGCACAGGATGTGGTCACCCAATCATCTTGACCTTAGAGGGGGCTCAACCTTAAAGCGTGGCTCAACCATTACGCAGGACTTGACCGCATGGTAGACACTCGCCCTTTGGTCCAGCCCCATCCAATGGTCAAGCCCTGTCTTATGGTTGAGCCGCTCCTATGCTCAAGCCCCGCCCTATGGTTGAACCACTTCCATTGTCAAGCCCCGCCCTATGGTGAGCCGCCTATTGTAAAGACCTGCCTTATGGCTGAGCCCCCTCAGTGGTCGAACCTTGCCTATATGGTTGCCCCCATTATGGTTGAGCTCGGCACCATGGTCGTGCCCCGCCCTATGGCTGAATCCTGCAATATGGTCGAGCCATGTCTTATGGTTGAGCCCCGCCCTATAGCTGAGCCCCTTCTATAGTAAAGCCCCGCCCTATGGTTGAGCCTAATTTATGGTCGAGCCCCACCCTATAGTAGGTCCCCCTCTGTGTTCGAGCCCTACATTATGGTTTAGCTTGACCCCGTGGTCGTACCCCACCCTATGGTTCAAACCTGCCCTATGGTTGATCCCCTACTATGGTCAAGCCCTGCCCTATGGTTGAGCCCCTTCTGTGGTTGAGCCCTGCCTTATGCTTGCACCCCTTATTGTTGAGCCCGGTCATATGGTTGTCACCCCCTTGTGGTTTATCCCTGCCCTATGTTTGAGCTCGCTCTATTGTCAAACCCTGCCCTATGGTTGATCCCCCTCTGCAATCCCCGCCCTAATTTATGGTCGAGCCCCGCCTTATAGATGAACCTTTCCCTGGTCACGCCCTGCCTATGATCGATCCCAGGATAATGGTTGTGCACCACCCTATGGGCCCTCATATAGAAAAAAATAAAACGACAGAGAAAAAGATGAAATTACAGAGAAAGAAATAAAATGATAGAGAAAGAAATAAAACGATAGAGAAAGAAATAAAACGATAGAGAAAGAAACAAAATGATAGAGAATCAAATGAAATTACAGAGAAAGAAATAAAATGATAGAGAAAGAAATAAAATGATAGAGAAAGAAATAAAATGATAAAGAAAGAAATAAAATGATAGAGAAAGAAATAAAATAATAAAGAAAGAAATAAAATGATAGAGAAAGAAATAAAATGAAAGAGAAAGAAATAAAATGATAGAGAAAGAAATAAAATGATAAAGAAAGAAATAAAATGATAGAGAAAGAAATAAAATGACATAGAAAGAAATAAAATGATAGAGAAAGAAATAAAATGAAAGAGAAAGAAATAAAATGATAGAGAAAGAAATAAGACGACAGAGAAAGAAATAAAATGATAGAGAAAGAAATAAAATGATAGAGAAAGAAATAAAGTGATAGAGAAAGTAAGCAAATGATAGAGAAAGTAATCAAATGATAGAGAAAGAAATAAAATGATAGAGAAAGTAATCAAATGATAGAGAAAGAAATTAACTTACAGATAAAGAAATAAAACGATAGAGAAAGAAATGAAATGATAGAGAAAGAGATAAATTGACAGAGAAAGAAATAATATGATAGAGAAAGAAATGAACTTACAGAGAAGGAAATAAAAGGATAGAGAAAGAAATAAAATGATAGAGACAGAAATAAAATGATAGAGAGAGAAATAAAATGATAGAGAAAGAAATAAAATGGTAGAGAAAGAAATAAAATGATTGAGAAAGAAATAAAATGATAGAGAAAGAAACAAAATGATAGAGAAAGAAATAAAATGATACAGAAAGAAATAAACCTACAAGAAAGAAATAAAATGATGGAGAAAGAAATGAAATGATAGAGAAAGAAATGAAATGACAGAGAAATAAATAAATAAATAAAATGATAGAGAACGAAATGAACTTACAAAGAACGAAATAAAATGATAGAGAAAGAAACAAAATGATAGAGAAAGAAATGAAATGATAGAGAAGGAAATAAAATGATAGAGAAAGAAATTAACTTACAGAGAAAGAAATAATATGACAGAGAAATAAATAAAATGATAGAGAAAGAAATTAACTTAGAGAGAAAGAAATAAAATGATAGAGAAAGAAATGAAATGAGAGAGAAAGAAATAAAACGATAGAGAAAGAAATGAAATGATAGAGAAAGAAAAAAATTGACAGAGAAAGAAATAAAATGATAGAGAGAGAAATGAACTTACAGAGAAAGAAATAAAATGATAGAGAAAGAAATAAAATGATAGAGAAAGAAATAAAATGATAGAGAAGGAAATGAAATTACAGAGAAATAAATAAAATGATATAGAAAAATTAAAATGATAGAGAAAATAATAAAATGATAGGGAAAGAAATAAAATGATAGGGAAAGAAATGAAATGATAGGGAAAGGAATGAAATTACAGAGAAAGAAATAAGATGATAGAGAAATAAATAAAATGATAGAGAAAGAAATTAACTTACAGACAAAGAAATAAAATGATAGAGAAAGAAATGAAGTGATAGAGAAAGAAACGGAATGACAGAGAAAGAAATAAATAAAATGATAGAGAAAGAAATGAACTTACAGAGAAAGAAAGAAAATGATACGGAAAGAAATGAAATGAGAGAGAAAGAAATAAAATGATAGAGAAAGAAATGAAATGATAGAGAAAGAGATAAATTGACACAGAAAAAAATAATATGATAGAGAAAGAAATGAACTTACAGAGAAAGAAATAAAATGATAGAGAAAGAAATAAAATGATAGAGACAGAAATAAAATGATAGAGAAAGAAATAAAACGATACAGAAAGAAATGAAATGGTAGAGAAAGAAATAAAATGATTGAGAAAGAAATAAAATGATAGAGAAAGAAACAAAATGATAGAGAAAGAAATAAAATGATAGACAAAGAAATAAAATGATAGAGAAGGAAATTAACTTACAGAGAAAGAAATAAAATGATAGAGAAAGAAATGAAATGATAGAGAAAGAAATGAAATGACAGAGAAATAAATAAATAAAATGATAGAGAAAGAAATGAACTTACAGAGAAAGAAATAAAATGATAGAGAAAGAAACAAAATGATAGAGAAAGAAATAAAATGAAAGAGAAAGAAATAAACTGATAGACAAAGAAATTAACTTACAGAGAAAGAAATAAAATGATAGAGAAAGAAATGAAATGATAGAGAAAGAAATGAAATGACAGAGAAATAAAGAAATAAAATGATAGAGAAAGAAATGAACTGACAGAGAAAGAAATAAAATGATAAAGAAAGAAATGAAATGAGAGAGAAATAAATAAAATGATAGAGAAAGAAATGAAATGATAGAGAAAGAAAAAAATTGACAGAGAAAGAAATAAAATGATAGAGAAAGAAATGAACTTACAGAGAAAGAAATGAAATGATAGAGAAAGAAATAAAATGATAGAGAAAGAAATAAAATGATAGAGAAAGAAATAAAATGATAGAGAAAGAAATAAAATGATAGAGAAAGAAATAAAATGGTAGAGAAAGAAATATAATGATGGAGAAAGAAATAAAATGATGGAGAAAGAAATAAAATGATAGAGAAAGAAATTAACTTAGAGAGAAAGAAATAAAATGATAGAGAAAGAAATGAACTTACAGAGAAAGAGATAAAATGATACAGAAAGAATTGAAATGAGAGAGAAAGAAATAAAACGATGGAGAAAGAAATGAAATGATAGAGAAAGAGATAAATTAACAGAGAAAGAAATAAAATGATAGAGAATGAAATTAAATTAAAGACAAAGAAATAAAATGATAGAGAAAGAAATGAAATGATAGAGAAAGAAATGACATGACAGAGAAATAAATAAATAAAATGATAGAGAAAGAAATGAACTTACAGAGAAAGAAATAAAATGATACGGGAAGAAATGAAATGAGAGAGAAAGAAATAAAATGATAGAGAAAGAAATGAAATGATAGAGAAAGAGATAAATTGACAGAGAAAGAAATAATATGATAGAGAAAGAAATGAACTTACAGGGAAAGAAATAAAATGATAGAGAAAGAAATAAAATGGTAGAGAAAGAAATAAAATGGTTGAGAAAGAAATAAAATGATGAGAAAGAAATAAAATGATAGAGAAAGAAACAAAAAGATAGAGAAAGAAATAAAATGATAGAGAAAGAAATTAACTCACAGAGAAATAAATAAAATGATAGAGAAAGAAATGAACTTACAGAGAAAGAAATAAAATGATAAAGAAAGAAATGAAATGAGAGAGAAAGAAATAAAATGATAGAGAGAGAAATGAAATGATAGAGAAAGAAAAAAATTGACAGAGAAAGAAATAAAATGATAGAGAAAGAAATGAACTTACAGAGAAAGAAATAAAATGATAGAGAAAGAAATAAAATGATAGAGAAGGAAATGAAATTACAGAGAAAGAAATAAAATGATATAGAAAAATTAAAATGATAGAGAAAATAATAAAATGATAGGGAAAGAAATAAATTGATAGGGAAAGAAATGAAATGATAGGGAAAGGAATGAAATTACAGAGAAAGAAATAAGATGATAGAGAAATAAATAAAATGATAGAGAAAGAAATAAAATGATAAAGAAAAAATGAAATGACAGGGAAAGAATTAAAATGATAGAGAAAGAAATAAAATGATAGAGAAAGAAATCAAATGATAGGGAAAGAAATCAAATGATAGAGAAAGAAATAAAATGGTAGAGAAAGAAATAAAATGACAGAGAAATAAGTGAAATGATAGAGAAAGAAATGAAATGACACACTATGGTCAAGCCCCGCTCTTATAGTTGAGTCCCCTCTATTGTCAAGCCCCGCCCTAATGGTTGAGCCGCCCTATAGTTGAGCCATGCCCTGTGGTTGAGCCTCTTCTATTGTGAAGCTGTGCCCTATTGTTGAGCCCCATCTATGAACGAGACACACCCTATGGGTGGCCCCACCCCATAGTTGAGTCCCATCTATGTTCAAGCCCCACCTTGTAGTCAAGCCCTATCTATGTTCAAGCCCCACGATATGGTTAAGCCCCCACGCTATGGTCAAGCCCCGCATTATAGTTTAAACCCTCTCTTTGATCAAGCCCTGCCTTATGGTTGAGCCCCGGCCCATCTATGGTCAAAACCTGCAATAAGGGCGGGGTCAGCCATAGGGTGTGGCTCGACAATAAGGAAGATCAACCATGGGGCAGGGCTCGACCGTAGACGGGTTGCAACCATAGGGCGGGTATTTACCATAGAGTGGACTCAAACATAGGGTGGGGCTTGACCATAAGGTAGACCAACCATGGGGCAGGGCTCGACCATAGAGGGGTTTCAACCATATGGCGGGTATTGACCATAGGCAGGGCTCAACCATATGATTGAGCACCCTGTATGGTCGAGCCCGGTCTTATGGTTGAGCCCCCTCTGTGGTCCCTATTGTCATGCCCTGCCTTTTGATCAAGCCCCGCCCTATGCTTCAGCTCCCTCTGTGGTCGTGCCCAGCCTATGGTTGAACCCGGACCCATGGTTGTGCCGGTTTTTGGTTGAGTTCAACCTTATGGTTGAGCCCCTCCCTATGGTTGAGCACTCTCTTTGGTCAAGCCCCTTGCTATAGATGAGCCCTCTCTATGTTCAAGCCACACCCTATAGTTGAGCCCCCTCTATGGTCAAGCTCCACCCTATAGTTGAGCCCCCTCTATGGTTAAGCTCCACCCTATAGTTGAGCCCCCTCTATGGTCAAGCTCCACCCTATAGTTGAGCCCCCTCTATTGTCAAGCCCCACCCTATGCATTATGGTTGAGTCCCATCTTATGGTTGAGCCCCACTCATGGCCAAACCCCGCACTAAAGGTGGGACCAGCGATGGGGCATAGCTTGACCATAGAGGGGGCTCAACCATAGTTCGGGGCTTGAGCATAGAGGGGGCTCAACCATAGGTCAGGGCTTGACCATAGATGGGGCTCAACCATATGGTTGACATGCACCCACCCTGCTCTGTCTTATGGTCAAGACCCACCCTATGGTTTAGCCCCGCCTATGGCCAAGCCCCACCCTATAGTTGAAACCCCTCTAGGGTTTAGCCCTGCTTTATAGTTGAGCCTCAATGATCTATGGTTAAATTAGCCCCACCTTATACTTGAGCCCCCTTTATTGCCAAGCCCTGCCCTATGGTTAAGCCCCGCCTATTGCTAACCCCCCTATGGCCAAGTCTCTCATTAGTTAAGACCCCCTGTAGTAAAGCCCCAAGATTTAAGTCCTACATATAGTTGAGCCTCGACTAATGGTGTAATCTCACCTATAGTTGTGCTTCAAATGGTTGGGATCCATGTATCCAACCATTAGAGGCACAATTAATTGGAAAGCTTAACCATATTGCAGTAGAACCCAACCATTGGGGATCAACTGACAACTATTTGTGCCTTATTTTCCTTCCATCGCACCTCCCCTTCCCCCCTGCGCTCCCTAAAATGGCTAAAATCAATAAAGAAGATATATTGTGTTTTTGACAAAAATAATTCATCCGAAGTAAAATGTGCCACTTCAATTGGCTATTGACCGTTCCTCTATTTTGACAGATTTTGATCAAATAGAAAGCAAATTTTAAAGATTAACTTTTCCAAAGCTTCAACCATATGAGCCTTACACCCTCCCCCCTGATGTGCACGTAGAGAGTCATGTAGCGGAGCAGAATAGAAGAAGAAAGAAAGATTCGAATGAGTATTTGATAACTTAATTTCAACAATGGCTGACTTTACTCAAAGGCACATTTTCCATTCAGCCGTGCGCATGCGTAATTATGTAAATTTTATATTAATATTCATAAGATATAACACCCCCCCCCCCCTCCCTACCCACCCCAAAAGAATAATAATAAAATGAATTAATTTCTTACGTTTTTATTGGAAAAAAATTTTAAAAATGCATCCCAAGTGGCCATTGTTTGTTCCTCTCATGCCATACTGAAAAAAAATATGCAAAAGATTAACTTTCCACAAAGCTTCAACCATATGAGCCTCACCCCCCTCCCCCACCCCCCACCACCACCATCCCAATCCCACACCCCAAAAAAAATCACATCATAAAATGAATTAATTTCTCACGTTTTTGATGAAAAAAAATGCATCCCAATTGGCCATTGTTTGTTTCTCTTTTGCCACACTCTGAAAAAAAAAAAAAGGAAAAATTTTTACTTTCCACAAAGCTTCAACCATATGAGCGTTACTTCCCCCCTGAAAAAAGAATTAAAAAATAGAAAAATATTATTCTAATCAATAATTAAATTAACATCTTACCTTTTTGACAAAAAATGCATTCCAAGTTGTGTTGCTTGAGTTGGCCATCCTTTGTGCCTTTTTTCTCCCACTCTAAAATAAAAATGCAAAATATTTACTGATCCCTACAAAACTTCAATATTGACGCGAGCAAGATCCTTCGGTTTCGGCGGGAAAATTTGGTTTGAATAAAATCTTGTTAAAATTGCCAAAATAACTTATTCAATAGATTAAAACCTTTAGAATAGTTTTTAACCGATTAAGTTTAGCAATATAAATTAGTGGAAGGACCACTCGCACCTTTTTTAGAGAAGAAATTTTCCCAGAGTTGTTGTTTACGAAGTACCGTAATGGCGGCTGCTTCTTCTTCGACATTTTTCGCCAAAAGCTGGAAGAAAAAAACAAACAAAACGTTAACTTCATGCTTCCAGACTTCCGTGAAAGATGCAAAGCGATGTTCAAAAAGCAAAAAATAGTTTCTTCTCAAGTTAAAAGAGCTAAACACCACCAAAATACGACCGAACATTTGAAAAGAACAGTGAACCTTTGTCGCTGTTTCAGAAGTCAAAATACAAAATTACGTGCAAAATAGTACTTCTTACGTACATGTTTCACCCTTTTTGCCTTTCATGTGGTAAAATTGACTTTCTTTTAACGTTTCCTGGGCTGAAGCTGCGTTTTTTTGGCGGAAACGGCTTGAATTATTGAAGAGTTTGGGCGTGGTTTGAGTGACATAACTCTTTCTTGAAAAGACAAGATTTTTTAAATATACGCACTTTCGCTTTGAATATTTATGAGCATTAGAACCGTTATTAGAACGAATTTCATTGGTTTATTTGAATTGACTGACACCGAAAAACAAAATCGTATTGGTTAACAACAAACACGTGATTTTCCAGGGAGGGGGTTATGTTATAATTAGTCCCCAATAGGGGACTAATAAGGACATCAACGAACATTTACAGGGTAATGAAAGACTATTGGGGACTAATAAGAACATCTACGAACATTTATAGGATAATGAATAACAATTCGGGACTAATACGAGCATTTACGAACATATACAGGGTAACGAACGACGATTTGGGACTGAATGGAATATCTAGGGACATTTACGGTAAAGAACGACAATTTGGGATTGAAAGGATCACCCAAGAACTACAGGGGATAAAGAGTCACAATTGGGGATGTAAGGAACTTATTTGATGGCCGCTCATACCCAGGCTCTTTACTCATTTCAATTATTTATTTATTTATTCTCTATGAGCGTTTGGCTGTGCTTTTGGCACAAAAGGATAACAAATGAATGAAAAAAGTACTTGAAAATGTTGGATGACTCGTTAATCAATGCAGATTACTAAAGTTGTTGATGTTTGAAGTGTTTCTGAGTCTTCCTTGAAGTTGAAGTTGAAGTTGAAGTTGAAGATGTATTATTTTGTTTGCAAGTTGGTGTGTAAACAATGGATAATGGAGCCCAAACTGACATACAACGGTATTTAGATTGTGATAACCTAATGGTTTTCATGCCTTGATGAAACTAGTTTGCAGAATTAACTGGGGGAAAGTATGGTGTTGATTTTGGAGAGGAAAACCAGGGAAGCCAATGAAAAACCCTCAAGGCACAGCAGAGAACCAACAACTCTACTCACATGAGCTTCTGCCCCAGTTGACTGCAGAGTTTGTAAAATGCACAACGGAGATTCATATATTTCTTTTATGCCGTTATATATTTCTTATATTCAGACCTCTCAACTTTGAAATTTGTGATGGAGTGAGATTTGGGACCAGACTGGAAACTTTGTTACATGCGCACGGAAGAACTTTTTGTCGCAAAATTATGCGCACCTAACACTTGGTGTTGCGCACGCAACGCTTGGTCTTCTGCAGGTAAAGTCGGGGGAGGGGCCGGGGTAATTACCACTAATCAGTTATTGCAGGACTGCGGGCTCTGCTGCCTCTGCATAAGAAGATACGCAAACTCACACTAAAATTGTACTCATAAGATACAGTTGTTGCATCTAAGCACAGACATTTAACCAAAACTTAACGATTGAATGAAGCCTTTCTCTCGTTTTAACCAATCAGATTTAATGTTCCCATTGTACAAAGGTCACTGTGAAGTGAGATCCAAACATTAAGCTTTTAAGTCCCGATTTATACATGCACGCCGATTTGTGTCACAAGATAAATCGGCGTGTCGTGTGTACTGTGTAATAGTGTAACACAACGTGCAATGACATGCAACGCCCATTTTGGCATTACCGAAGCATTGCAAGTTTTGCTCAGTGAAAGCAAATGGCTGTGCTTATTATGTACACTTTAATAGATATAACTTTCTAAATTCTGCTTTTCAAGAACGTTGCTTCGATCATCATACAACAAAACTGCAAGAAATAATTAAATAAACTCATAATTGTCAATACTAGATATATAATATTCAAGACAAGTAACCATTTAACGAAGGAGACCATTTGCAAGCAAACTTGAGCGTTTTAACGGGTATGTTTTTGTTTCAAAGGCACGGGTTTTAACCGATTTTCTTGGGCCTTGGCTTGACAGTTCCCAAGCTCATTACAATAGACGAAAGAACGAAACCGGAAGCCAGGTCTTATCCGTGGTCTTATCAAAACCTGTCAAAACATGAATGAGGCTCAAAAAGGGGGGTATTTCTCGGTGCAGGATTTTTTTGCAAGGGCCAAATAATATAAAGATATATTGGTTATTGGTATAGACAAAGAACTTGCTCGACTTTTTTTGTTGGTTTGTTGCGCGTGTGACGTTTTACGCATACGTGCGCGCGCTTGCTGTGCTTTTGCGTGCGCGCGCGGCGCTCCTCAGACAAAATTGCGCACGTGAATTTTCAAGTGCGCACGGAAGATCTTCCGTGCGCACTACAAAGTTTCCAGTCTGGATTTGGGACGACACCCACCAATGGGGGTCCAGGGGCATGCCCCCCCCCCCCCCCCAAAAAAAAAGTTTTGAATCTCAAATGTCTGAAATGCCATTTTTCTGCATTTTGAGAGCCCTTTGAAATGAAATCTAAAGCATTTACATTCTTCAATCAACTTGAATCCCAACGTGTGTATGATATAATTATATTTAGTTCATTTGAAAGATACTGTACTTACAATTTCAGCATTTGATAGATAAGATGATTGATCTAAAATAGTATATAATGACTAGTGTATAATGGCAACCTAGCAACAGCTCCATAAGAATTAAGAAATGGCCGACAAGAAACAAGTCATATAAATAAGTTTTGTGGAAACACCACGTAAACTATTATATTACTTTATCGCAAAACTTATTTATATTACTTTATCGCCATGAAAACGTTCAAAGAATTAAGAAACAAGTCGATGATGTGAGTGATTTTGGCAGCTGTTTTCTCTGCTGGAGGTGGACTGCATCGTAATTTGTTTTAAAAAATTAACATAAAACTTCCCAGTAGTTGATTGTACGATATTTTTTCTAAAATTTAACACAAGCAGCCCAGTGCGTGAGATTTACAGATAGCTGTGTGAGAGTGAAACCTAATGTGCAAGTCTCGCACCGAATGCGTGAGAGTTGAGAGGTCTGTATATTGTGCAGTACAAACTTTCCAGTCTGGCTCGTACGTGCCTTCTATAATATATTTAGCCCATAATACTTAGGATAAGCTGGCTGCACCCACGTTGGAAAACATCTCTCTTTTCGCTTACTGATGTAGCTACAAGTGGTAGCCAGGTTGGAGCAAGACCACTGCCAAACGTTTTGCACATGCGCGATGTCCGAGCTCATCCCAGGCTCATCCTCAGAAAAAGAGACTGTGGGAAAACTCTGAAATATTTGGACTTGTCCAAGAGTCTGACACAAAAGTTAAAATTATAAGCATACTACCAAAAAGATAAGGTTGGTAATTTGTGCACGAATGGCTTCTTTGTCAATATTGTAACATACCCTTTTTTTAAAACACAAATGAATAGTCAAGTCTAATACTTAGCATTCACTGTCTGGTTGTTGTCGCCACAGCTAGTTTCCACTTCTCTTGCAATGTTTATTCTAGCGAATTCACGCATGCGCAAACATTTGGCAGTGGTGTTGGTTGGAGCTGTGAATAGAGCTGAGAATAACTGCCAGCCATATATAGAAACTTTGAACAACCTGCAAGCAAATTAGTTCAACATACCATCATGAAGCAGCATGCAGTGTATGCAGTAGGTGCCGTGATTATTTCCCACAAGCATTTGTTGCTGGCTGCGAGTTTTCTCTGATTTCTCTACCAGTGTTTTGCAATTCCAATGTGAGAAAAATAAATTCTTGGTATAGCTGTGAGTAAATGCATGTTTTCCAACTTGGAGCCTGTGTTAGGATGCAAACACCATAATACACTCTATTATAGTTTCATAGTTTGTACCCTGGATTCCAGGGTCAAAAAAAGTGAACAATATGCAAACCAGATGTTCTAAAATACAGTACAGTGCAACCTTGCAAAAGATACTACTCAAACCAGAAGAGCATGATATAGACAATTTTTTTCATTTCTTCCAAAGCAACAGTTTCATAAAAAGCAGATCAGTTTCAAAGCAATCATATAATGTATTAGCCTGTGTGCAGACACTTGTGTTTCTGCTGCTTAAACCCTGTAAGCATCTGTGCTAAGGGTGTCCAAACTTCTGTATTTCAACTCCGGCTCCAGCAAATTTAGAGTTATGAACTCCAGCTCCACCGTTGCTCTGCAGGCTCCGAATTTATCTACTTGCTGGGTGAGGGACAGTACGTGTATTAAAATAGTTTTATTTTATTAATCTGGTCTGGCATCCTTCATCTTTCTGAGCTGCCAGAAACACAGCAGATATTAATATCATATGGTCATAACAATATATTATTTATTGCAGTATTTATTTTTATTTATTTATTTTTATTTAAATATTGTATTTATTTTTTTATATTTATTTTTAGTTATTTCTTTATTTTTATTTATTTATTTATTTATATTTAATTTTATTTATTTATTTATTATTATTTTTTACTTATTTATTATTTATTTTTATTTATTTTTATTTATTTATTTATTATTTATTTATACGAAAAATATTATTGGTTAATAACAAACACGTGATTTTCCAGGGAGGGGGTTATGTTATTATTTGAATTGTTTGCACCCCCCCCCCCCCACCCACCCCCACCCCCCCTTAGCTCTAACTGGGGACAAATAAGGGCATCTATGAACATTGACAGTATTATGAATGACAATTGGGCAAACATTTACAGGATAGTGAATAACCATTGGGGACTAATAAGGACATATACAAACATTTACAGGAAGGTGAGTAACAATTGGGGACTAATAAGGACATCTACGAACATTTCCAGGAAAGTGAGTAACAATTGGGGACTAATATAAACATTTACAAACCTTTACAGGATAATGAGGAACAATTGGGGACGGAATGGAACATCTAGTGATATTTTTGGAGTAACGAATGACAATTTGGGATTGAAAGGAACACCCTGGAACTGCATTGGATAAAGAGTGACA